>MU392557.1:0-311102 GCA_022578505.1 Nemania abortiva
ATAAATTTATTAATAAAAACTTTAAAAATAATAAAAATTTTATTAATTTATATATTAATTTTTATAAAAATATAATATATTTTAAATTATTTTATTAATTTATATTATTTTTTATTTTAATTAAAAATATATTAAAAATAGCTATATTTTAATTAAAAAAAATTAAAATAATATAAATAATAAAGCTATTATAATATTTATTTTATTAGCTAAATATTTAATATTAAATTTTTTTTATATAATAGTTTAGCTTTTTAAATTTAAATTTTTTTTTTTAATTAGTTAAATAAGTTAGCTTAAAAAAGTTTTTTTTTTTAAAAATTTAAAACTTATATTACTTTTATATTTTATAAAAAACCTTTAAAAGTATTTAAGTATAAAGGTATTCGGGCCTCCAGAGTACGGTTTGTATTGATGAGCACTGAGCCGTTTCAGTAGCATTACAAATGGACGCAGTCGACGCAGCAACACTCCTCTTGGGCCCTAAGCATCCTGATACCTTGGTCATGATGGCGAATTTAGCCAACATGTACGGAGAATTAGGCGAGCACGAAGAAGCTAAAAAGCTACAGAGGGAAGTACTGAGCCCGAGACAACAGACACTAGGCGTGGAGCACCCTAAAACTCTCCAGGCGATGACGAACTTGGCTTTTATACTTGGAGAACAAGGGAAGTTCAAGGAATCAGGGGAGATTGAGCTTGCCAGCTTAGAGATTATGGAGAGGGTTCTTGGCCCCAGCCACCCTGATACACTAACTACGATGTCAAACCTGGCTTTTACGTGGAGATACCAAGGCGAAAACGAGAAGGCTATCGACTTAATGAAGGAGTGTCTCCTGCGGCAGGAGCAGAGACTGGGCCCCGATCACCCAGACGTTTTGGAGACTGTGGGGAATCTAGAAGAATGGCAATCACCTGAGGTTGGCGATATTATGGAGGTAGATGATAGCGAGGGTGAGGATGTTTGGGTGGATGAACCCGCGTCGCCCTGAAGGCCGAGTGAGGGAATATGAGGTTTCTATAATTACACCAATCCTTCTGTTTATCAAATTACGGCACCTTCCACGTCTTTCTGGAAATTTATTCACAAATAAACTCAAATGACATGGACTAGATGAGGCTCCGCGGCAAATTTTAGCTATCTGTGACCGAAATCCCGAAAGCGAGCGCCGGAGATCGCGCAAAGTAACGGAACTATCTTGGAATGGCTAGGTATTACTCGGTCTATGCCATTTGATAAAACCACTTGCGTCCGAGACAACGGATGCATATAGCAGGATATATATATATATACTCCTCTCATGGTGTTTTTGTACAATAGCTAGTCTACACCCATTTTACCTAACGGGATTCCATTTCCAGATCCCAAACTCTTCTTACTAGGGGCTTCTATATAAAGTTTGCAACATTTGTATCTCAATAACGCAATATTAGGAACTCGGCACGAGAGTCTGTGCTGACTCATCATGCGGGTTGTGGCGGTGCGGTCCACCTCGTAGCCGCCAGAGGCATGCTGACTACTGTGAATAGGTACCCGGGGCTGGCTAAAAATGCTTAAATGCCATGTTATTTATTTAACGATAGTGCCTAAAGAATACTAGCGTGCAACTCTTTAAATGAATTAAATTACTTATATAGACGGTGTAAATTACACCAACCTAGACCAATCACGATATTAGCTTCTAATTAGCATTCACTTATAAATATCGCAATGTCTGAGTTCACCTCGAAACTCGCTTCTAACAGCAATATTAAAGACTTAGTACGAAGTGCTTTGCTAACTTATTATTATAGCGGTACGGCGGTCCTGCCTTTGTTTTATTATCGGTATTATAAATTCTAGACAAAGCACGCAACTTGTTACAGCGAATATAATGAGAAGCTAGCTCAAGGCCGACAGCAAGCAGCTAATACTCTATTAAGAAAAAAAAAATAGATGCAGCGAGTCAGCATCCCTTTAAATACGTACTGCCCTAGGCAGATCTTTTCCTTATCCGGTAGCAGCTCACTCCTGTGAGAGGTCTTTACAGACCGTAACATGACCGGTAAAAGGTAATTGACGCCAAGAAGTGTTCTTCCTACGCTACGCACTTGCGAGTGGGACGACGAAGTCACTCTTTTCGCGATAACCGCACAAACTCCACCACGATTATCACGATAAGCTGAGTCTGGCCCGTGCCCGCAGATAGACTTGTCTTGCACAACTTGCCAAGCTTACCTCCTACACCCCTGACCAGGAGTAGGAGTCAGGACCCTTGGACCCTGAATGCCGGGTAGAGTCTAGTGATAGTCTGGTCGAGACAAAAACGGAGCTCGAGTGGATATAAACCCTTATCAGGACCGTGCTTTCCATGCAAATCAAAATGAGCGTGGCGACATGGGTGTTATTAGCCCCGTACGAAGGAGAAACTTCTCTTGGAGTTCTCCCTCCTTGTGAAATACCATCGTTGTGCGGTGATTTAATAACTCGAAACGCAGATAAACATTCTTGTCTCATTTGATCGAGGTCACTTGACCAAGACCTACTGCGACCTCAACATGGCGAGTACTACGCAGATAGCCGTGGCTGCTCACCGGCCTCGGCCAAGAAAGGTCAGCTGAGATTGTTTACGTGGCATATGAGACAGCGTTGCTGACACTGCTTAGCTTCAATTGCAAGCCAACGAGCAAGCTTTCCCGGACATAAACACGCTTCGGAAAGCGATTCCAGCTCACTGCTTCGTACCCTCAACCTCGAGGTCCCTGGGCTATGTCGCACGCGATCTGGCGATGGCTGGCGGCTTGACGTGGGCAGCTCTGTCCTTGATTCCCATGGTCTCGAACCCGACGGCCCGGGGCGTTTGCTGGGCCGTCTATGGCTTCCTTCAGGGACTCGTTGGGGTCGGCATCTGGATCCTCGCGCACGAGTGCGGCCATGGGGCATTTTCTGTGCACAGGCGCCTGAACAATGTGGTGGGCTGGGTTCTCCACTCAATCCTGCTGGTTCCATTCTTCTCCTGGAAATTCTCCCACGCGCGGCACCATCGTTTTGCAGGTCATCTAGAGAAAGATATGGCCTTCGTTCCTTCGACCCGGCCACAGCTGTCGCACGACCACCAGTTGGTGCTGGGGTTCATCGATTCCGAGGTCTTTGAAGATGCGCCGATCGTCAACCTTGCCAAGCTTATTGCACATCAGCTTGGGGGGTGGCAGGCGTATCTTTTGTTCAATGTGTCGGCCGCAGAACATAGTCTTCAGAACCCGGACGCTAAATGGTGGAGACGGGGCCATTTCGATCCCTTTAGTGGCGTATTTCGACCCAGCGAAGCAGTCTACGTCGCCCTCTCTGATGCCGGCCTCGCTTTGATGGGAGCTGGCATTTGGTACGGGGCTAAGATTCTCGGGTGGGACACGATGTTTCTCTTGTATGGTGTGCCATACTTCTGGGTCCATCATTGGTTAGGTGAGTAATATTGAACGCGTGCCGGGCAAGCGGTGAGACTGACGGTTGCTAGTGGCCATCACCTACCTGCACCATAATCACCCAGACGTACCGCATTACGAAGGCAGCCATTGGAGTTTCGTGGCGGGGGCTTTGGCAACGGTCGACCGAGATTTCGGTTTCGTCGGGCGACACGTGTTCCACGGTATTATCGACACTCACGTTGTGCACCACTTGTTCTCGTAAGCGCAGGCCGCCCTCCCCTCTCGATGGCCCAGTTTCAAGTCTGCTAACAACGAAACAAGGAAAATTCCATTCTATCATGCCGAGGAGGCGACAAAAGCGATAAAGCCGCTACTTGGCGATCTCTATCATGCTGACGAGCAGGCGTTCATGGGATCGCTGTGGACGACTTGGAACACGTGTAAATACGTCGAGAAAGACCCGAGCAATCCGGGAGCCATGAGGTGGGCAAAATAGGGGGAGAGTGTCACCATCTCATCGGGGTCGCAGCAGCAGCAACAGCAGCAGTAGCGGTTGCGTGGGTGTAGATGAGAACAAGAATATAGATACGGACTAAGAAATAGACAGGTAGATGGTGTTTAGAGATTGATAGACAATGGCATATGATGACAGCAATGACTAAGTTTTTGAAGTTATTGTGTGGTTTCCAGCCGAGTATTCTGCTTTTCGGAAAAGAAAGGACCAAGGAAAGATACAAAGAGCCAGGGTCCATGCATGCAAGAGGTGCACTGCACCATACCTAATCGAGCGAAACTGACATGACCGGCTGACATAAACCCAGGTGTACCTGAGTCGTGTACTGTACTGCCCGACGAGTGTCGTGCGTCAGGCTGAAAGAGGGGCTGGGGGTGCTCCCTGCGAAGGTAGTTCGCGAACCATACGCTGATCTTTCGTCTCTCGTCAAGTATCAAGCACTCTTGCAAGCTTGTAAGCAACCTCTTCTTCTAGAATAAGTCTTGCTAGGTACTACATTCTTTAGTGAAGTCGAGACTATGGACCAGCTTAGGTCCTCCATCAAGAAATTACGCCGCAAAAATGATTCGTCCAAATTCTTCTTTCCTGAAATGTCCCTCTTCTCGGTGATGACCGAAAATGGGATACGGCTGGCGTTGGCCGACTCACTAATCGAGGAGTACCGGTACCAACAGGAGGAGGTTGTGCAAGAGATCTTGCAACGTGGGAGAAAGATATTTGGCACTCTTGTTGTCCTGGGTTGTGTGGCTCGGCTCCCTTTATTCATCAGGACTGGCCTGCTTGAGGATGCAAAGCTTCCTTTTCAAACAGAGACTCTGACAACTCTCGGTCTATCCGAAGAAGAAACCAAGGATTTCGAAGAGAAGAAGTGGGAGCTGATATCTCCTACGTTCTCACGTGGCGCTCTCAACAAACGTCTTGGGGATGGAGTCGTCCTTCCTTTCATGAAAGACCAATTGATTGGCCAGGGCAATTTGGGCAAAATTTACGAGGTAGAGCTAGACCCAAGCCATCAGAGCCTCGGTGACATATTTCCCCGGAAAGTACTGTAGAAATGACTCAAGTGCAGGAATGCCGGTCTAACATTGGTAAGGTTGCCCGCAAAGCGTTTGAGCTGCACAACGAGAAAGATCATCAGCAAGAACTTCGAAATCTCGCCATTCTTAACCACTTGAAGCATCCCAATATTTTAGAGCTTTTAGGCTCGTATACCTACGGCAGACAGCACAACCTTCTATTTCCACTTGCCGAAATGGGTAGTCTTGCAAGCCTTCTTGATATAGAACGCGCATCCATCGAGTTCCTCACAGATGAGTCTCTAGCGATTGTACTTGCTGCACTAGCCTCTGCAGTAAAGCATGTTTACAGCTTCTCCGAGAAGAAAATGAAAATCGAGTTGATAGGCTGCCATCACGACCTGCGCCCACGTAATATTCTAGTCTTTGGAAGCAGTTTCATCCTCGCTGATTTCGGACTTTCGACATTCAAAGAACCAAATCAAGATTCGGCGACGCCATTTAAACCGGTGCTTGATGACTATCTAGCTCCCGAATGCGAAGATTGGGAACATGGTTTCAAGCCCGGAACCGTGACCAGGGCAAGCGATGTCTGGTCACTAGGCTGCATAATCGCAGAAGTTGCCACATACATCGTTTTCGGGCCCCAGGGGATTAAGGACTTCAGGGAAGCCCGGAGGCAGAGAGTAAGAAACTTCACTCTATCCTACTTCCACCAAGGGCCAAAGCAACCGAACCTGAAAGTCGCAGATTGGCTGTCGAAGTTGAAAAAAACATCCGTTCCAACGTGTATTCTACTCGCTCTAGTAGCGCAGGGAGTTCTCCGCATGGAGCCATTTGATCGGCCAAATGCCAAAGCTGTTACCAATATGTTACGACTTATTACAATTTGCGTGGTTGCGGAGACTATAAACACCGTCTTTGACAAAATTCAGAATGGCAACAATTCCCTTGATATGTTTCTCGAAGATGCTAGATTCGACGCTTGGCGAAAAGCGATTGGAATCCTGCATCTGGTATCAGAACTCGCACTTGACTGGGAATTTGCAAGTGACAAAATGCAAGAGTTCGACGCCATTTTAGACTGTCTTCTTCAATTTCGTCAACATCTCGAAGAGCGCTTGTCACGAGATGCAAGAAGCCAACATTTGGAACTTTCTCGAATACTCAAGTTCAATGACAATCTTCACTACTTCTTAGACCGAGAGCAAAAGGCGACGTCACTCGCCTATTTCAATGTCACTGTTCTAGAGGGAGATGATGACCTGCTGAACATGGTTGGGGAGGCAACTCCGTATAGCGCACGGCGATTGCCAGAACGCTATCCATCAAAGGAAATATGAATCTGGCCGGGTGAGGACTGGAGCACCTTCGCAACAGTGCCCCGATGCTTGTAATATTCGTTGATAATGCGTTTGCGCATCTCAGTGCGACCAATGAGGGCTTTATGAGTTTGAACGCACGGGTTCAGGTATTCAAAAGCCTGCCGCAGCTTCCTCTGGCTGAGGATATTGAAGGAATGGTTCTCCTCGACGACCCACTCCAGCAGTACTTGCTAAAAGGCGGAGCTGTCGAAGTTCTTGAGAAGGCTATTAACAGTAGCTTGCTGTTAAGAATCATGCGTATTAATGTGCAAGAATTTCACCAGGCCTTGCTGTTTGGCGCCAGGTTGTGTTGATTTGCTGTCAGCCCCTTTTTCCGCCTTGGAAATCGTGTGCCCTGCAGGGGCCCTAATACCGTAGGACTCGAAGATATGATCCATGGCGTTCTGGAAGCCAGATGACACATAGTTCTCCGGGTCGTTTTTGCCGTACGCAGTAGACACACACCTAGCGTGAAATACCAGCGTTATTTTGGATATCAAACCCGTGTTCCCAGACCCAAGAGCCTAGGTTCCGTTTCCATTCAGCCCATACGAAGCCTGGGAACCGAGTGAACAGATGTTTCTCGTGATCTGGAGCGATGGTGCAATAGTCAACGCTATGATGGCTAGGTATAGGAGAAATAGGCGTCTTAAGGTTATGGAGGCTTCAAGATGCAAATACATGATAGCACCTGTAGATACCAATGATCAAAGGAAATTTGCAAAAGGTCGCCAAGAAGAATATGTATTCGCGGTAAAGGCAGGAGTTTAATCAAATAGTTATGGGCTTAGATAAAATTGACGGTGGTTGAAAGTGAAGCGTGTCTGCAATAATTAAATGCTTAAGAGGGCGGTAGCGGCGGATCCTCAAGCACATCTTGCTTAGGATTACAAGTACGATAAATTTCGGGCTACTGTGAATTTTCGTTATTCCTTACCTATGAGACCAACATCCTAAAATATGAACAAGGGGCGATTTGGGCTACGTAGGTACCCGGTGGCGCTCGTCACCGTTGGCATCCGTGGTATCATCTAACGACAACCGGAGCAGCCGCCGGCAGAATGTACTAGTACGGTTGATTCTCCGGACAGCGTTGGCTGGTTGGATGCTCACAACGGGGGAGGCCACCCACTCAACTGCTTTACCCCTAATTTCTCCCCACTGAGGCGAATTTGGGGCAAAGTGTCACAAGGGCAGAGAAATAAGATCCGTATGAAACAAAGTCAGGGCCGCCTAACTACGGCCTTGCCCCTTTATCGCAATTCCTCGGAGGCGTGTTCCATTACGCGCCTCTCTGAAGACTGCAGAGCCAGACGCCTTGGGCCACCTTTCCGAGGCCAAGGCCTTCCTTGTTATGACGTGAGGGCCTTATCGGCTGCCACCAGGGGCTAGATCGGGTGTCAAGACGTAGCAAGGCGACGGACACGCCAACAGAGCAAGGTTATGGTTGAGATTATTGGCCCATCTACCTTCCTGTTTGCCTTGCAAGGTAGATTAAGGATGAAAAGTGCCTCACTTTGCCGCGGACAAATTGTCTACACGAACTCTGCCTCGGCCTAGGCTAGCTGAGAGCCTCCCATGGTTAGGTCGATCGTTATATCTAGACATCTGGTTACGAGGCGCCTCGGCCTATCATGCAAGGAGTCTTGACCCTTCAAAAGGGTACACAGAGCAGATTTGGCAATGTGATCTGAAGCCATCATATTCTGCCGCCCCGTCTCGGCTGGCGAACACCCTGAATCTCCTCGCTCACTCTTAGTAAAACTAGGAAATGAACTACCACAAGTGCCACAAGATATGTTATACATGGGCCTGGACAGGGTTCGAACTGTCAGCCATGGTGCGTCAACACAAGCATCCAGGCAAGTATGCCTGGGGCGCTGCACATACGACCTGCCCCTTTTCTCACCCGCCTTGAATTCTTGATGGCTAGACGTCAACGGATGGCTTGGGCTACCTCAGCGCCATTGAGAAGGTCTCTCAAGGCCGGCGTATCTATAGAGCGGTTTTCGAACCTACAGAGTCTCCGAACCTACAGAGAACTGCCCACAATAGGTAGGCACCCTTCAACTCTTTCCCAACGCTGGTGTATCTAGAAACGAAGGGCGCATTTGTCACTTAGGTAAAGAATTATAAGCGCTCTAACTGGACCTGCCATAATTGAAGCTGAATTGCATTTGTACTGTTCTATCATTACCCATCTCTCCGGATTTGAGGAGACTGCGCTACTTATTCCTAGAGTGATGAAGTCTGGATGGAGACTGATAGCTGACTTTGATTGGCTCCAGGCGTTGCCGCGTTGGGAGAAATAATTCTAAAAAAGAGGTCGAGTAGAGTAAACACGCCCCTCGGGGGTAAAGCTCCATTTGTCCGTATGATATAGAGGGTACGACCGTTTGTCACCGTTTCCGACCGTTACCCTCCGTTTCGTTGCCACACCTCGCGCCACAGTCATTGCCGTCTATTAATAGCAAATACTCGCATTTACTCACTTTATTTCTACATTAGGGAGTCTAGTATCGAGATACTAGTATCGTTAATGTTGAAAGCATACTAGGTCAAGGAGTCACTTCATGTACCACACTAGAATAGGGGCTGAGGGCATCTCGTTCATGTATATAAGCAGGTCTTCCCACCTCACTCAGACAGTCAGTAAGCTGAATAGTAACGCTCATATACCTATCATTTCACCAGTTAAGATCAGACAGAACAAATCTCTTAAATTTTCACTCTTTTTTTCTTAATTATGCGGTTAGTGCTATGAAACTGACGTTGATCTGCAAGTTCGCTCAGGTTTCGTGAGTGTGGGTCATTTTAAGGTCGCTCTCTTGTGTGGTATGGAGGATTCCATTTCTGGATGCCAGAACTTCCAGTCCTTGAGGCTTCCATACCAATACTTCAACATTTATATGCAACAAGAGGACGCGATGCTTGGGGCCCACAGTACATCAAATGCAACTCGATGAGAAAATATATCATCTGATCCCACAGACTCGCCGAAAGAGCACCCAAGAACTGATGAGGCATGCCAAAGATGATCACAAGGAACATCCCCTTTCCCATGCTCAAGTTACCAATTTTTTCTCCAGCATAGTTTCCAAGACTCATTGCAGTGGGTTGTCAAGAGGAGATTGACCGGGATGCGTCCGCATCCATGCGAGTAGATGAGGCAATAAGTTGATGTGCTCCCACTCTGTGAATTTATCGAGGATCTCTTCTCGACTTTCAACCAAGACGCAGGTCCATACAGGCTCATCCGATGCCGCCATGTCAAAGGCGAAATAGGGTGGTTTTTGTTGCCGGATATCCATTGTACAAGACATCTCCGAATCGGGGAACGCCTCGGCCTCTCCATTATTACAGCCGCTCGGCAGTGACTCGAGCCAACAGTTGGCTTGTGGAACGGCGTAAGGGCCTTGAGGGTATTCCCACCGGACCCTGACGGGCTGGTCTATCTCTAGAGGGAATACGGTATAGCAGGGCAAGATACCATTAAATTCGAGTTTATCCCCGTCTTTGATGAGCAGATTGAGTTCCAGCGATGGAAAAGAATGACCTGGGATGTCTGTTCGTGCCTTGAAATGAGCCTTTATTTCTGAGTATTGATTTACCACAATTCCGCGGCATTCCCGGTTGACGAAGAAAAACACAGGTACGTCAACGAACTTCACATCGTTGATCATAAGGGTTCTCTGAATGTGGCCATCTGGGGCAGAGAGAAGATGAATGGCTCTGGGTTCGTCCATGGCTATTTCCCAGATCTCTATGCGTAACTCTAGTGGAAGCCGGGTAAACTGAGGGAAGCTGGAGGTTGGAGAGCCAGGACTAGTGACTTGTAGCTTCGACATGATTGAAGTGGCGTTTTAATTGTATTCTGCGCGAGCGGGGCCGTGAATGAGGCGTTCCAAGTCGGTGTCTAATACTATAGCGTCTTCTCATAGAAAACGCCTAAATCATCGAACTTAATATCTTGCTCGAACGTGGGAGGAGGGTGGGGTATATATAGGTAGGTACGTAAATAGAGACTAAGTTAGCGTCCCTCCTTTCACCGCCGTCCGTCCATACTACATAGTAGAGTGGGTGTCTAGTTCTAGCTTCTTGGCAAGGAATTTTCATATTGAGTTGCTTAAAGTAATCCACACTTGAGGTAGGAAGGTTACGCCTCATTAAAAGGAACGAAGAGTAACAAGAGGAAATTCGCACCAAAGAGTTGTCACGATCTGAGACAGCGATTACGGCAATTAAAGCATTATTTGAAATAATTATTAACTAATTAATCTAATTAAAACAAAATAAAAATTTTAAAATGTTTTATAATTAAAACAAAGTATTTTTATTGCTTACAATTATTTATAAGTACTTACAAATAATTTAGTTATATTTTTTTTAATTTTTTATAAAATATTTTTAATAAAAAAAAGTAAGTTAAAAGTTATTTAGGGACCTTTTTAAAGGGGTCCTGTTAAGTAGGTAGGGAACCCACCTACTTACCCCTACCTACCCCCCTATTTATTTATTTAACCTAGCTTAGCTTACTACTTTATACCTACCTTTTATTTTAATAACCATTTTTAATGCTAATATTTTAATTATTAAAACTTTTGTACGCTTTAGCTTTAGTATTAAAAAAAGCAGATATTTATAATTATTATAGTTAGATTTTTTTAATAGTACTACTTTTAGTATAGTACTAACAATTTTAAATAAATAGCACAAAGTAGCTATAAGTACGTTTTAATACGTTTTAGCGCGTAGCTTAACTACTTTTTATAATTACTTTTATAATCTTACTTACTAACTTACTTACTAACCGATTAACCAACCTACCTACTAACCAATCAAACAGCTATAGCTTAAAGCAACTACTTTAAAAGCAATTTAATACCTTTAATACTAGCTAAAAAACAATTTTAAAGGCTTATAAGCTATAATTTATTACAAAAAAAGCTAATAAAAAAGCTAATAAATAGCTTATAAATTTACTTGCTTATTTAATTAGTTAACTAACTTAATTTAAGCAAAAAATATTATTAAATTAGTTAAACAGGCTAAAAAACGCTTTTAAGGCAGCTAAAACAAGCTAGAAGCGTTTTATTTAACTTGTTTTGATTGCTGTGATCGCTGATCTGAGAAGTAGGCCAGGTATAATACTGTTATCTCAAGTAATTTGTTGTAGGTCTCTATGCAAGACCAAAGCGTAAAGGAGGGGAGATTCTGCTCCTGAGGAGGGGTGTAGTAGGTCCAGATCATACATGCCATCCGAGCCTAGTTCTTGCCTCAACTCCCGACAAGAATGTGGGTAAAATCTATATAGTTGGAAGTAAGAAGAGTTCTAAGAAGTTTGCCTAGATCTATAACCTTTTCACTTGTATAAGCCACACAAACGTGGCTTAAACAATTTGCCTGGTTACGGCAGGTATCGCGACCCAACCTAGCTAGGTTAGACTTAGCACCAACTACTGTCCCTCTGCCAAGGGAACCCCTTTAAAGAAACCCTCCTCGCCGTGTACGCGCGTAGCGCACTAGCGGGTAGCCCCCATTCCTCCTAGCTACGATCTGTTGAGTACATAAATGCTATTGAGCCGTGCAGCTCACGAGCCCTGTGATGGTGCAGGCAAGTCACTTTTACACCTGGTGTTTCAGGGTTAGACGGCATGCTAATCAGTCAGACTAGTATCTATCCTATAGGACAGATCAAGGATCGCAGCTGTTCAGCAAAGAAGTCACGGCAAATGGACTAGATCGAGTGATGGCGGCCACAACAACAGCATATTATTCAGAATCTATTAAGTTTTTCTCGGCTTGTTCTTAGTAAAAAAGCCTCCGGTTGTAAAAAGTATATATCACCCGTCATTCTTTCTATTTTCCTTTCCCTCATAAACTCACGCATGTATTTTAGCTATTCGGCTTCCGCTACAAGCCCCGAGCCAGGGGCTCACCACGCTGAATCTTGGCCGCGCCATATTTCTCTAGTCGGATTCCCTGTACAGCAATGTACCCGTTGGCAATTGAAGGATCGCCGAAGGCATCTAGTGAGTCCATGCTTGCTTGATCCTCGCTGTACAGGTTACTCTCAGGCGCGGATCGAGACAGAACGTGAGCCGCGCCCTTGTAGACCATCATGTTCACCGTACCATGAACGTATTTTTGGCTGAACAGGATTGTGTTGTCTGGGGGTTATAGTCAGCCAAAGGGACTAGGAATTTCGAGTGTGAATAGTTTCAGGACTTACCAAGAAGCTCCCGCTCAGGAGAGAAGTACAGGCCTATATCGTAATTATAAGCGAATGAATTGTTACCAGGTGAGTTGTGCCACTCCATGGCATGAATGCGTTCTGAATCTGATGCAGAAGACAAGAGAGAGACGAAATCAAAATCATACCGTTATAGAGACAGGCGGACCACCGGTTGCTAATGACAGCCATAATCTCTTTTACCTTGGCATCTTGGGTGATCCCCTCAATATCAACGTGTGCAAGTCGAAGTACAGTCAAGGCGGGGGAGTCGTAGCAGCCTCTCGACTTTAAGCCGTTGCTTCGCGTCTCTACAATATCGATACGTCCCACACCGTTTTTGCCCGCGATCTCATTCAGAGCCTTAAAAAGTTCGAGAGAACCGGTAATGGTCTCGCCGCCCTCTACTTCGAGCTTGGTAGGGACGCCTGCTCTAAATGTGATGGAGAATTTGGTCGGAACGTCGGGCGCATCCAGGGGGTCTAAATTTGCCGGGAATTAGTTGATTTTTAAGGGAGGCTCAACCGGAATTGGTCAGAGATCATGAGTATACGCACCAACAGTTCGGGTCCAAACGTCCTTGGGCGCAGGCATATCCGGCTTCTCAAGAATTCCACTTTCGTAGGATGAGTGTGCCAGATTATCTATTCATAGTTAGATGAAGTGTTGTGAGACGTATATCTAGCGCCGTGACGCACCATCCTGTGACCAAGGCGCCTTCGGCGCTCGCGATGATATTGGGATGCCCTGGGCGTCGGCGAATGCCAAAAGGTCCTGCCGGCCTCTATTATCATATTAGAGATTGTCGAAACAGATGCAGTCAACAAAGCTCACTGGAAGCGGTTGTAAAATTCTGGAACCCTCCAAGGAGCGATAACAGAGAGACTCTGTAAGACTTGGTTAGTATGCCGTTCCGGACAGCTCAGCGAGCAGGCTTAACTAACAGGATCACAGGCTTTCCAGGCTAGTTCAAAGCGAACCTGGCTGCGGGTTGTCAGTGCGTGCCACCGGGTAAGCGGTATTATTCTACAAGAACAACGTACTCATTCTACATTACGTTAGCGGCGACATGGCGGTTGAGTCAGAGTATGGACGTACTCCCTTGCCTGTGCAACCATGGCTGAGAATCGTGCAGGCATATTTATGAGCAGCTCGCACCTGCCCGGAGGCTATCACAGGCCTCGCCAGTGACGTGCCCAAGAGGTCTGCCTCGTTATTAGACTTAGTGGCTGAGTTACAGTAGACCTATCGGGTGTGAGGAGACTTACACCTAATGTCATTGAATGTAAGTTTAGCTTAGAAAAGGTATGATAGGGTTGGCAGATAATCGAGCGAAGGAACCCTCTAGATGCAAAGTTCTGGAGAACTCACCGGTCTTCATAGATGGCGTTGCCTACTCGCTGGCGTCAGTCACCTCCATTCATAGACCATGCACCATCTCGTCTGGACATGAGCGGGAAAGGGGACATACATTGAATGGCACGGACTATGACGTCGTCGACGAATTCCTGTTGCAAGTTGTCGATAACCTGGGAATGAAATATTAGACTCTGGGAAATAGCCCTTTAAATATAATGCTTACCATGCGCTCGGCGCCGAGAGCTAAAGCCCTGTAGTACTTGGGAGTTAGTCGCCGCTATATTCAACGTTGATTTCCTTGGGCTTTTGATGCATGTCTTAGGCTCATAACAGTATATGACCTTGATAAGCTTCAAAAGGAAACCGACTCGGAGAGTTACGAGTTGATCCTCTCCAGCCTGCTGCCATGGAATGGTATGACAATAGAAATCATAATGCGCACTTCTTCTCTACAGCTTCAAAGTCTTCCGGTTGGCCCACTAGAACACCTGAAGTCAGTTATCACCATTTCGAGTGGATTTATGAGGACTCAGAAGCTAATTACTCACCGTCGGCGATATAGGCCTGGAGGCGGTCTGAATCAGCGTGGGATTTGAGATGGATTAGAGGGACAAGGAACATACGACGACGGTATAGCCCTACAAGAGGAGCGACGGTTAGCAAGCCAGTTGGAGTAGGGCACAGAGTGCGAAGAGATTTACTTACCTCAAGAATGAGCCATTTCAAGATTGTCGAGGTATCGAGGCCTGTCACAGAGCATTGTTAATGCGAGCTTGGCTGGAAGGAGCACACAAAGTGCGTGCCAGGGCGGGCATCCAGTCGACAGGAGAGGAGATATTGCGCCGCATTCAGGATATGAATTGTTGGATAATTCCGTACCTCCGGAGTAGGCGCTGCGAGAAGGTCAGTCAGGGCTTGCCTCATATCGTGGTGGGTAACAGCGCAACAGCGTGATGGAGAGCATGAGAGCGGGTGATGGTGTCAACTTACAGACAGACGCGACCTTTAGACATTGTCACTTTATAGTTGTGAAAGTTACTAGAGGAGCTGGCTGCTGGGAACCTTAGTGAGGAGAGAATAAATAAATACCTTAAAAGTAGTGGTATAGCCGTAACGACAGAGGTTTGAGTCACACGTCACAGCTGCGATGCGGTGACTAATTTCTGCTCTGGTGTAACCCCGGGTTTGCTTCTGCAGCTGTCCTGTGCTCCCCGATGTCGCAACAAGTCCCGAGATAGCGCGAGTGAGCCAATGGAGTGCTTGGCTTGGGATAGCGGCGGATAACTAAGTAGTTAGGCGGCGGGTACCCCTGATAGGCTTTTAATGCCCAGCTCAATGCCAAGAGCCCAAGGACCTTGCTAGATCCATCGGCGCCCAGATACCCCAGTTACGGGGGGCTTTAGGGTCTTGGCAGCTCATTAGGCTTTCGTACTATCTAATCGATGTCCTGATTATATATTGCCTTCTTGTAACTTTTATACCACTTTAGAACTTTGAGTTTTTAAATATTTTGGACGGCCTACGCGCCCATGTGCCGTCGCCTCCCTACTCGGGTATTGGGACTGGTGTAACCAAAGCGCCGCCAGGCCGTAATTATCTCCGTCTCCTCGCTAAGTGTAATGCGGCTTGCAGCGGAATGCCTGACGTCGGACACAGCCCGTAGCTTTGCCCCATTCTATTTCGATAGCAGCTAAGACATCTCCGGGTCCAGACCGCAGAGTATACATTACTCAGCACGGTCTCTCACTGTTCGCTCTTTAGACGACAGAAAGGATTATGAGATCAGCTAGTCTACGAAGTAACGAAGGGTTGATTAAGAAGTTGAAAAATATGAGGCATCAAACTTGGGATCCCCTTGAGAAGCTAAAATGACTACGTCTCGAGACCGAAGGCGGTATCGTGATCCACGATACGCAAGAGTAGATACTATCAGAGATGATAGACCCGCATTCTCTTTATAACGCAGCTGTGCACCCAAATATAGACAAGGCAAAAGATCTGTAATCGTGCCAATAATAGCTACAGAAATAATGGGACGTAGCTGGCTCGTGTTATTGTTGCGAAGCTGCAGTTGAAGTAGATTGTCCAAATGATGATACCCTGTTAAACTAAAGATGAGGACGGTGGGGATAAGATGGGTAGATCTGCTGCAACGGTGGCTCGTTATGCTTGTGGGTTGCCATCAGTTGCCCCCGGTTGTCGTCTTGAATTCTTGTTCCCTATGTTGCTCCTCTACTTCTTATCCAGAAATTATAAGGTCGTACTTGAGACTACTACGTTGATTATAGGTACTTGAAAATGATCTACCTCGAGTTCCACGTTAAAGTTAAACAAGGGAGATCGCAAATCAAATCACTAAGGGACTCTGTGTAGCATTAATGGAGGGCTGCAAGTGGTCGAGCAGAGATATGAGGAATTCAGTACCCAGAGACAATTTTACATTAAACCATAGCAAGTTCATCATAAACTTTCCATCTTCAACTTCCCTCTCCTGGCGTTGAATTTTCCACCCACCCCATTCCGCTCATGGATATGGGTTTGCCACAACAGCGAGCCCCAAGTGACCGAACCCATATAGTTTCCACCACTACTCCCAATCCGGAATTTCTTACAATCAAGGCAAGCATCGCTCACCCAACTACAACTCCACGAGTTAGCATTTATTTTATTTAGACAGCGAACAGATGATCATGGTACAATTTAGTTCACTAGAAAGGCACAGAGAGAGAGAGAGAGAGAGAGAGAGAGAGAAAAGAGAATGATTTTCCAGAACATGAAGTTAAGGGCGGAAATGGGCACGAGGAGTTGCTTACGCATATTGCATTGATCTGAGTAAAACCGGAGCATGAGCGCCCGGCGGGGTTGGTTTTGCACTCGATGGTTCCATTTCCATGCACGCCAACCGCCACATGATCTGCTATGAAGACGCTTTGTGAGATCGTAACTGAAAGATGTTATCTATTAGCCACCGCTGTCTAGTATTCGGGGAGGGGAAGTGCTGACTCTTGCCGCTGTCATTGAATGTAGCATCGAAGTTTGGATCGTTGTGGATCGTGATAGTGCTACCATTTACCGGGCTGTAGGTCCAGCTGCTATGGGTAGTTAGGCCTGGCGTGCCCGAGTAATTAGCACCGAGGATCCAAGAACGATGGCCGGATGCCGACCAGGCCTTGTCGACCGTCACATTCCAATAGCCGTAATCGTAATTGCCGGCTACCGACAGTGGAAAAGCACCAAGAGCAACACCGTACAATACGTAGAGGTACATATTTTCGTATATAGGTCAAGGTTAATAGGGGAAAGATATATTGGTAATTGAGACCTTTTCCACGGAGGAGGATGCTCGGGAGGATGTCCTGAGCGACGATTGGAGGTAGGAACAATTATATACACTCTATGTATAGAATGGCAGTGATGGGATTCATTGTGTTGGCCCTGTTAACGTTACCAGACCAGACACATGCCATGGAATCGTATTCTTCATCTACAACGTAACTACTTACGTACTTCGGTAACGAGATACTACCATAAGTCGAGGGTCCATGAACTAAGGTTGCTCCCGGCGGGGCTATATGCTTCCTAAATAAGTAATAAGCTGTTTAGCCTAAGCTCATACGAAATAGCAAATTGGGGCAGCGGTTGATAGCACGACAATCTTGGTTCAGATACTTAGATAGCGGTAAAGTAATAAAATGAAGCCTAATAGCTAGCGACTACAGATACAAGGGCGCGAGTCTTCGATTTCATTATCGCTAACCTCGCTGTCGCCATTGGACTAACTGGAGCGGTTAATAAAAGTGAAAGAACCATTTATAGTTAGTATTATTTATGTTGGACAGTAAAAGTACTAGACTAAATAGGTATATAGTGGATAAAGACTAGCTCGCTTGGCCACAGCATTCTAGCCGTGTCCATTCTTGATAAACTGGGAAAGCGGTTGTTTTCGGCAGAATGAGATCGAGTCTTTTAAGGAGTATTCTTCCAGCAAGACGGTTCTAGAACAAACTCTTGGCATTCTCAATATCAGTGTAGTTATGGTGAAGATATATGTCTTATATCGGCTTGAGAGGCAGCTTTCCGCCTAGATTGTAAGTCGTCAAGCGCGCAGATCCGCCGACTCCGAGTATGACTTGAGTATTTAGAACCTCCGTTCTTTTGTGATCTTTTATCTGATGTGCCGTATTCAATATGTCTTGATCTTCACCACCAGCTGATCTCTTAGCACGGAAGTTATACGCTACGCGTTTCAAGAACGAGTCCTATAGCTACCCGAACGACTTGGGAATCGAATTGATCTAGGTTAACCGGGTTGGTTCATCGACAATACACACATACAGCTTTTTTGCGATCGTTTTCTTATCTCTAAGATATTTCTTCAAGTTGGGTACAAATAGTACCTAATATAATAGTATGAGACCAAGGAGTGACTGTTGTCTAAGATACAATAATCCTTCACCCTCCGGTTGCTATTTCCCAACCCCTGCCACAATGAGCGTCCGGATTCCAGGATAGCCAAAACGAGCGACTGACGGGAATCTGATCTTGTTAACAATCGCAGTGGAAGACTAGGAGATAAGACAGTGTTGATGGGTTCCACCCCGTTTCATCAATAGGCAGCTGTTTCGTACAGCTGCGCAACTCTCTTTCTGTGCAGATCCAAAGCCGTGATGTTCTCGTATCGCCGCGGATGCTTGGCTGTGACGTATTTGTCGATTGAGCCGACACTAACATGACGATCGGGCTTGACGAACATGGCAATAGAGGAGCGCTCGGGAAGCACAGCTCCCGACAACTTATCCTGGAGGGAAACAGGTGACACAACTTGATGGACTCCAGCACGCAGGTAGTCGTTTGTCAGGTGAGCCAGGTTATCGCTCACATAGACGCCCACCTCGGTCGGCGATTCGCAGTTGATCGGAATAAATGACCCGGGTCTCTTGCGGTCCTCGACCTCGAGGCCACCCGCTGCATCTTGGAAGAGCATCGTGATCACCCCGAAGTCGGTGTGTGGCCATGCCCGCTTATGCTTGCCCTCAGCTAACTTCTCAATCGGTAGGGGGGGATAGTGGTTCAGTCGGAGCTCGTCGACCCTCGTGAGGCAGCGATCAACGAGCGTGCCAACCGGTAGCTCCAGGCCCAGCTCGATGCCGGTAAGGATTTCGCGCGCCACATCCATGCAAGTCTCTAGGAACAACTGCATGAAAGCTCGGAAACCCGGGATGCTGGCCTCTTGGGGCCACTTGCTTGGGAACTCCTCATCGCCGTCATGAGAGAAATCGAAGTGTTCCTCAAAAACAATTAGATTGGTTTGATCAGACATAGCTCAATCATATATGAATTGGGGGCGCATGCGCTATACCTTGACATCTTCCAGATCTTGGGGCACAGACTCGTCTTCAGCGATAAGCCACTGTCCATTCATGTTCACTTTGTTTAGCTTTGATGTTTTCTCCGAGCCGATGTAGCTCCACCCTCTCTGGGGATTGGCATTTCGCTCATTGGGTATCTTGGCCAACTCAGCTTGTGGTAGCTTGAAGAACTTCTCCCCCTAGTATAATGTAAGCACCGCATTGTAAGAGAGTATAATTAAGCATAAAAGGTAAATGTCTCGATATCATAGCTTGCTTACCCATGCGAAAGCTTCTTTTATCACTATCGAACGAGTATTAGTATCCCTTAGCCATGAACTTCATTTAAGAAGACCTCCTGGAATCCAGATATGAAGTGTTTGATCACCGAGAAATTCAAGGATACTTACACTCAGCTGTGACTCCGTGGTTGATCAGGCGTACGGCACCATTCTTGTGGAGATTTTCCGTGAGTCGTTTGGCGATTTCGGATCGCTGCTGCTGGGTGCCATCGCGAAAATTGGCAAAGTCCACAATTGCAACAGACATTTTCTAGGTGATAGGTATGATATTGATCTGTAGTCTTACTTATGGCACTTTGTGACAAGATTGCGAGGCTGTGAATTGTTCGTGAGAAGAGAATGCAGAAAAAGGTCAAGACGCAGCTTTATATAGAACAGCTTCAGTGACTACGAGGGGAAAGTATTAGAGTCCAAGGACAAGTAAAGGGGCTGAGTACCATGATAGCTACATCATAGATCGCTCGACATATCCCATCATTAGACCTGTTCAACCACCCATATCAGGTGTGTCCTTTTTGCGCCAGCTATTCCCATTTCTCTGGTATGAATAGGAACGCCGCCTGGTTGCTTGAGCATAACGACCTTGTGATGCCGCTAAACATGAGATTTGACGTCAAGTGACGTTCAACATTGGCTGCTGAGTTCCTTTGCGAGCGGTGAGTCTCACATATGCATGATAGAGACGACAGCCGGTCACTTAATATGGCGTAAAGTTGCGATTGATGCCCTTTATAGGATGGATACGAATGCAAGCTGGTTATGCAGGTCCCACTCATCTTGTCCGATTATGTCTTGTTGATGCGGCACAGGCATTGCGCGTTCAGCCACAGTGACGATGCTTCGCATCACACAATGCTTATATTATAACGTAATATGTAATGTTAAACCCCTCATTTACCCCAACATACATGAGGCTCGCTCAGATCAATCAATGCTATCCCCATTTTGACACTGACCTTCCGATCGCCTAAAGGAAAAAAGAATTCCGATTCGGTGCTATAGTCTTAAGGAGATGAGTATATCTCCAACGTCATTGACGCAATCATATCGAAAGGGAGAGAGCAAAATCAGGGTGAAGTCATGGCGTCGACTATACTTGTGCAGCCGCCCCCAGCCCTAGGTGAAGCGATTAGTCTTTCTGACTGCCCCCGGGGTACTTCCCGCTCTGGAGCCCCCTTGACACCTCTAAACACGGCCCACGAGCCTCATCCCACATCTAGCGGGCCTGAAATATACTGCGCAGCCTCCGGAGACGACCGCACCACTAGCTCAACCCTCCTAACCGAACGCATCCCAGACGGAGGATACGGCTGGGTTGTTGTATTTGCCTGTTTCGTCGAGACCTTCTGGGTGAATGCCTGGAGTGGCAGCTGGGGAATCTTGCAGTCCGCTTTGCTGCAGAGCACTTGTGAGTGTCCAATGCTAGCTGCTCTGTTGCCTTCTGTCTCTCCTTGCCGCGGGGATATATGGGGCGGATCACGAATCAGCAATCGCCAGCGTATATAGATCAAGAGTGTGCCCCTTTATCATGAATTCACTTCCTGGAAGAATCCGGAGCATATGTTAGGCTTGTGGCCTGCACCCAGACAAGAAACCTCCGAGCACCCAACTAATATCTACGCCTAGTACGCAATGTGCCGCCAAGCACGGTCTCTTTTGTCGGGTCCCTCGGCATTGCCTTGACCGTCGGCTTGTCCCTTGTGTGCGCCAGACTAACCAGTTCAGTTGGAGCGCGATGGACGACGCTATTAGGCGTCCTGCTCTACGGCGCCGGCAACATACTGAGTGCGTTTACTGTAGGCAATGTCGGCGGGCTCTTCGTAGCTGCAGGTGTCTCCTACGGCGTCGGCGGCGGGCTCATGTACACTGTGTCGACAAACTTACCCGTTCAGTGGTTCAGCAACCGCCTAGGCACGGCTAACGGGCTAGTCAAGCTAGGCGGTGGCATCGGCGCCACCGTCATGGCCATCGCTTGCGAGTCGCTCAACCGCCGGCTCGGAACCGCTTGGACGTTCCGGATCATAGGGCTCATGGCCGTAGCCACGGGCGTGCCAGCGGCATTGCTCATCCGCGAGCGCGCGCCGTTCCAGAACGTGAATAACAAGAAAATCCAGTGGGATCTCTTCAAGAATGGGGCATTCTTGGGCCTCTTTCTAGCAGGCACAGTCGGGACGTTCGCGTTATTTGTGCCGTCATTCTTCTTGCCTCTTGTGGGGAGCTCGATCGGCCTCTCCAGCACTGTGACAGCGGGCATCGTCGCGGCATTCAACGCATCTATGGCGATTGGGCGTCTGGGCTCCGGCGTCGCGTGCGACTATCTGGGCCCCACGAACATGCTATTGGTTACTATGGCCCTTAACGGCATTTCCATGCTCGCCATCTGGTCCGTCTCGTCAACAGCCGCCCCTCTAGGCGTGTTTGCCGTGTTGAACGGTATCTCCAACGGCTCCTTTTACGTGACTATGCCCACAGCCATCGGCAAGATGATCGGGCCAGCTGGCGCCGCCGCTGCGATGGGTTTGGCCATTACCGGCTGGACCCCAGGGTACCTGCTAGGTAGCCCAATCGCCGGATTCCTTATTGCTGCCACAGGCGCTGATGAGGCACGCTCGATCAGTCCTTACAGGGCTGCTATATTCTACGCTGGTGGCACGGCTATCGCGGCTACCTTATTAGTACTTATTGCGAGGTTGCGAATGGATACCAAGCTTATTAAGAAACTCTAATACGGTTGCAATTATCTGGTAATATGAAAGTAGGCCGTACGCCGCTGTAATACGTATTTGTATTAGTACGAGGCTTTTTGTAGCCGGGCTGTAGCGAAGCCTTAGTTTTAATGTTAGTGAGTTTATAAAAAATACGAGATATTTCATATATAACTTGCAAAGAGTAAGCCTATTTGAGGGTGGAAGCCGCGTCGTGATTACTTCAATGAGATCTTCACATTTGCCCTGCAACAAATAGCCAAGACAAAACTTTCAATCAATCTGCTTCCTCTATGTACATTTCGCAACGATCGCTATATCTACCCAAACTCAAAGACAACAAAAAGTGCAAATTATTCATAGGCAACTAACCCAGTCGACCTCCTCATACTACCCAATCACGTATTCACATCTTTGCAGTCACTGCAAGCATTGACAGTGACATGGCAGCCATTGCTCAGGTAAGAGCTCCCGCAGACCTTGACCTTGTCGTTCGCAAATAGGTTGTCGAACGCTTGGATGATCGCCCATCCCGCCATACCGACGGCGTACTCGGCATCACTGTTGCACGTGAAGGTGGCTGTGCAGCCGTCGAGCCCGCCTAAGTACGTGTAGCTCGTGTATGCTGTATACACGCGGTTCTCGTCGTACCGAGCATATGCCGCCCTGCATCCGTCCCCGCTGACCGCGCCCCCGCACAGTGATGACCCATGGTTGTTGGAAGACGTCTGTGTCGGCGCCGGAGGCCCGATGGCGGAGCACTGCGGGTCTGTGCTGTCGCTGCAGAGCGTGCATACTGCGCCTGAGGCGGTTACTGTCGAGCAAGATGGGGCTTGCTGCGTTGTTGTGGTGGTGGGAGTGGTGGGAGTAGTAGTGGTAGTAGTAGGTGATGTCATTGATGCTACTTGACTTGTACTTGTCATAGTGGAAATGGTGGATGAAGATGGGCTGGACGCAGGGGTGGAACTAGTCGAGCTACCAAGATCAGTCGGTGGCACAGGCCCGTCGTCTCCAAACGGCCAAGGAAATCCCGGACTAATAGTGCCGATAGGGCATGCGGATGAGCTAGATGAGGAAGATAGCGAGGATGCCGTTGGCGTCGTCATCGATTGTGGATCACCGTCACCGTTACCATTATCATCGCCGCCACTACTACCCGGAGGGGGCACTGGCGGGGGAGTTGGAATCACGCCAATAGCTCCGGCGCCACCGGCACCGAAGCCAACTACACAAGATCGTCAGTCTTGCGCTTCAACGAATAGAAAAGGACACAACTCAGCCAAACGTACGCCATGCCCATGCCCAACCCCCGGGGAAAATAACAAAGGGGATCGGAGTGCCGTTGCTTGTTGTGGTTGTCGTGAGTGTGCTTGACAGGTCCGAATACTGGGAGATGCTCGTGGGTTCAAACTATCGCCGTGTTAGCCTCGGGTGATGCAGTCTAGGAACTTCGACGACATGTGACTTACGCTCGCCGTAATTGTCGAGCCACCAATCACTTCGGTCAGAACCGTTCCATTGGAAGTAGAGCCTTGGGACGTTGAAGCCTGTCCAGGGCTTCCAGATTGAGATATCGACGTCAACGGCGGCGATACCGTGGGCGATACCGAACCGGGTGAGTTTGTAGGGGGCGTGGTGCTTGGGGACAGAGATGTCGAGCTTCGAGGAGTGGGGAAGCTGCTCATTGGTGAAGGGAAGGATGAGAAGGATACAGGAATAGATGAAAAAGATGAGGGAGGAGAGGGGAAAGATGAAGCAGCAGACGAGGAGGGTGAAGGAAGGGATGAGATTGACGAAGGAGTAGATGAATATGACGATTGAACCTGGGTGGAGAAGCTTTGAGGAGTCGCAGTGGTGTTGGTGAGCCTTCGGGCGAAAGTCAATGGGATTATAGCAGAAGAAGATACAGATAGAGAGCCGTCTCGATCCTGCGGCAGCAGAGGATCGGCTGGAAACGCTTGGTTGTAAATGGAGTAACTTTCACTACTGGAAGCCCAGCTACCTCCGTAATACTGCCCGGGAGCAATGCACTGATTGATGATTTCTGTGAGAGCTTCGTTGCAACGGAACGTAGTTGCACC
The DNA here is from genome assembly GCA_022578505.1 of Nemania abortiva. Classification (NCBI taxonomy): domain Eukaryota; kingdom Fungi; phylum Ascomycota; class Sordariomycetes; order Xylariales; family Xylariaceae; genus Nemania; species Nemania abortiva. The sequence goes on from MU392557.1 coordinate 24,327, forward strand.
AGTACCACTTCGAGTGAAGGCGATTACAATTCTTCCATGATTCCAACTCCCTGTTTTGATTTCGCCTGAAAGCAACCTCTCATCTGCAATAGTACATCTTTAGCTTCCCAAGGGGCAATAAATAAGGGAAGAGAGGGAGAAACTTACTACAGATGTTAGCGAAAGTTAGGTCGTTTGTCAGTGAGGCCTTGACATCTACTCCAGTTGGGATATAATCACTCCTCTCTTGGGTTGCGTTGCACTGCGCAGCGAAGGCATAACGTGAGTTGAGAATGAATAAAGCGAGAGCAAATCTACGAAGCATCTTCGAGAATGTTCTATACGGGATAGATTTAACATATGAGTCTCTGAATCCGTTTTGACTTGGGCAATGGCAAGAAAATGATCTGAACTGAGTGCGCGACAACTTATAATAATAATTGAATGTCTGTTCGTATGTATAATTCTAATAAAAGAAACTGCATGGATCATAATTCCACTTCTCGATTGATGGTTATTCCCTGAGCAGCCCCCAAGTGAAGCTGTAAGTTGAAACCGCCGAAGTGTTACACGCCTGTCATCTCTCAAAGCTAGGCATGACTTTGACGCCATCAATGGAAATCTAGATTTCCCAATACGATCAAAACCAATTCACCTGAATATTCTCCCAACCCAGCCCCGAATCCCACGTTCCTCCGGACGTTGCTCATCAAGCATGTTGACGATCTGCCTGTCGGCACTCTGCAGATCTCTCACCACCTCTTTCGTAGGTTTATGCAGTATTCTGCTTTCGGAAGGCGATGCCCCATTGTCGAGTAAAAGCCGGACAAGCTCAGCATCGTTTCTCATCACCGCCAGGCCGAGGGCATCGCCCATGTGACCAAAGGAACGTCGCGCAATTGACGGGTCTTTGCGAATGAACAGAGCGTAGACCTCGGGCCCTGCTTCGATCGCTTGCAGGAGGGGAGGGTCCGGGAAACGCGAACACAACTCCTCGGGACATTCCTGGAGGAGAAACTCGATGATCGGGATTTGTTTTTGCTCAATGGCTACTGCAAAGGCGTTTAGAAGAAACTCTGTCGTTTGTAGTGGGACGTCCAGCTGTAGCTGCTTGGCGAGGTCCGTATTGCCGGCGGAGCAGGCCTGAATGAACTGCTGGTGTTTGTCTGCCATTCTGCTGGTTTTTGGAGTGTGGCGAATCGAGCGTGGTGTCCTCAGTGAGGTTTCCTGTATACTGATGAAAGGGAATAACGTTTTTTCGAACTATTTGGTGTTCCGTATTTAGCACGTTGCGCTGCGCCACCCCCATCGCATTATAGGGGGTTGTGGCGGGTCGAGATGGCGACAGCCAAATCCTCCTAGGTACAACAGAGCAATCAGCCTCAATGGAAAGACCCAGAGGTTGTTTCATGTCTTTAAACAGAACTACGAGACGGATGCTAAGTTGGCGATCTCTCCGAGATAATGACTATAGTCACGTTTTGGAAAGGGCTTATTTAGATGACGATTAACGTATATATATCAATCTCTAGCATTCATGTCGTGCCTCTATCATCACCAAAGTTGTGAACAGGACTATAACCCCTTTTCGTCTGAGCTTATATGAATCTGGAAGAGATGCATCACCGAAAGACCTCAAGCTTTACACGGCTTCCCGTGGCCATTTTTTTCATACTCGCCATATTCTCATACTCATCTCTCATTGCTGCCTCCCCTCTTCCCGAGTACTCAAACAACGAAGAAAAGTCACTCGAAGTACGTGCTACTATAGCTGATGTCCCATCAGTAGCCGCCATTCAGGTTAGTCCCCTGGAGTCTCTTATCCCCATTTTGATATGTCTAAGAGCCATAAATTGCCTCGACGGGCACTTTTTGCTCCAGATACTCCTGCAAGCTCCCGAAACCCTCCAGTAACCTTTACCATAAGTGGGCATTATTGACTCCAGTGTTATAAACATTAGGCTCAACTTCAAAGCCACGGTCGAGTGGGAACCGATGTCTCCTTGTTCTATACAAGCCTCAAAGGCAGCTCCGCAATCCAGAAAGCCACCGCATGGTACGCGTGCAACGTCCAGCCGATGACTATGAAGCCCGGAGTAGCCTGGGACGGAATCCTGCCCAATGAATATCTCCCGAATATCGCCGGCCAGTTGAATAATAACCCTGTGTTAGTCGACAAGTTCCTGAAACGCACTTCCCAGGCCTTTGCCTCTTCGTCTGCCGGCCAGGTCTTTGTATTCTACCCTAACGGAAAGGGCGATCCCGTGGACATCTGCAGCACAGCCGGCCGGGGCCTTAACCCTCCCGGTGGCTTTTCGGCGTGGTGTGGACAGGAGTTCCCCGCCCTAACGCGCAATCCGAATGTCGTGGCAATCTACCAGGTCGACCCGGACTCAGGCACAAAAGCTGGAAACCTCATATGGACTCCGGCGGATGGCCCTAAGCTTGTCATCCAGGATAGTCAGGTGAATTAAGGAGGGTGATCACGCTATCCCTTGGAAAACGCAATCATTGCGATGTTGATACTAGGCCTTTAACCAGGGGGCCTTGTCGATATTTTGGGGCATTTAGAATCAGTTAGTTTATATCTATGGGGTCACTTGGCTCTGGGTAAGTAACTAACGGTTTGTTTCTGAGTTGTTGCGATGCCCAATTGGGCTCTCATTCCGTGTATATAGACAATAGGGGAATATAGTGGGCGATCTGACCTAGCCCTGGAGGTTTTACCGCCTATTACTGCCCTCCGGCTTCCCGCTAGCTCTCATCTAAAGCCTCTCGAAATCTCGTACGATTATTCTGCAGGTCTGGGGCAGGTTGTGTAGCTGGGCTGCCCCGATCAAAACAATTCGGTCCCAGCAGTATGGGTCGGGTCAGTACGTGTAGCACTAAGACGCCGCTCTGGGAATGTTCTCCTACTTTGGAGGAGTGCGCGTGGATTAGTGCCGCAAGTCTATTTAGTGACATACTACAAATGACACATGCATGATGAAAAATCGGATCTGCGCTTAGATTTAATTTCAGAAAGTAGGCAAGTAGTTGTAGTTCTTACATAACCATCTCATCTAATTATGTTCCGCCGGCCTTCGCGGGCTGCACACACCCCTCTACTAATGGTAGCCCATTCCATATTACTCTCAACTACCCTTTTACTCTCAATTGCTCGACTTCATAAAATATTCCGGAGCGACATCTAGTAGACTAGAAAGTATGTCGGAAGAAACAGCCGGCGATTCAGAGATGCAGCTAGAGGTCGACGACCCAGAGGGTTCTGTAGACTCTCCAGGGGCGAACAGCACCGACCCCTCCCCCCCCCCTACATTTAGTGACGCCGTCGACGACGACGAGAATGAAGAGAGACTCAAACGCCTCGAATATCTTCTCAAGGAATACGGTGTACGTATAATTCGCCAAAGCCTACTTGCGTCACTGCGGATTTTTTGGCTCGCTATTTCCCTTACGGTTTTGCCCAAAAAGCAATGGGCTAACTTGGCCAATCGATTTGGGGCGGCGTTGATGACCTAAACGACCATTTCAACTGAAGCTGTCCCAGAAAGGTCTAGATCACCTTTTTAGTTTACTTTCTAGGCCTCGGTTTTGCACCTATCCCAATGGCTGCACTTTCTGAGTTGACAGGGGGGTAAACTCATTTAAGTCTTGTGATGGCAGACATTTGCTCACCAGAAGAGCGTGGGAAATCGTTAGCCATAGTTTCATTGTTTCCATATCTTGGACCAGCACTGGGCCCTATTGTCGGGGGACTTCTGGCTGAGCTGGTTGCTTGGCCATGGCTATCCCATGTGATCAACATCTTCACCGGGGCGGTTCTACTTCTAAAGGGGTCCCATACAGGATCATCGTAAAATTGTTAAACTAGGATCAAATAGGCGTGGCAGAGGAGGGTCTCTAGCTATGCAGGGTGGCAGATGTAGATGGGCCCAAAATGATAGAGAGGATGAAGTGACACTGGTGGTGGGTAAGCAGATCGAATTCTTCAGAAAAACCGGTGACATCAGGCTCCTACACTTAGCCAACAGCCATTGGCATTCTGACACGTCAACTTCAACTCGCCTTTCCACTCCCTAGCGTCTCTACTTTCCAAGGTCTTGTATCGGAGTGCCATCTTCGCAAGCACGAAAGCAGCTTCAACCAAAGACTTCTCGCGACCCAGGCAACCCCTCATACCTCCTCCGAAAGGCATAAACTCCCACTGTCCCGGGCTTATCGTGTCCCAGCGCTCCGGCCGGAATGTCTCGACGTCTTCGCCAAATACCCGAGGATCCCGATGAAGAGCATAGTAGGCCACTTGAACTCTTGTCCCTTTCGGAACGAACACCCTCTCATCCTGATTCGGACCGCCGCCTACGGGCAGTGAATTGTCGTAGAGCGCCATGCGGCCAAAAACGGGAAATATTGGGTACAGACGCAAAGTTACCAAATTCAACGCTCAGATTTCTATTAACGTCTCACGCAGGGATAAAGCTACTTACATTCAAAGAGCACGCTCCTTAATAGTTTGTTCTCGTGAAGCGCCTCAAATCTCAGTATCTCCTCACCCTTTCCTAGAACCTCGGCCCGGATCTTTTGCCAGTAATCCTGGTTCCGGCTTAGAAGAAAGAAGGTATTGCCAAGCAGCGATGAGATAGTTTCTTGGGATGCCAACATCCCTTGCAGGACTTGGCTCCTTACGAAATGAAGGTCATCCGAATCGGCGACAAGGTTGTGCACTAGGGTCTTCGACTTGGCAATGCCGCGTTGCTTGTTATCCAAGTCGGTAATCGCCAAATGAATATAATACTCAAGGAAGTCATGAGAAGTGCGACAAGCCTGACGGTACCTAGATTTTGGCAGAAGCCTCCAGATCTTCCCAAACACGATTCTGATCATTGTCATAAAAAGAGCAGAGTGGAAGGCGTCGACAAACTCCTGGGTGGTGCACGGAGGCTTCTGATAATCAGCATCGGAATCCATGCCCAGCAAGAAGTTCAACGACGTGTTGAGGAACTGCTCATAATTTTAGCAACAAGACTTGATAGCATGCCGTACTCGTACTCACTATAGCATAGAGCAATGGCTGCAAATCTACAGTCTCGCCATTTCGAGGCAAGCTTTCAAAAAGCTTATCCGTTTCCCGCGATATGACACTTAGATCAGTCAAGTTACTGCGCGCGAAGGATGGCCTAAGTGATCTGCGCGCATGTCGCCAGACGTCCCCATCCGTCGTCAAAAACCCGCGACCGCAGAAGGGCTCCATGGCAGCTAGTCTGATAGGCCGTATGCCCCACTCCTCACCGCGACTGTGGATAGCTTGAATATTCTCAGGGGCTATAGTTAGTATAGTCGGATTGCTCGACAGTGTGTTGAGCTGAAATGAATGTCCGAAGCGCTGGTGATGTCGGTGTAACGAGGGGATATCCCGATTGACAGATATGGCGAAATCTAGCCCTACAAACACGTCGAATGGTCGGTACTGCGCCAGCGGCTGAAAGCCACCACTGCTCCTGAGTGCATTACGCCGACGTATTCGCTGGCCGACAATGATTATTACCGATAGGGCTAACGAGATCAGCGTGGTCCAAGTGATATTATTCATGGTGTAGTGGTCACAAGGGAGAACAATAAGGAAGTATTGCAGATGCAAGACGGCATCTTCGGTTGCTTCTAGTCAGTATCTGAGAGATCCACCGGTGGTGCTTGTCTGACGCAAGGGGGACACGAAGCCCCACGGTGCGGTAGCAAGAATGATACGTCGAATTATTGCATGTAGAGCACCCTAGTGAATCAATGGCTTTATGGTTGACACAAAGCAGACAAGGATTTTTCTAGGCAGCTAGCCAAGGTTAGAGACTCGAAAATCAGAGCACCTATAAGAAACCATATCTAGCTGGAGGTTTTCTGACCTGTGGTTAGAAGGCTCAAATTTATCTTTAATATCATTAGCGCGAGTTATCTTTGCAGACTCCTCTCCTGCTTCTTTGGGGTTTCGACTCTTCGATGTACGGGCTAAGGGAGAGATCTACGGCCTCGTTTATTACTTCTCCTGTGGTCCCGAGCGACAGCCCGCCGAGTACCGTGCAACTTCTAGTTGATGTTATACTTTGTCTGCTCCTCTTATGGAAGGCCAATGGCTTCTCAGCGCCCGGTTGGTACTTAGAGGTTAGGGGAGGCAACAAAGGGTAAAGTGGTGATGATGGAGGAGTTTTCTCTATCGGACCAGCATTATTATGAATTTTCTACGACTTATAGCATAGAACTTAGACTTCCATCCTAGTAACTAAATGTCTTCAATTAAATTATGTTATGTAGAGCTAGTTACACGTGCAAATAGCGATAAAGGGGGCATGTGTCACGAGCCCTGTACTTATGGGTAGGTAATGAGACAATTGAGGCTCCCATTGATTAGTTAAGTCAGACTACGTTTGAATTTTTCCTATATTATTAGCTGGCCCCTAGATTCAGTTTTCTTCCTTTTAATTAGCCAGTCAGGGGTTGGCCTAGAGGGCCTCCTCCACCAAGAATCCAGCACTGTTTTACCCCTGTACACCCAAATCTCTAGAAGTGCTTATGTACGAAGGTGTTCGGGCCTCCAGAGTGCGGTTAGTGTTGAAAAGCACGAGCCGTTTCAGTAATAGACCACGTTGTTGCGCGAAGGTCTCTAAAACACCTTCCTACGTATTACATACTATATACAAGAACAGTCTTTTTGTTTTGAGGCCCTATGGCAGCATGAATGGCGTACGTGCAGTTAGATTGGGTCAGCCGGTCTTATAAATTTTATAACCACCACTACATGGATGTTGAGTGTATGAATAACTTCACAGTTGTCATCTAGATTGGTTTTAGTCAGGTAAATACATGGTAGAGTGAGAATGAAGCTCCTTATACGTTAAATATCCCCGTAGAGATCTAGCAACTATGTAGCAAGAACCTGGTGAAGCTAAGTGCCCCAGTCCGCCCCGTCCCGTTCCCATGCTTTTAGTAGCTCCAAGCTTTCCTTTGTACTAGCGTGCTCGTGGCCAAGAGTCTTAATTTGAAGCTCTGCGCATGAGGTCAGCAAACTTTTGGCCTCCCAAACTTTACCGAGTTGGTTCCAAATTAGCGCTAGGTTATGCATGTGGGTTAATCGATCGGGGTGCTCGGGGCCGAGTACCTTCGTTACTCTTTCAAGGACTTCCGTTTGTAACCTCTCGGCGTCTTGGAAGCGGCGCTCAGATATATATATCTTCACCATAACCGCCATGATATTGAGATTTCCAGGATCGTCTTGTTCCAGCACCATCCCGCTGATATTCATAGCTTCATACCCCCATTTGGCGGCATCCTGCATACGACCTTGGTTAAGAAGTATTAATGCCATATGCCCCATGCTCCCTAGGACACGAGGATGTTCTCGGCCAAAAATCCTTCTTAGTGCATCTATAACTCCGATCAAGATCTTTTCCGCTTCCACGGAGCGGTCCTGGTGCTCAAGGGTAACAGCAAGGTCCTCCATACTCGCCAACGTCAAAGTGTGTTCGTCCCCTAGTACCTTTGTTTTCAAAGCTACAACTTCTGAGCCAAGCTCCTCGGCCTTCTTGAAGTCGCTCAGGTCATCATAGATTGACGCTAGTTCTGCCATGATGGTTAGGGTTGCGGGGTGTTCCTTGCCCAGCTCTCTAATGTTTACTTCCACAATCTCTTCCGTCAGCTCCTTCGCTTCATTCAAACGGCCCTGCATATATAGGATAGATGCTAATACGCGCTTGATAATCATTGATATGGGGTGTTGGATACCCAAGATACAGGTAACCCTAGTGACTTCATTTTTCGTAATGTTCCCCGCTATGGCCAGTAAATCTTGAGCAATATAGTGGTCAATTAGAAGAGGTAATGAGTGGTGGTGCATGCTGGCCAATATTTTCTGTTGACCGCTGAGGTTATTTGGGTGCTCGCTAAGATTGCTCGGATACTTGGGGCTAATATCGACAACAGCTTCTCGGAGTTGGAGCTGCACGTCGTTTTCATCATATTGCAGAAGTGCCTGTGGCACTCTTTTATTCGAATGCCCAAAACCAAGTTCATAACAAAACATTAGTTGCTTAGCGAGCGCACTGCCTGTTTGTTCTGATACTAATATCTCGAGGGTCTGAAGGATTGCGAATCGGACGCGATAGTCCGACATAAAATACGCCGGGAGTGAATAGCACACCTGGTATTCTTTAGCCGTCTTGGTCAGCAGAAAAAGGCCCCCAGATACTTACGTTAAATTCATGATCGGCAGGAAGAGTTATGGTACCAAGCAGAGGCGAAGTGACTTGTTGTGACCTGAGGCCATTCATTAGTAGAGCATCACGGATAGGACACGTGAATTACCCACAAATGAATGTCTAGATGGTGGAGTACATCCTCAATATTACATTCGCGCAATTGGGGATTCGGTTCGAGGGACCCAGTGAAGAAATTCTGTACTGATTGCTTGCTTTTTGCTGATAGATCTGCTTGTGCAGACACTAGTTCGGCTGCATATTGTGTCAAACTGCCTTCGAGCTTTAGATCCCAAAGCAGCTGCAACGATTGATGTTCTCCTCCATTCTTCCAGAATTCCCTATCCAGTTGTAGCGTTTGGGGAAGCGGCAGGATACCGGAGAAATGCTTTTCGAACATGAACCACAGACAAAGCATGCCAAAGGAGAACACATCTGTCTTTATTGCTTGGGACGGTGTGAAGTCAGGATAATCCCTTGCTTCAGGGGCACGCCACAACTGAGTCCCAACGAGTATGATCCGGGAATTGTCTTCGTCGTACGAGGTCGAAAACCCGAAATCTGCCACCTTGGCTGAGAAGAAGCCACTTTGACTGTCTTTGAATATCAGGACATTCTGCGGCTTGATATCTCCATGAATGACACCTATAACTTGAAATGTTAGAGCTTTTCAATTTTTCTTCCCGCTATATAATACTGACGATTCGATTGCATATGACTTATAGCAGATCCAATGTCTAGGCATAGTTTCAGGCGATCGATAATATCCATGTCCCGTGCATCTTGAGAGCTTGAAAATTGATAGAGGTCACCAAATCCTGACTTCTCGAATACCAGGACTGGCCAAACCTCGTATTTATTCACGACGTTAGGGTCCTCATCAGAATTGGTCTGCTTTTCGGATGGAAAAATGTCCCAGCAAATTCCCATTGGGCCGAGTATGTTGGAATGGTCTCGGATGGCAGGATGGTACAGCAACATGACCTCATTAGTGAGCCGCCGGTATATAGACTCGATTGGCTCATCAAATTTGTCATCTTCCGCCACTCTTTTGAACACCAGGCTCCTACTCCTGTCAAACAGGGCCTGGTTTATGCTACTTGTACCCCCCACGCCGACTAACGCTTCTTTAGTTTGCCAAGTTACAGGTAAAAACGGAATACGGAGCTTTTGGACAGCTGCAAGGAATGTTATCAAGTTGCAAGGTGCTGCAACATTCTCTGTTCCAATCATGCTACTGAAAAGGAGCCGAGGCTGTTCGAATACAGAGTGGTCGGTGCCAAGCACAATGCCGTCAGCCATCTGCGAGATAATGAGATCAAGCTGCTCATCGCCCACGTTATGCCGAAGGACTTTGATAACTTAACTTACGTTCAATGGCATGTTCGATTCTGCTTACGACTAGGTCGCCTTTCCTAGATATTTTACGAAGCTCAAACTTCCGTGTTGTCCTTGTGACTCTAACTAGAGAAGAGGGAATTAGGTCTGATTAGCGCCTAACGGCAGCCCAAATCGAAGGGTTTCGTGTCTTCGGTCACCTGATCTCTTGCAGCATTCTCACCCACCAACCAATCGTCCACCTGTCAAGTCCCTGCTGACATTATGATGTATGGTTACATTCTGCCACTCTTGGCCGCTATTTAGGCGTGGTGGGGTATGCTTTGAGTAATTGGTACGCATCACGCTACAACTACAGTGAAACTTCAGAGTAAGATTCCGGTAATCAGGATCAGGCATGTAGTTTAACCCACGCCTGATTTTATTATTTCCTTTTGCCTGCACATGCCATGGATGTCGATGAAATCGCGACTCAGCATGGCTATAGCGAAGAGGACATGCCACAGTTGCTAGCAAGAATGGCAATGTACGGTTTTGATACTTACGTCGAAGAAGGTGGCCGCGTAAATATCGAGGCAGCTGTCAAGTTCATCAAAGACGCGATTTCGAGAAGCAACCCCGAAGACACCTCATACGCATCATGGCTCAGTAATGCTGGCGCTTACCTTCTAAACCAATTCAACGAAAGTGGCGACGTGAAAGATCTGGAGGAGGCAATTCGGTATTTGCGACAAGCACTTGATTTGACTCCTTCGGAAGATGAAGATCGAATAGATTATCTGAATAACCTCGGAGTGTGCTTTGAGGCCCTATATGAGGCGGCGGGAGAGCTGGAATCCTTGGAAGAGGCTATTCAAATTTCACGACAGATTACGGGATCAGCCCAAGCCTATGACTCAAGCCAGACGCCAGCTCTAACTAATCTTGCGAACCAGCTAGGCCGCAAGTTTGAGCAGACGGCTGATCTGGCAGATATTAAGGAAGCAATCCACGTCGCCCGAGAGGTGGTCCGCCTAACGCCGGCAGACAGTGTGCAGCTTGCAGGGTACCTGAATAATCTCGGGAACAAGCTTGTCCGCCTATACGATCATACACAAGATATGCATGACTTAGAAGAGACCATCCGAGTGGTGCGCAAGTCTGCCTATCTGATGGGAGGCGAATACCCTGATAGAGCAAATACGTTTAACCACCTTCGAAGTCTGCTTAAGAGAAAGTACAAGCACACAGGCGAAATGAGGGATTTAGATGAAGCTATATTAGGCACGCTTCCGACTGGTAACGGAATGAAATTCCGCTGAGGCATTATTATCCCTTTCGGCCGACGATGGTGCTATCGCGGTTTCGTGAAGAAGCCAGAAAAGACAAGGTGTGGTCAAGCCCACAGGTTGAAGAATCTAAATAACCGAGTGTGGGCGGCCGATCCTATGTGACACCTAAATGTTAGAACCGTATTTAATAGAGCATTGATATAGCATGAAACTTTCTGTTTCAATATCTTAAAGCCTTTATTTTTAGGGGGCTTTATACCTAGGTACTTCTTTAACATTTGTATATCATATCTTACCTATGAAGATTCCATTGAGGCGCCGACATCTCCCGTCTCTTCTCTTCCCTGGAATACGCGAGGACTCTCCGCCCGGTCATCTTTATGCCCTGCTATTTTCCGGCTCCTTCTTCTTTCGTATATCGACCCAGCCCATCCCCCACGCGGCGGCGAAACACACGACAGCGACCGCCACCAACAGGTAGAAGACGGCGTTGACGCTCTTCGAGTACGCGAGCAGCAGCCCGTCTAGCTCTAGACTCCCGGGTGGCAGCAGGGCTCGTACGGCTTCCGCGCCTCCGCCTGCCGCGAGTGCCGCCTCGGGGCTTACCGACGGTGCCAGTATCGGGATCTGCCGTCTCAAGGTTTGTGTAAAGATGGCGTTGCCCGCGACGACGAATATGGCCGCGAGAAGGTTCTGCGCGAATACCAGGAACGCGATCGCGACAGGGCTCTGGGCTGGCGTGACTGCGTGTTGCACCGAGATTACGGCCTATAATAATTGAATTGTTCCCCTGTCAGTGGCAGTGAATGCAGCCAGCGTACTTAAATCACGCTCTGAGATAGATGGCTTGCAAGTAAGGAGGGAAAGCTCACCACCTGTAGTCCAATTCCACGTAAACCAAATAGTATTTGGTATCCGATCCATTCTGCCGTTGAAGTATTCGGATGCCAGGTCGATATCAGACCACAAGCAATAGCGGTTGTCGCTCCTCCAAGGACGCCGAACGGGAGATAGTAACCGAGTCTTCCCACTAACATAGGCCCTGAATCAGCTTCTGAGTTCTTCTCTCCTCATCGAAGGCGGGGTCATAGGTGGTAACATGTGCTATTCAACGCTCGGGTAAGGGATGGGCTCAACTTACTAAGAGCGCCAGAGACGACTAGAGATATCAACTGCGACAGGATGGACGGTAGCGTATAAACGCCGCTCAGCGATGGACCGACGCCCTTTACGGCCTGGAAGTAGATAGGGACATAGTTGGCCCCGACGAAGTTAGTGAGGAATAAGAACGAGTTCTGTATGGTACTCGTCCACACGATCCGTCTCTTCACCAGATGGAAAGGTATGAGGGCATCCCCGCCCATATGCCATTCCCAGAGGCAGAACAAGACCGCGGTCACGCCAGAGCCGGCGAACAGGCCGATGACGGTTGGCGAGCTCCAGCCGTAATCAGCAGATCCCCACTGCAGCGCGAGGAGGAACATTACAGTGGCCGGCGCGAACAGCGCGCAGCCCGTCAGATCGAGATTCGGAACGATGCTGCGAAGTAGCGCGAACGAGAAGGGTGGCTTGAGAGTCTCGTCTGGGATGTGCGTAAAGAACAGAAACAGACCAGAGATTACGCCAATTGGAAGATTGATATAGAAGCCTAGGACTTATCAGCCGAGGAATGCAAAGTGTGTGGAAAGGTTGAGGTGAAAGCAACTAGTTACCTACACCATCGCCAGGTTACGTATTGTGTCAAGACGCCACCGATCAGCGGTCCGACAACTATGCCAACCTGGCCGACTAGAATCCGTTGTCAACTCACAGTATTGTGCCAAACACTCTCACATTTACTCACTTGCAAACACTATGCTAGTATACACTACATATAGCATTAAAGGTTAGTTTTCAAGTTGTAAAGAAATAGTTTCTACAGCGGTAGTAAATTTTTAATGATCACGTCTACATATGACTTACAAGGCCGTTTATGCAATGGAACCGCACCAGCAACGAGCGACAAGGCACCATTCTCGAGCCCAGAGGTCCCTAGTCCGGCGACGGTGCGACCGAGGATGAAGAACGTCGACGAGGTCGAGACAGCACAAAGCAAGGAGCCGATCTCGAAGATGGCGACAAAGACTATAAATGTCCGCTTGGCGCTGAGGTAGGTGTAGAGTTTTCCGGTAAGAGGTTGTAAAGCCGCACTAATGCCAGAATCAGATCGGTCTTAGTTGTTCCTGTTCTTAGATACTTACCTCGAAAGCTGATAGGCACCTCCGTACCATCCAACACTATTCAATCTCCCTGTTAGCGAAGTCTCGGTGATTGTGTTGCTTTAGAATCATTGAATCGCTGTTCTGGCTTGACACAAATTCCTCTGGAATGCTCTTGGCACCCGATAACAACTCGATAGAAGAAAATATTGAAAGAAACTATTATAAAACATACATACTCTTGCAAGCTATGAAAATCAGTGGTAATGTACGGGATAGCCTATCCCACGATAGGGAGGAAGTTCGTCAGCGATCTTGCCGTTCTAATCCAATCATACCCATGATTAGGGGCAACGATAAAGTATTATAGGCACACGGTGGGCATATGGAATATCCTCACTCACCGTGGAGATAATGCTGAAATCTAAAAGGACGATAAAGAAGGCAGATATGATGCCGATGAGGGCAGCGAAGAGCCTATATCCGCTAATGTACTCATCGTCTTCTCTGCCGAAGTCATTCGCTGAAGTAGGATTTACAGCGATTTCAGGTGGTTTCGGAGCGGTTCTCGAGCTATTCAATACTGAATCTGCCTCTTGGATTCCGTTGCGTTTATGCACAGGTTCCTCGGAATCCAGGCCTGCCTTCTCAAGTGCAATCATGGTTGTCTCTGCTGCCCCTTCTACTTGACGTTGTCGTGATTTCTCGCAAGTCGAAGCCGGTGCCGACGAAGACCACTCATCGCCCAACTTCGAGTGTGATTCTGACTCTATCGCCATTTTCGTTGAATATGGTGAATGGTCACTTTAAACAAGCCGATGCGTTGGAAGCTCGGACTAAGACTATTCCGGCGTCGGCATATTGCCTATTTGGGTTTCCCAGTGCACCTCTCCAGTCAGCAGCACTTCATCCTCTGACAGACTGTGACCCTGACGCTTCAATGGCTACGCAATATTGAACGCTTAGTTCAAAGCATTAGCTAATCCATCATGATTAAACGGAATCCGATTTGATACAAAGTTGTAGCCTATTCATAAACATGGTATTTCATAAGCTCAACTTATCGACACGATAATCAAACTTCATTTTGTGTTGGGTTTGAAAGAAGTGAATCTATTTACCGATCGTTTGAAAGCAAGGCCTTATATTACTGTAGATATGGTACTTCGTTAGAGGCAGGTGACTAGCTTGAGAAGGTCAATCGTATGTAGTCTTGCCACACGGCTCTGCTAACACCCATCTCATGAGTGTCATGATCTCCGACCAGTGCTCTTTCTCAGGATCCTCCCCATACCCCAGATCCACAATACGAGTCTTGCGGATGTGGATGATCTCAGTCTCTCCATCAGCATAGCCTTGCACAATGCGGAACTGCCTGCCGGAGACGGAGATGACGGTGACCTACCGGTTACATAGTCAGCTTTCCTTTCAGGTAGAGGAGTTCAACGACGACTCACTGGTATGATCTTAAATTTACCGCTATCTAGGCGATGAAAGTAGAGGCTGGCGATTGCTAAGATCGTCCATACTTCGCTCAGCATTAACGCATCGCCCCGAAGAGGGGCGTCTTCTGATAAGAAACACGTTACATGCGAACTTGAACGGTCTCGGACCTCTAGCACGTGCTGGACCTGAAATAAACGGCCCAGGCTATACCGGAAACAACCTAGAAGGGGCGCCTCGACGGAGGAAAATCCGTGTTTCCTATAGACGGAGTTGTCTATAAGAAAAAGACAGTCGACGTCGTCGGGTTGTTGAAACCGGCGCAGATAGCTATCGATACGTCTATTCAAAATGCTCGCTTCGTTGAAACTATTGTTTTCGAAAGGCCCTGTCCCTTCAAGGCTCGCTAACTCATACTCTCGCGCAAGCCGTTCCATCTTTTGCGCAGGCATTGGGTTAAGTAAGGCACCCGCGTCCGGAGGACAAGGAGTGGGATCGAAATCGAGATTGCTGCACTCGATTTTTAATGCTGCCAAGTCATCCTCGTCGAGGTACACCTTGGCTAATCGCTTTTTCAGGAACCCGAGGCCATTCACCGAGCATTTATAGCTTGGCTGGTGAGGAGTACCTTTAGTGGGCGGAGGTTTCGCAGGATAAAGACGAAGATGACGATAGGAAGACATGTTACAATAGGATTGTAGAAATCACTTGCGTTTGGAGGGTTGGCTCTGGGTCAGACCTCCCCGTGCAAGGAGGCGTAATGTTTGTTTATGAGCACTCAAAATAAGCGCCGTGGCAATGGGTAGCCGCTGGGATATATGTGCCTAGATGCAAATGACTGTTTGAGCGTGAGTCGTATCGTCATGAGAATACCAAAGGTGGGTTGCAGCGCTGGCGTTAATGTTGATGTGGCGTTCGCGTCAGTGTTTACATTGGTAGACGAGGTAGTTAGGTCACTAGGCTAGGGAATAGAGAGTGGGTCTCGCGATGTGCAGTTCACCCAAGAGAGACTAGTGGGGTTAACTGAGCAACAATGCCTCACACCAGGAAGCAATGCAGCCAATCCAGGTCGCTCTCGAGTCGCCGCGGGTCCCGCTGCAACAAGTAGCCTGAGATTTAAACACGCGTTCCGCCCGTGATCGTCTCTCAACCAATCGTTTAAGTACCACCGTCCGATTTGCAGATTCGGCAGCGGATACTATAGTCCATCTTCGCATAATCCGTCTAGCGCTTTCTGCAAGGGATTCTCGATAGTGAGGCTGAACAGGTTGTAGCCGCTCACCCAGCGGCTAGTGAACAGTCTTCATTGCTGAGCCGTCCGTAGAAAGAGACGCCACGAATTGGGGTCTATCCAAGATTCTGGATGTCAACTATAGTTGAGGTTACAATTGCAATGACTATGGCACTTGTGTAGAACTATATATTGTGTTCGGATTCCCTCCAAGGCAAGAGAAACCCAGCACCTAGCTCAGCTCCAGACACTCGTCTATCCTTCTTCATAAACACCTAGTCCTAATTTAACATTAAGTTCTCTTCGAGCTCTCATCTGTTCCATGCCATGGCCCAATTGCCGAATTCTGCAGAAGAGTGGGAGACGCAGGCACAAGTGTTCGGCATACAGAACTTGTCCATCCATGACGGTGACTCGCGTCTCTCAGGTTCCAAGATGAATGTTCAGCAGTTTTTACTTCTTCGCGTATTCTGGCCAGATCCCGTCCGCCCGTCATTTTTGTACCAAAGACATGTACATCGGTGGGTAGAACCGTCTTACCTCAATCGCTCACAGTCTTTCCTGGCTTCCCTTCCGATAAAATCAGCATGGTCTGCATACCTTCGGTCTATTGGGAAAACCCCGAAACTCCTGTGTGACGAGGGATTCGTTGGCCTCCAAACTTTTACCCTTGTCAGATATCATCAGATTCAATCGCTGGACCCGGAGTTTGAAGCCGATACTGAACTTGCCAAAGTTGATGTTACCCCAATCGCCAGGAGGACGAGAGCGCAGGTTGCACGGGCTGAGCGCCCATCCACGCCTACCCCGTCGACTAACAACGCTCCTGTGATCGATCTGCTGGCTAAAATGGGCATTGGGGAATCCCCTAACACTCCCGTCATTGATAGCTCTCCAGATTGGCAAACACCGATTGAGGCCTTCTCACCCTTCACGGAGTACGTTACAGACCAATTCAAAGCGATACAGGACGAACAGATAGTGAATACGGCTCTGATTCTATATCTCAACGCCTTAACCATCCATTTCCCGGATTTACAAGCAGACTGGACGCTTCATCGCCGTGCTTTCGTATCGCTCAATAAAGCCATGGAGAAGACGTACGAAGCAAGAGTCGACGGGTTTCTCAAAAGGCGTCGAGATAAAGAGCCTCTGATTATTCTTGAGGTCAAACCATTCCAACGTTACAAGAAGCCATCAGGAATTAGAATGCAAGAGAGCGCACAAATGGCGGCGTGGATTAGCCAGCACCCACCACGAGACTTGCAAGATATGCGTTCCAATTCGAAAAAAGGCCAGTAAGTATTTCTCTATTTCTCTATAGATATACTACTAACTTTAATTTAATTAGTCGTCTGCTTATATCGCAAGATCGACATGAGATATACCTTACTTTTGGCCAATTCGATGCGGCTTATCTCGACTATATACGACACAGGGCTCCGGGCTCGTCGTTTCTAGTAATGAATGAGTATGGTCCCTTTGATATAGGCCAGGAAAAGCACATGGAATATTTAGGGGAGATAGTGCTAGGTTTTGCTTTGCAGGCCTGCGATAGCATGTAGATACATTATAACATGCTCTCTTTCTGTTTCTATTAACATTGACGCAAATATATAAACTCATTATTGTATCGTGGTATTACTATAACACCAGCCCTGATAATCATTGCAATTAAAGAATGATGCTGCAGCAAGGACCGATTTGTGTCCGCTGTGACTCTTTGTCGGCCCTAATCCACCTCCAACCAATCACATTCCATGAGGGTAGCAGTGAAGGAAACATGAAATAGCCGTAATCGCACCATCCATTTTCTCAGTTGCCGTAGATATCCTAAGACCTCGAAGTTGGCCTGGCTATGACTCGATCTAAACTGACGCTTAGCAACACTACCTGGATGCTGAAAGGTTATGCTTTGCGGGGTCGTTCTGGCATAGCTATCGGCGATAGGATATCGTAGCATCCGACGTATCTCGCGTAGCCCCAGCAGTGCGGGGTTACATAAATGAAGAATCTATGAGCACAGTTGCGGTCATGATAACTTTGAAACATTAGAAATTTGAATATAGGGGCAATGAAAGAGTTCAGAATTTAACAGTCGAAGCTGTCTTGTAGCTGGAAGACGCCTGGGATATTTCTCTTCGCGTTTCTATGGTCTAGCGGATTGGGCTTGATAAACTTGCGGCGGTGCATGTGATACAGACACACGTAGCCTTTTTATAATTCTATCTATCTCCCACGTATAAGATGTCCTTTCTCATATTCTCTTCAGACAACATTGGATGGGGCATTTGGAACTCGATGCCTATGTAGCAAAGTGAGGTATCGTGGACTCTACAACGGAACCCTCCCCCCCTTTTTTTTTTCTTGCACACACGCACACACTCTCTCATCATGGAGAACACCCACCCGACGCGCGAGGGTGAGGTAGGATTTCCAGCCCCTGGGGCAGGGAAACCCTGCTCGACCTGGTACAAGGTGGTTGGTAAGCTAGAAGTGCCCCCGCTGATCGCGCTGCATGGCGGACCGGGCGCCGGGCACGAGTACATGGAGACGCCGGTGGACCTGTACGAGCAGCACGGCATCCCCATCGTGCTCTACGACCAGGTGGGCTGCGGGCGGTCGACGCACTTCCGCGAGAAACACGGCGACGCAGGCTTCTGGACCATGGACCTTTTCGTCGCCGAGCTCGATAACCTAATCGATCACCTGCGGCTGCGCGACGTCGGTTTCTCACTCCTCGGTCGGAGCTGGGGGGGCATCCTCGCCGGCGCTTACGCCTGCCGCCGCCCCAAGGGCTTGAAGAAGCTTATCATCGCTGGCGGCCCGGCCAGCATGCCGCTCTACATGGAGGGCTGCAAGCAACTTCTGGCCAGCTTCCTCCCGACGTGCGCCAGATCATAGAGGATTGCGAGAGCAAGGGTGACTATGAGAGCGAAGAATTCACCAAGGCCAGCGCCGTATTCTACGCCCGCCACTTCTGCCGGCTCGACCCCTTCCCAGAAGCCATCCAGATCGGGTTCCAGCTTCTCAAGGAGGACCCCACAGCTTATCTCACGATGTAAGTACCTGTGTTCCATATCTAAGTCTAGTAGTGCAATCTTCAGAGGTCCAAATCCAAACTGGTCCCGAGTACTATGGGTTGGCGCTCACGCTTACTGCGTACCTATCCAGGCAAGGGCCCTCGGAGTTTACTATCGTGGGCAGCTTCAAGGACTGGGAGCCCTACAAGGAGGCTCACAACATCGAGGTCCCAACTCTGCTGCTCAACGGTGAGCACGACGAGGCCACGGATCTGTGCATCGAGCCATGGTTTCGGGCCATCACTAAGGTGAAGTGGGTTACGCTGAGCGGCGCAAGCCACATGACCCATTGGGAGCAACGGGAGTGATTCAACGAGCTATGTAGGGATTTCCTTCAACTATGAAACACAGACCAAGAGCCACTTAGTATTGCAAGATACTAGGTAACGATGCCGACGTTGTAGGACGTTACCGTTTTATGCCGTTGATCATCCTGAATCCAACTTTGTTCTACCTTGTGTCAGAGCTTGTAATTAACAGCGACTTCATTAAGGCTAGCAAATCGTACTAGAGTAAATAATTATAGCACTATCTCATTTAGCCGGCCTAAAGAATTCCCTTTCCTTCATTTCCTTGTCTATTCAACTGTTCACTCTAAAAAAGCAGCGATACTATATGAGAATTGTGTGCCTTTTGCATTAGCAAACCAAAGGCCTTGTCTGATATTGTGTTGAGGGAATTGACGAGATCAGATCTTGCTCGATCCCGCAGGATGATGGCGAAAAGAATATTAGCTAAATTGAGAGCAGCGATGGCCAAGCCTATAACGGCTACGCATAGGAAAAGGCCTAGGTGGACTCTTATATACGAGATCTCTATGGGAAATAACTGCGAATCGAATAACTTTCCAAACTTTCGGTGTTGCGACCCCTTGCGACAAGGTATTAGTCCCCCACTGATGATAGCTTGAGTAACAGATGTGGTAGAGAGTTTACGAATTTAAAATATGCTTCAAAAGTGCCTCGAAAAGTAACCCTAGATTTGACCCTTAGGGGCAACCTCGGATCAGACATTGGGGACGACTTTTTCGCTCGTTGCGAGCATATCATCCTTCGGTAGACGTGCCCCTGTTTCCAATTGTGAGAAGTTCGAGGAATGCGCAGCTTTATTAGCATGAACCGAATGAGAGGCCGACTAGCCTAATTAAGCAGGGCGTTTTCCTCGATGGTTTACAGAATAAGGGAAAGTTCATGGGCTTTGATGGTATCCACCCTGAGCGTTCACCACGACGGTCTAAATTCGTATTCTCACATATATTAAATGTGGTACCAATTCTTTATAGAAACCCCTTAAACACTCTTTCTCTTTTTAGCCGAACTCTTAATTATGCCAAGTATCCTACTCGTTCCTGTGGGAGAAAAGTAACATTAAATTACAACGTCCAGCTTTCCTTGGAGTGTCTCGATATAACCACCAAGAGACAGGTGATTATACCCTAATCCATGTCTCGGATTTCTCCAGGTATTTGGCTGCGCCATCTTCTTCTTGGTTCTCGACAAGCGCTCCATCGCGGTTCAGGAACCACGTCACAGTGGCGTGCAGCTGCGCCCCGTTGTTGATGCTCCGCACCCTATACCACCAACCCTCGGGAACCAGCAGGCCGTCTCCGGGAATTAGACTGGCGAGAAGGATGTCGCCGGACGCGGTCAGCTCTTCCTCGAACTCACGGGTCCACACGGAGTTGGGGAGGAAGAAGCTGGGTGAGCGGTACGGGCCATGCGAGGTGCTCCGCTCCCACGTACTGCGCACCCGCTCGTGGAACTCGAGCGGCTGGCCGTTCAGCGCCTTCAACTGCGGCGGGACCATAGTCACGATACTGTAGCCCGCCAGCTGCCCGACTACGACAGTGCTGTTCTTGTAGCGTCGCATACTACTTCCCAGAGGCCGTATCCCGACACGGACGTTGCAGGTGCTGCTCTGATAGGTCGCCTTCCTGATATCTTGGATGATTCGTGGGAATGGGAATTCCTCCGTTATTTTGTCTGTGAACCCCACTAGTCCCGATAGCCCGACGATGCACTCTGGCGGTATTTTGACTCGGTTTTGGTCATGGACCATGCCGTTGTCCTGCGGGGGCATAGTCTGGGCGGCGGGCACCCCGTGATCGCGGTTGTACTGATATGCAGCGCGGAAGAACACCAGGGGCGCATTAAATGGAATCCACGGGTGTTGCTTGGCCTCATACGCCTTTTGTACTTTGTCAATGGCCTTGTGAAGCTCATAGTCCTTGAACTGCGACTGCTCTAACCAGTCGCGGAATTTGAGAAGGGGCGGAGAGTCACCCTGTAGTAATAACCGTGAGATTTTGCACGCAGCTTTGTAGTCGTCAAAAAGACTTCTTATATTGGCTGGTTCTATATCCGAAGAACCGGGACCTGTGGTTTGATGGGTGTGGCCTGTGATAGCGCTTGCTAATATAGCTTTAAGGATATCGAAACCAGGCTGCAAGTCGTCCACCTGAAAGTTGTGCGATGATTTGAAGGTGCCATCATTATCGACTTTGTGATCAAACCAGGCCTGCTCGTCTAGGAAACCAGGTAGGTTCCTAATCTGGAAAGGATACCCACGGTCGAGCTTGCTTGTATATAGCTTCACCAGCTTATATGGCGTTACCCTATGAGCGTTAACTGGGCATAGCTGCGGGACGGTACGTCTGCGCCGTCTAATCCCTTGATTGACTTTCCAGGAGTACTGGTCTGATTGCTTCTCCCATGAAGGTTGCGCTGCTGGTACCGGCACCTCCTCTTTCGTCGGTTGTGGTGGTGGCGTCTCAGTGCTAAACGACCTCGTTGTCGTCGTTGTCGTCGTTGTCGTCGTTGTCGCAGTCGTGGTCGTGGTTACAATGCTATGATGACAACTCAAATAGATACACCGTGAGATTCCACAGACGGTACGACGGCTAGAATTGAAAGGCGGGATAGCCTTGATAGAAAAGCGTATGGGCATCGCTCGCAGTTCTCATCTCATCACCGAATGCCGCGTCTTACCGTTCTTGAAATTGAGAATAATACTGGATATGGATAAGTGATAACCTGTTGTTTTGAGCTCTTCTGGTTGGGTGCAGCAACCGTATCAATAATGGGTCCCCTGACCAAGCCACATGAACTAGATGAGCGAGATGAGTATAAAGTGGCTGGGAAGGTAAGTGGCTCAATAGAGTGGGGACTGGCAACAGAAGACAAGCCACTCAGCAATTCGGTCCCTCTTCCAACTCTTTTCATATACAAGTATATCTACCTAGATAACTGCTTCATTTTTACCCATAGCAGTCTTCATTCTGAAGCTTAGGCCAATCGCATCTAGGTAAGCTATAACCCTAAATCCCCCATTGCGTGACCCTCTTTGTAACGCCACAATTGCTTAGCCTGTCGCATGGCAGTTCGAGTAGAACTATGTAGGAGTGCTGCGTGATGTTCCTATAATCACATATTACGTTAGATGGTGTAATAGACTTTAACTACGGAGTAGAGCCGCGCACAAATGTACAAGCTGACAATGACTTTTCCTCAGCAGTGTAAGATGCCAAGCTAACATCGAACACGTAGTAGAGCACTAGGTCACTTTTAGGTAACTTCGGGCGGTTGGAATTTGTAAAGGAATACCACTCTCGTTCTGGTCGCTACACGAGCCCTCATTGAGCCGTATAAGCGTCATATCTACCAGCCATTAGGGCATCGATTAGTACGCTCATTAGTATTAATAAACCGACTCAACATCCTAAAAGGGGAAACCTAGAGTTTCTAAAGGCAAGCCGAACTATAATGCAACCATTAGTGGGTTCCGTGCGGGTAATTATTTCAAACTCGGTTCCCGGCACAAACCATTAAGTCACTTATCTATTCTTGATGCATAATGAAGTGTGACAAGGGCCTAATAATAGAGGGCTTGGAACAGTATATCGTATTCAACTAATCATACTCTAGGAGTCTCAAGGTCCATGGTTTCCCCTCCTTTCAGTCAGGAATTCCTGCCCTACTTATAGACCTCTATTCTAGTCCAATTCTTCCCAGGCTCAGCCGCCTCCGGGGTCGGGAGTCCTATAGTGTGACATGAAGCCAGATCGTCGCGGAGTTGCCGTTCTGCAGTAACGTGGTGGTTTTCTGTCGTCATAGCTCTCCCCATACCATAGCCTAGTCATCTCTTGGTGCATAGACACTCGGGCTTTCACTATGAGATAGGAAATATCATTAATAGCTCTTAGAAGAGCATAAAGAACCCTATCCAGCATATCACCCGGCCTTGGTTTTCCCCAATACTTTATCTGCGGATCTCTACGGCCTACAGATTTCTATCAATCAAGCTGAAGTATCTCACACCATCTTCGCAATGTCATCTGCATCCGACTTCAACCAGGCCATCTTTGTAATAGCCAGCGCAGGCCTTGGAGTACTTCCAGCTGTCGGTGCCTTTGCCTCATTAATTTCACGACACTATACTCGGTCGGAAATGCTGCCCTAATTGACCAAATCAAAGAGTATGTTGACGCTAAATGCGTGCACTTATTATCCAACTAGATACGGAGAGATCTCAATGCTATCCCAAAGATCTTCGAAAAGCCCTAACGCAATTCGAAAAGAACGCCGGTAACCCGTCAACAAGAGATGACTTCATCATTGTGAGCAATGCTTCGACCTTCATCAGAGTCGAAGTAAGAACGTACAACGGCCAAAGCAACTCACCAACTGAGGGTTTGACACCCTACATTATAACCCTATGCACTAATCGACTGGCCGTGCTGCGCTACTGTTTATTACACTACAATAAACTATACAACAGTTTGTTCAAGGCTCTAGAGTACAGGAGGGGTTGAGTCTGCGCGTTCCGTTTCTATATCAAATCATTAATGAGATAAAGGTAGATAATTGTGAGAAGTGATCACGATACCTCGGTTTTTGTTGCCATCTGAGCCGAACTAGGGTTATGCCCACTAGCGAATTCTCAAACATCTAGACAGTGAGAGCGTTGGTGTTACGTTCTTGTTGGAAACATTTTACAGTTTCGATTGGGTCCACATGTTGGAAAAACATGCAATAAGTCGGTAAATTCCCCGGTTACTTGTGGAAGGGGGGTTTAAAAATGGTCGTTAATAGGTGAGGTGTGTGTCAGTTGTAATCTGACCGCAGAGATGATGATTTCGGCTGATGTTAAAAGTATAATGTATTTTCTCAACCGAAATAGAACATATAAGTAGTAATTTTGATGATTATTTTGTAGAAGAAGGCTCGCAAGTGTGAACAGAAGGGCCTCGAGGTGCTACGTGCAACTATTCATCTCTTTGTGGCGCTGTAGGGCTGTGCGGGAAAGACCGAAGCCCCCCCCTTGCAGAAAAGTTATTGACACTGAGACAATGAATCTGACAGCACATTTGTCATTTTTTAGGTACCTAGCAACCGCCATATATAGCTCAACTACCCACCCAGTTAATGACCAAACCTCGTCCCACGTGTAGTTCTATCCCCCTATCGCTCCCGCGCCATTGATTCTCTCAAGTAGTCATGGCCTCGGCCGCAACAATGGTGTTTGGTGGCCTAGCCGCCACCTACATCTTCTTTCGCTTTCTACTGTACCTGACTCAAGACGTGCGGGAACCTGCGAGCATAGCGAACGGGATTCCATTTGTCAGCCCCTTGATTGGAATGATCACAGAAAAGTCAAAGTTCTATCTACGGCTTAGGTATGACTAGGTCCAAAGTCAGGTGGACTAGACACACCAGAGTCTAGCTTACTCCCAAGTCGAATGCTCACAGCTGAACAGAGACTCCTACAAGCTTCCCATATACACACTCCGTCTGCCATTTGCACGAATATATGTCGTCAACTCTACAGACTTGATCCCTTCTCTACAGAAGCAATGGCGCACGATCAGCTTCGCGGCCATCGCTGCAGATGCAGGCGGTCTTGTTGGCATGAGTAAAGAAGCCGTCAAGATAATGCATGACGATATTACAGATGAGAAAGGCTTTACCCTAAGCTGGCCACGCTTCATCATGCCCGCCATGTCCCCCGGGAAGGACCTCGACGAAATGAACAGGGTGGCGATCACGGTATTCGCTGCGGATACGGAAAAGCTAAGAGCCCAAGGGACAGTCACAGTGGGCTTGGGCGAATGGTCACGCCAGGCCATGGTCACTGCAACAACAGAAGCTGTTTGGGGACCTCAGAATCCCTATCGAGATACTGATGTTGCAGAGGCGTGGAAGTCGGTGATACATTTTCTTTTCGCTCTGAAGACCTATTTTGACTCCCCGTTATGTCCGGATGTTAGTTCAGACGTGCTAACACGTTAATTAGAACTTTCGAGGCTGGCTTCTTGACCCTTTCAATGTTTCCGTTCGCCAAAATCTTCTTTCCTAAGCTATTTCGTGCGCGCGAGCGTGCTGCCGCCGCAATGGTAGAGTACATGCGACAGGGCGGCTACAAGACAGCCTCTGGACTTGTGCGCAAACGCTTCGAACATCACCACGATCAATTTGGTTTCAGCATCGAAGACATTGCGCGTGGGGAACTCGGGAATACATTCGCAGTTCTAGGAAACTCCACTCCGTGCGCGTTCTGGGTTCTCTTTCACATATTCTCCGATAATGACGTGTTGCAGCATGTCCGCCGTGAGCTTTCGGCCTTAGTAAAAGAAAACCGCGAGGAAAGTGGTGAGACCGTCTGCTCTATCGACCTAGCCAGCATCAAGACATCCTGTCCCGTACTTCTGAGCATCTTCCAAGAGACTTTACGCTACCGTGCTGTCAACCCTGGCCCGCGCGTACTCATCGAAGACGTGCTCTTAGATGGACACATCCTTCTCAAAAAGGGTAGTATGCTCATGATTCCTGCTCCCGTGCAGCATACGAGCGTCTCAGCGTGGGGCCCTGACGCCGGAGAGTTCAATTACATGCGCTTCGCACAGAAGCCGCCGCCTGGCCAAAGGGCGCCGAATCGGGTTGCGTTTCGCGCTTTTGGTGGCGGCCACGTTCTTTGCCCCGGTCGACACTTCGCCAGCACCGAAATAATGGCGCTATCAGCATTGATGGTGCTGCAATTCGATATCGTGCCTGCCGGCGATGGGAAATGGGTTGAACCTACCTGGAAGAATTCTCCAGCTCAGGCAGGCTTTCCGGTTCCGGATGAAGACATTATGGTCGAGCTTCGTCCTCGAGATCCTAGCAAGAAGTGGAAAGTAGAGTATTCGGGATCAGACAAAACGATCGGCATTGTGTCTGAGGACATTGAGGGCAATAGGGAGTGATATATAATTTTGTATTTCTTCCAGAAGACCCCTATTTCTATATTCAATTCTTTTAGGAAGTCTAGTAGATTAAAAATATCAGACTTCTGTAGTCAAAATATCCAGGAACACATGAAGTGTAACAGATCTAGAATAGTATCACCTATCATCGTGTTGAATGATTAGAAACTATATTTTATGATAGCTTCAGCGCGGTAGAGATCAACTATTCTCCAGATCTAGAGAAGCTATATCACTGGACCTCGGAAGCTTTACCCCCATAATTTATACGTAAAGTATCGGGCTCAGCAGAAGCAGCATCCAATAATAGACCGAAAGCTGGGATCCCTACGTCTCTCTAAACAATAACCCGGAATTTAAAACTCTTTGAGTCACATGAGAAACAGATTCACTCATAAAATTTGTATCTAATTACATTGTAAACAAGCTTCTCTTATAAACATTATTTAGTACTAACTCTGAGCGTCGGAACGAAGATTCGTGTATCGATCTCCCCTAAATCCAGCTCGTAATCACATCTCCGCCCTTTCGTTCAGAGCTCCGTCTCTCCTTGGACCTAGATCTAGACCTAGACCTAGACCTCGACGACTTGCTCTGTTTATTAAATGGGAAATACTGCGGCGGCTTTGCGTGTCCCTTGATCTTTATGCCCTTTTTACACGCACCCTGGCATCGTCCGTCAGTGCACGGCACTCCACCACCCTCAACAAATGCACTCGGACTCAACGGCGGCCTTGATCCGCTCCCGATACGTGGCGTTGCTGCGCGCTGTGTGCTGATTGGTATTGGCCGACCGCGATGAGCAGACTCGATTGAATTAGAGCGTGATCGAGGCGGCGTCCTAATCTCAGGTAATTTCTCCTCGCCGCTGCTCGGATGCTCGCTCTGATAGTGCTCCGGTTGCAGTTGCTTATCTCTTTGGCGGCCCCCGCTCTCCGGGGGACTGGGTGGGTAGGAAAATGAAGTTTTGCGGCCGTAACCATCGGGTATCGGAGCGGGGCCCTCTTTGCGAGGTGTTTTATGACGCTCGGTCTGTGCTGCCTGCGATTCTCCGGCTTCTTGAGCGGCGAATGCTACTTTTTTCTCACGCGGCTTGTTCGCACTTTTATCTGTGCTGTTTTGTGAAAATCGAGATTTCCTAACCGCTTCGAGCTTGTCGGGGTCGAACGAGTCGGGCATGGGGTCCGTGACATCCCATTTATTTCTTAGGTACTCGTCATACTGATCCATGTCGGTCTTCGATGGATCCAGTATGGCTTTCCCCAAGGAGGATTTCCGCACTGGAACGTGGATATTCGGGTTTGGATTTTTGCTAGGTTTGCTGGGTTGTGACATTTGCAATTAGGGCACGTGATATTTTGGTATTGGGCTTTTTATCTTGACTGTACCGATCTTTTATAGCGGGAGAAAACAGCAAATAACTCGGTAGGAGTTTTTACGTCGAAATGAATGTTGTCATCTTAAACAGAGAATACTCGAACGGCGGTGTAGTTGTATATGATTGGGCGCTTAGAACGCCTTTCTTTGTTGTAGAGAGAACAATGCCGCGAGATAGGAAAAAAGAGGTCGTGATTCTAAACGGTGAAAAAGTTCGCGATACAATCAGAGTGGGTTTCTTTGTCTCCTCGCAAGCCTGAGTCTCATAGTTTACCTTTAAGGCTGGGACCCGGGGATTTACAGATAATGCGAGGTAATTAAGAATGCGAGCGCGTAACTAAGTCGCGTATTGGTTAATTCATTTGGCAACTTTAACTTCTTCTAGGCTCTAAATGATTGCCTAGTCTCATAGAACAGTAGGTAACCTAACTTCAGACTGCGAGCGTTGCCGGATTTAATAGCCTGGTGTGCTACCTTCATATTAGATAGACGTCGGATGTTAGGTACGAGAGTAGATTAACTATGCAACATAATAGAATTGCT
This sequence comes from Nemania abortiva, assembly GCA_022578505.1. Classification (NCBI taxonomy): domain Eukaryota; kingdom Fungi; phylum Ascomycota; class Sordariomycetes; order Xylariales; family Xylariaceae; genus Nemania; species Nemania abortiva. The sequence continues at coordinate 52,270 of MU392557.1, forward strand.
ACGATGAACATCATATTCAAAAAGCCTGCCTCCTAACCTCCGTGGGGTATAAATCCAATGACCTCCAACTATTGCTCTTGACTGTCGCGCTCCTTCTTCACTTTCTATCCCTTTGCACTGACATCTCTGCGCGGGCCTTCTAGTGCCGCTTGAGTGCCGACTTCGTCTCTAGAAGTAAAATAATAGCCTTGTTGTAGGGCATCTCCTATCCCGCTTCGTGCCGGTAAACGTGTGGTATGTATAAGTACACTCTTAGTGTAAGTTTGGTACATAGTGGAGGGGTATAATGCTATGTACCCGCCTTGTAAACAAAGGCGCCGATTTAATTGAATTAGACAAGTGAAGTGAAATGAAGAAAGAAATAGCGCCGTGGCTCGTGACACATGTGACTAACATGTGTTGTCGCATCAGATGTAGGATGATGCATTACACCGTAAATATACAGAAGATGATCTTCCCCTTTGGTGATAGTGGGGTAGCTTTATTTTATTGTGTTTGTTTCTTGTGACGTCGGGTTTAATAATCGTATCGGTAGCAGACGCTACCGCTGAGGGTGTCCATCACTTGGCGGACAGTGAAATCTGGGCGAATGCCATTGCTGCTCAGCTTGGTGTCTAGTGTGATGGGGGTGCAGGGGTTCGCTTTATCGGCACATCCGCTGATGGTTGTGCGACGAGATGGGTTGGCGTTTTGCCAGATGCGGAACGTGTGGTCGACAAACAAGTGGTGCATGAAGAAGACCGGGTCGCCGACCGATGCGGACACCTCTGCCATGACGGCACCGATACCGTTATGGCCGTAACCGTGGGGCCTGCGCAGCAATTGTTAGCATAATCAACCCGACGGAAGGGGAAGGCGGTGCATCGATGTTTGTGTTGGTAAACATACCCGAGCTCGAAGCAGTTGGCGAAGTCCCCGTATGTTTTCATCGACAAGCAGCTGTTAGTGAAGTCCTTGTTGCATTGGGCGGTCTGGGATTCGTCGACCGCTCGCGAGAGGCAGTGGTTGGTGTTAGCATCACCGGGGCCGACGTGCAGTGTCGTGCCGGCGAATTCCTGGTCAAGAGTCAGCTTATTGAAGGGGCTCATGAGGGTGAGAGCACGGAAAGGGCAATACGCACACCCGACTCAATGCAAGTTCCTTGACCGTCGGAGGTCATCGCGGGAAGGTTGCCAAACCACTGGTCGTTGAAGACGTCGGAAGCAGCGAACGCGCCGGCGTGCTTGGTCTCGTCCCACCAAGGCATAGCACGATCAAAGCCGCACTCGTCGCGGAGCATCTGCTCAAATACCCAGACGAAGTAACGGTGCCAGACGAGGAAGGCCGCCGTCTGGTGGATGTTGACCGTCATGCCACGGTGCACGGAGATGAGGTCTTCGTATCGGTTGCGAGAGCCGGTGAACTGGCTCCCACCTGATGGCTTGTCCTGAAGACACTTGATGGCCTTTACGAAGGCCGTGCGGTCGCTCTTGCTATAATTGTCCCACTCAAAGCGGACGTGAGAATTGCTAGGGTTGCACGTCGCGGCCGCCTTGCCGCTATCAGTGTCCTTGCTGAGATCCGGAAGGAGTTGGGACACTTCTGATTCCGTTTGGCTCTTGGTCGTGAGCCCGAAGACGTCACTGAGATCCGGTAACGGGTCCTTGGCCTTGCTGACGCGACCCTTGATCTGGCTCTTCGCAGCCTGTACCGCATTCTTCTCTTGGCCGTTGGAAAGACTCTCTAAGTAGTCCTCAATCTTCTCCTCCAAGTTCTCAAAGTGAAGCTCCAGCTTATCCGCGACATCCTCCAGTATAGCTTGGGGGCGGTCCACCCACTTTCCAGACTCGTCCATCGGTCCATCATTGAACATGCCCATGTCGAAAAACCCCCGGATAGCATCATCGGCCTTGTCGAAGAACTCTTGGGGGTCTGCGGTTGGGAAACTCTTGAAGTTGGATATGTCGACGTGTTGGACACGCTTCTCTACTTGCGTGCTTGGCACGGCCAAGGCGGACACCGTTACGGCGCCGCAGAGGGCCTGTGATGCAAGTGAGTACCGCATAGTGGCTTGGCGGATGAGACGGCTGAAAGAAGGGTTCAAGAATGCCGCTTGGTATTATGATTACTTATTTAGGTCTTAATGAGAGAGGCCCTTCGAAAATATAAATGGTTACACGGGCGGGCGCAATATAGGCGGACATTGTGCTCGAGAAAAGGAGTGGGAGTCGTCTGAGACCTCCTTTAATATCCTGATGGGTAGCCGTTCGTCGATCGTCATTTTCATTACAGGTGCTGCACGATGTTGGAGACAAAAGCCCGTTGGCTTCTGAGTCGGTGTTGTGGATTTGCTGGTTGGTCTAGGCAGATCGGCACATTCCCATACCAAGCTCGCAATCCTGGTGGAGAACCAGGATCTCGTTGGCTTGCCTAGCATGGACGCCACAGGACAGTGCAAGTGACCTCCCACTAAAGGCTTAGGGCCACTGGTTTCATCCCTCTTGCGGGTCATGGCAGAGTTCGAGGGCTCATTAACTCCTAGATGATGGATATACCAATCATAGCTCATAGGTGTATATAACCGGCATCGTGAGGTTACCTACCTATTAAAGAACCTGACCCTTGGCGTCCCGAGCGGTCAAAAGCTCTAAAACAGGGAGACTGCGACAATTCGACGACCAGGTGATCGACATTGACACCCGCCGAAACTGAGTGTACTAGAGAGTGGAACCCTTCGTACACCCCTTCGCTTCGCTCAATTGATCATTGATCCTCAGTGACGGAGCGACGGTTGGCGCATATTAGAACATAGGTTCCGAGCTACCTATGTCGTGGAAGGGTTTCTGCATGAAGCAGGCCTGCTGCGGGGTCGAAGACCCTCTGTGATGGCAGCAAGGACTAGGCACGATATCACGATATGACGTTTATTAGCCTCGGCCTGATATTTCCATGTTTCTCTGGCTGCCTTACGAGAATACAGTTTCAAGCGAAGAGCAAATCAATTAGTATACCGCTTCTACCAATGTTGCTATATGTTTCGAGGCACGAGGTTAAGTTAGATGCCCGATCGACGTCTATGCTATAGAGAATTAGCAACTCGCTGCTTCACTTAATCTCGTGGACGAGAAGACTCCGCACCATTAAAGATCCTCGCCAAGCGTGCGCTGTGCGATTTTCATCACTTGAGTTTGCCGATACGAGATGCACTTTAACGTAGTATGACGTTTCATAGCATAGATGTTACACGCGATGTCATGTACGTATGTACTTACACGATTTCGACTCGAGCTCCCATCGGTTGCACTATTTACCATTTACGGCACCGAGACCATCATGGACAGCCCGGAGGGCAACGATGAACGGTAGGTTCGCTACTGAAGACAGCAATTGATCTTCCCTGCATCAGGACTGCATCTCAAGCTGTCAATTTGCGTCACCGATCTATTGTTATGCTGCCAAATCAGTACAGAGACAAGCTTTCTTTTTGGTAACTGCTATCCCTATGACTTCATTCCCCAGAAACAATCAACTAACAATTACCTATGGTTGCGCTTTTGGCGACGCCGTTGAGACACGAGTCAATAGCCCCGGTCACTAAAAGATGTTTTTGTTTGACTTAGAATTATCGCGTCCCTTGCACTAGAAAAAGCAAAATAATCCTAGGCCTAGAACTGTCGTACTCGAAGCCCTGAGATGTCGATAGTCTCAGATCTTAGGTAGGGTTACCTTTGGTAAGTCATCACGAGAGGCAACCTATTGTGACCCTCGAGTCCCTTCGTCGCAGGGGAACAGAAGCAAATCGATGTTTTTGACCCCTGAAAACTAGTGCTTGGTTTTGCGGGGATGAAGCTGCAGCTGCCGATCGGGATACTAATCAGGACCGAAGATCATGTGCCTAGAGCCATTTAGTGCTGCCGCAGTCTAGACCAGTGTACCGAGCAGGCCGAGGTACCTATATATTAGGAGGTATGCATGTAAATGACCACTAAACAAGCATCGTGGTGTCGAGCCTTCAATTCTCACTATAAATCATATGCATCCCCCGTTCGACTGGCCTAGCCTCTTAGTTTTTTAAATTGAATAAGCAGGCCTCCATTCTGTGTTGTATGCCCCGGGAAAGGGAAATTCTAACTCTCAACGAGGACTGAGGACCGTGCCGAACAGATAAAAGGACGCGTGTTTCATCTTTCAAAGATGTAGCCCGTGACTTTAGGGGCACAACACCGTCCTGCGTTATATGCGAGAAAATCCAGTTTTTTTTTTAAAAGACCTTCCTTCCCTTTCAAAAGATGATACCGTCCAGCTGAGCTTCAAGACGGTGTCACGGCCCTATAATAATAACAATAATGATATTGAGAGGAATCACATAGAATCTGAACATTAACGTTGCATCGCATGCGCTGATAAATTGAATGTGGCATGCAAAACAACACGGGCCGAGCCTGGATTCCCTAAAATATGGGAATGACGCCCCGACGAGGTCCGGGCGGCTGTCAACACTGGCTTAACTTGACGCGCCCACGTGTAGAATGCCTCCGTTGTGACGTGCAAAGACTGACGGCGCCAATAACAATTCCGACGCGATCTTGCTGTAGACGGGAAAGAATGCTCACCTCTTGTTAGTTAGCTTACACTTGCACGATTGCTGCCGACCGAATAAAATGTCCGCGCCCGGTTCTTGCAAATTTCTAATCCATGTGGCGTCGCAATCAAATAGCGGGCGCGGAACTCTAATAATAGCTCAGTTGCAAGTACGTAGGTATTTACCTAAGCCATTATAACCGAAATGCGATCATGCGAAAATAACATCGGTCTTACGACAACTGTAGGTACCTGATAGATGAGATTAATGAATGCAAGTATTAAGAGGATCGATTTTGATGTAACACGCTATCTAGCCGAACGGCACAAATACATTGGTCTATGAACGAGTTGAGCATCTCAAAGTCCTCAAGCATGCTGGCGATAACACTGCCGTAGGCTCATCTATTTGGCCACGATCGCTAAATACCGCCAGAGGCATTGAACTCTTAGTCATAGTGGTTTCATTCTTACACTGTTCGACGGGTTGTTCCCTTAGAAACGGGAAGCAGCCCCGAATTCGTTCATGATACCGTTATTAGATCACGTCCTGCTGACCTGAAAATGAGTTCCTAGACTCTATGTATCTAATTATGGCAGGAAAGAATCGGAGGTCGGGGGCGCGAGATTTCGAGCATCCCTATTCCCCCCGAGTTGAGTCATGGCAGCGTCAATTGGCGCCAAGGGGGGACCGTCGCCCTGCCCCGCCGCTCTTCACCACGTTAGGCATCGCCATCTGAGCTACCTATTAGCGGGACCGTGGCACCCGTCCTCTTACGGAACAGCCTACTCCACAAGTCATACGGGTGACAAGTCGGAGGTGTTATGGCCGACCGAGTTAGCGCCCGAGAAACTGTTCTGTGCGCTCGAGCGATCGGTGGCCGTTCTCCGTTCAGAGCGAGCTGGAGGTGAGATTTAGATGACGCTGTCGTATAAGAAGATACAAACGCCCCTTTCAAGCGAGTCAACATATGATAGTATAACATTCCAGAACAAAGCCCTTTGATATACACACCTCCTAGCTAGGTACTTAGCTATCGTCCACGACAATATCTATCACAATTATTAGCAAATCATACATCATCAAGAACCCACCGTATCTAGGATGCCGAAGAACGTAGATGTCCTAATCATCGGCGGTGGTCCCACCGGGATGACGCTCGCTCTAGAGCTAGCCGTCCAGGGCGTCTCCTTCCGCATCATCAATAAAGCCGCCGAGCGATCGCCTCACAGTCGTGCGCTCGTGGTGCAGTCCAGGACATTCGAGCTCCTCAACCGGCACGGCGCCGGCGAGATCGAGGAGTTCCTAGGCCAGGGCAAGACGGCCGCAAGGGCAACTATGTGTGTTGCAGGCAAGAGAATAGCGGACATTGAGAGCGATGCCGTCAAGCTACCCGGGACTAAGTTCCCCTTTCCCATGACCATTAACCAGTTTGAGACTGAGCACTGGCTCGAGAAGATGTTGGGGAAACGGGGAGTGCGCGTTGAGATGGGCGTTGAAGCTAAGAGCATCACGCAGGACGCTGACGGGGTTACCGTCGTGGTGTCCACGCAGGACGGAGGTGAGGAGGAAATACGGGCGAAATAGTACGTACCCTTGAACTCTCTAACACCAACGTTAATTTCTAATTTATTATTATAGTGTCGTTGGAGCCGATGGTGCACATAGCACCGTCCGTCATGCGGCCAAAAACCTCACATTTGATGGTGACGCCTATCCGCAGGAGTTTATCTGCGCCGATACCTTCATGGAGTCCGAGATGCCCGGCGGCCAGGCTTACATGTGCCTAGGGAAAGGCGCATTCATCGTGCTACCGTTAAAAGACGGCAGGGTCCGACTCGTAGTGTCCCGTCCGGGTCAGGACACGACCCGCGAGCCCCAACTCTCAGACTTCGAAGAGTTCATGCAAGAGATCTTCCCCGGCGGCGGGTCCCTGCACGACCCGGTGTGGGTGACGCGCTTCCGGCTGCACCACCGGGGCGTCAACAGCTACCGGGACGGGCGGCTCTTCGTCGCTGGCGACGCGGCGCACATCCACTCGCCCGCGGGGGGGCAGGGCATGAACACGGGGATCCAGGACGCGATCAACCTGGGCTGGAAGCTGGGGGCCGTGCTGCGCGGGGAGAAGCCCGACGCGTTCCTCGACAGCTACCACGCCGAGCGGCACCGCGTGGGCCAGTACCTGCTCACGAGCACCGACCGGGCCTTCACGTACATCACGTCGACGAACCCCGTGTTCCTCTTCCTGCGCAACCTCATCCTGCCGTGGATCATCCCCTTCGCCGTGGCCAACAAGGCGCGCATAATGAAGCAGTTCCAGTTCATCTCGCAGCTGCGCATCCGGTACCGACATAGCGACATCGTCGGCACTGCTAGTGGGTTCAGCGGTCCTGTGAAGGGGGGCGACAGGGCGCCCGATAGCAAGATCAGGGGCCCGGAGGGCGAGATGTGGTTCCTCGATCTACTGACTGCTACGGACCACCACCTCATGCTGTTCTCCGGATCAGGCGCGACCAAAGCTAGCGAGGGCGAACTGAACCGCGCTGAGACCAAGTTCCTCGAGGACGCTAAAACCGCAGTGAAGGTGCACACGATATTCAGCGAGGAGCAGAACGGGCAAGCGGGGTACGTGGATCCAGAGGGCGCCCTTCACAAGACGTTCGGTTTCACCAATGCCGGGTACGTTCTCATTCGGCCGGATGGCTACATAGCCCACATCGGCCCGCTGACGGCGGTCGGGGACGTGACGAAGTGGCTGTAGGGATGGAATGATTATTGGATAACTGTATTTTATTTAGAGTTACGAAGCGATACCCCCCTCTTACATAAGTATTTATAGACACGGTTGCATTGGATTTACATTGGGTTTTGCGATAGCATTCAAAATGTACACGTATGTATAATGCATTTGAATAAAAGCACGAACGTTTGAGAACGGATTGTCTGTCAAACTCATACATGTGCATTTCTAACAAGTGTACAAGCACAGATCTCAGTAGCCCGCCCCTCAATCGTGGTACCATCCGGAACAGCAATCACTAACGCGGCAGCTACAAGTCTGACGTACCTAAGTACGAATGAAAGGTAAGAATTGATCCGGGGTATCAGCTGAGTTTGCTTGAAACGATCGACGAAGCTAGCTCGTACGAAAACATATAGGCTAGACACTTAGCCTTGCATATATCTCATGGAGGCGGGCGCTTTCAGGCACCTTGATTCGTCCCGCGTGTGAGACACTTGTTGACCGCCACTACGCCTTACCACATGAGCCACAGCGTCGGATCCGTGGCATCTGGGAAAGCTATGATTGAATCTATATTACGTGAGATAACTGAACCCAATAGATTTATTGACTTAGATATTCCGCAGGGTCGGCCCGCTAGGAAGGAGAGTCGGGACAGAGTCGGGCATCGTCCATGTACCTAGGTAGTCAACGGTTACGTCAGGCGGCAATCGCGATATGTGTTCTCCGGTTGAAAGGGGCCAGATCTGGTGTTTAGGAATGGAAACATTGTATGCTAATGGAAGACTAGCGAATCCGTTAGATCGACTGTGCCACGTTGGACGAATGTGTGTACTAATGGGCTTATAATGGCGTCATGAAAGAATCTTGCGCAACGTCGCGGTGCGCACAAACGTGCCGGACAATGTTTTGGCCCTGCCGACTCTGTGCTTCCTCGCCGCCGGGCCTGGAAGCGGTAATTAGATCAATCCGTGGGATGGATGCGTGAGTTGGATTAGATCCCAGATACCTAGTAGGGCCCGAGATGACCCGTAGTTATCTAAATGCCGGCGGACGAAATCCTCCAGACCGCCAACGTGGCCAAATGATGACTCCTTGAACCAAGGGTAAAAATTATTCACATCGAAGCGATGTTGGCGATGTTGATGGTTGCCGGAGATTCCGCCCCTACTGTGATTCTAGCTGATGCCGTGTGTTCCTGATGAGGCGTAAGATACCCAACTCTACACGGTGCTTGTAGGTGACAATCAGGACGTTTTGGTCCGGAACGAAATGGCTGGATTGGGCATATTACAGGTCTAATATTGCGCGGTGATTGGCTGCAGAGACCCCGGACGCCACGAAAGTTTGACGGAATGATGTACCGAGGGACCAGGTCAACAGGAAATTCTGCATATGGAAAATGCAGGGTAGCTATTGTTGGATGCTACTGCTCAGACCAGCCTGTACAGAACTATCTAGAATGGAAGACATCACAAGTAGGTAGACAGGAGGTGAGAAGGTGGTCGAGAACGGATCTTTGATCGATATAAACCTCGCGACTTATTAAAACAACATAAAGCAGCATGCTAAACAAATCAATCCCAGATGCGCAGTTGATGGTGACCAAAAAACTATCATATGTCTACGTCATAGACATCGAGCTTGGCGTTTGATCTTCCCCAATTGATTGATCGTACTGGAAACTGAGTTAATAATTTAGGGATGGGATTCAAGTGACAGCCAACCATTTATTTACATTAATATGTCGGTATTCAGTTTATTTGCTAGGTTTGTGTTGCACTGTAAGAGCGTAAATAGCTGATGTATGGCGCACTTACGGCTAGGAAAATGCTGGTAGGTGCTACGGAGAGGCGCACTAAACCCTATGTGGTGCTTTGATAGGCCATTGCTCCACTAAATATTACGTAGTTGGCTCAAGCTTTTTTTTTTTTGTTGTGAGTCTACCTGTGTCTAGGTAAATGATAAGGAAGCCGTTGTTGCTGCTCCTCGATAAAAGAAAGTCAATTCAATCACCTATATATATATATAAACTCCCCTCTGCTCCCCCACGCTTACGTTACCCAAGAGCTCGTAATGAACAACAGTAATTTCAAGTTCGCTCCTGTATCACCTAGACGAGATCGAATCACTCCGTGAGCACGTCGGACTACGCTATCCTCAGGGTCGACCGACGCTAATCCTATCTCGCATCTTGACGTTGAAGTCCACATCTTTGACCCGCTAAGAACACCAGACCAAACCTGCCGTCTGTAGCCGGAACTGGAATCGACCCAATCTATCCGGATTCCGCATTGCATACGTTGTAGTCAGCGTTCTCAGATCCCGCCGCTAGGAGACCGTGGGAGCCACTAGCCAGCTCTACCTACGTGACTATTTGGTAGCCGCCCTAGTTAGACGGGGACTCTAGAGGGGGGAATCTAGACCACAGTCTAGAGAGCATTCTTGTCACACTTGCCGGTCACCTTCGCTCAGTCTTTCCCTACAATCAGAAATATGTCTGAAAACGAGGCGCCTCCGACCGGGGATCGCCGACTACTCCTCATATCCAACCGTCTTCCCATCACGATAAAACGAAAGGATGAGGGCGAATACGAGTTCTCTATGTCGTCCGGCGGTCTCGTCACCGGCCTGAGTGGCTTAAGCAAGACGACGAGCTTCCAATGGTACGGGTGGCCGGGTATGGAGGTTCCCGAGGACGAAGTGGCTTCCGTTACCAAGCAATTGAAGGACGAATACGGTGCCCACCCTATCTTCGTCGACGATGAGCTTGCCGATCGGCATTACAACGGCTTTAGCAGTAAGCCACACCCAACTTGCCCCTCCAAAGGCCCTCATGTTACTAACCCGTGAACCCTCCTTGCAGATGAAATCCTATGGCCATTGTTCCACTACCACCCGGGCGAAATCACCTTTGACGAAAGCGCCTGGACAGCCTACAAGGAAGTGAGCAGACTCTTCGCACAGACCGTGCTGAAGGACGTACAGGATGGCGACATAATCTGGGTTCACGACTACCACTTAATGCTCCTCCCCGAGATGCTGCGGAAAGGGCTCGGCGATAAAAAGGACGTCAAAATCGGGTTCTTCCTCCACACCCCCTTCCCGAGCAGCGAGGTCTACCGCATCTTGCCGGTGCGGGAGGCCCTCCTCAAAGGCCTTCTGCAGTGCGATCTCATCGGCTTCCACACGTACGACTACGCAAGGCATTTCCTCAGCGCCTGCTCCCGCATTCTCGATACCCCGACGACCCCGAACGGCGTCGAATATGAGGGCAAATTCGTCACCGTCGCCGCGTTCCCTATTGGTATAGATCCCGAGAAGTTTGTAGAAGGACTGAAGAAGCCGAAAGTGCAGGAACGCATCAAGACGCTATCGCGCAAGTTCGAAGGCGTGAAACTCATTGTTGGTGTAGACAGACTGGATTACATCAAAGGTGTCCCGCAGAAGCTCCACGCGCTCGAGGTGTTCCTGACAGAGCATCCCGAATGGATTGGAAAGGTCGTCCTGGTGCAAGTTGCCGTGCCGTCACGGCAGGATGTAGAGGAGTACCAGAACCTGCGCGCCGTAGTTAACGAGCTCGTCGGGCGGATCAACGGCAAATTCGGCACAGTCGAATTCATGCCCATCCATTTCCTACACCAGAGCGTCAACTTTGACGAGCTATGCGCCTTATACGCAGTCTCCGACGTCTGCCTAGTCAGCTCGACCCGCGACGGGATGAATCTCGTCTCGTACGAATACATCGCGACGCAGCGCCAGCGGCACGGCGTGATGATCCTCTCGGAGTTCACGGGCGCGGCGCAGTCGCTGAACGGCAGCCTGATCGTGAACCCGTGGAACACGGAGGAGCTTGCCAATGCGATCCACGACGCCGTCACCATGTCGCCCGAGATGCGGGAGGCGAATTACCGCAAGCTGGAACGATATGTCTTCAAGTACACGTCGGCGTGGTGGGGGCAGAGCTTCGTTACCGAGCTGACGCGGGTCAACGCGCAGGAACAAGGCGGTATTGATGCGAAAGCGAATAAGAATAGACCCCCGATCTTGGATGAGATCGGTCATGCATTGAGCGGGGTGTTCGAGTCCGTTAAAGTCGCAGCAAGTTCTGCTACGCCGTCGGGACACGCAGCCGCTCAGTTGGGGTTGATGAAAGAGAGTAAGTAGCGCTTACTTTGATCGCTATGCCTCAATTCCTAGAGAGGGGGGAGGCGATGGTCGAAGTTTTGGGTCCGACAGCACGGATAGAGAAATATCATATTGCGAATGGCACGGGGTAAAGGGGGACCAGGGTCCGGTATCAGCATGCAGCCGGCGTTATGTTTCGTGCATTGGTGTCCTAGATAGTCGTTCAGAGCATGCAGTCATTTTATACGGAAAAGTCCCGCGTGGTCCTTTTGGTAATATCTTACGGTTTTACATTGGGATATCAGTGATTTGTGGTCGTGCGGACTAAGCCTGTGAAGACGCAACTGTAGGCAAGCTGTAGAACGGGGGGTAGCATTCGCTCTGTAGCGGGTTAGAACAACCTGCGGCCTCGAAGGTTTTGCGCCACTAACGGCGATCGGGCGATCAATAATAGATCAGAATAATCATCGCGGTTTAGATACATATAGCTTACTTGTCAGACCTAATCAACAGTTTTTTCGGTGTATATTTCGAAAGAAAACTAGGCGGCGCCTGTTCTATGACTCTACGAGGGGTCTGCTAGGGGGAGAAAGCTGAGTTGATAGGTATTATTGCGGAAGACCTTTACGTTATGTGTTGCAAGGTCTATGAACAGAATGGCACACCCCCTATCTAATACCTTAGCATGTACCGACCGCCTGAATCGATCACTCATCGGAAATTCGCGCCCTCACTGCCTACCTAATAGTTATACGCAACCCACCCCACTGTTCTATGCATATACTCCTCGAACTTCACGTCTCTAAATCAAATCAAACCAAATCAACTTTGCTTCAAAAGTGGTGTCCTAAGGGCCAACGGCACAACGCTCTCCGCGACCCCATCCTCTCCAATCGTGAACACGAACTGATCGAGCGGGTAGTCCGCGTACACAGCAACCGTCTGGCTGACCCACGTGCCGCAATTCGTTGAAAACATCTTGTCACTGCGGTCCACGGCATCCGTATTCTCAATCATGGCCTTGAACGCGATAATCTTCTTCCCGCCACTACTACTGCTGCTCTCAAGCCCCGTGGGAAACAGCCGGATGCTCGGCCCCGTAACGTTGTAGTTCAGCGTGTACCGCACCGCAACAGGGATCATGTCCGTCCCGTTGCTGACCCAGCGGTCGACGCCGAGCCCGGGTTTGGACGGGTCGGTACTCAGCACAAGCGAGCTGTTCAGCGCGGAGGCTGCGTACGTCCCTGCATACCGCGCGTCAGCTTCCTCGCGCGCCGCGGCCTCGAGGGCAGGCAGGAGGATGGGCCCGATTGCGTCCGCCATGTTCCAGTTCGCGTTGCCGCCCCAGCCGCCCGCGAGCAGCGCGTTGAAGCCCACGTCGTAGTCTGGCAAAAGGATCATCAGCGACGCGTACGTATTGATGCTGCCGGCCTTGTTGTACGCGTCGACGATGCGGTTAGCCAGGCCGGTGCCTGGAGCACCTAGGGGGATCCGTCGGTAGCCCCATGGGTAGGACAGCCCTTCGTAGATCTCGGCTGTTGTTGCCGCCGGCTTCAGCCAGCGGCGCGTCTGCGCGGCGCTGAGGACTGTGTTGCGGAATATGGCCCGGCCGAGGCTAGAAAGGTCTGAGATCGAGGAGTACATGCCGCCTGTCCTGCAACTATTGCGTAAGCGAACACCACCCGTAACGTTTTGGGCGGACCCTGAGACAGGAATATGGGGGGTGTATGTAAGTGATTATAAGAGAGTGAGTCTCACGGATTAGCCTCCCCAAGACTAAAATTCCATCCCGCCTCGCTCCCCGGCGGTATGACGCCGAGCTCATTAGGCGGCGTCTCGTCGTAATACGTGTGGTCGAGCCCGAGCTTCGCTATGACGTCGGTTTTGAGCATCGCTTCGAATTTTTTGCCCGTTATCGCCTCGAGCGCGTACGCGAGGATTTGATAGGCGAGATTGGAATACCCCGGCGTCTGGGAGGGTACGAAGGAGGGCGGGACAATCCCTAGACCGGCAAATATCTCTGATGAACAACTTGTTAATTAGCTTCTTCAAATCAGTGCGGTGAAATGATTACGAGTGCGGCGTACGGGTTCGATCGCAGGGCACTACTTCGCCGCAGAACGGCACCATAGTCAATGGTGCAGGGGGAAACCCCTGGCTCATGAGCACACTCTGGTTGTGTTCCTGTGTCAATTCGCCTTGGAGAGCATCTGTATTACATCAGCAACCTCTCACGTAGGAACCTGCGGTACGGGGTATTCACAGTCTCTTGTAATGCCAGCCATATGACTCGCCAGATTGCCCAGGGTGACGCTGCTCCAATCCACATACATCACGGGATCTGCCTGCGCCTTCGCGGCGAGGATTTGCAGCTCGGGCACGTACTTCGTCACCGGATCATTCCAGTACGCGTCGCCTGCTTCGGCGAGGAAAGTCAAGATCGTGAAGATCTTGGTCAGGCTCCCGAGGCGGTATATCGTGTCAGGGCCGATGGTGATATTGCTCGATCCGTCCTCACCGAGCAGGTTGTCCGCCGTATGGTAGTGCTCCCACAACGGCTCGTCCGATGAAGCGGAGAAGATCTGGAGAGACCATGATGTCGTATTTGGGTTGTTGGCTGAGTCCTTGTCATATACATCGAAGGCCGCCGTCACGTTCTTCAGGGCGGCTTGTATAGTTGGCGACGCAGCTAGGTTGGTGGGCTTCGGGAACGCTGCGCCTGGGAAAGGGCAATTGGGAATGCCAACGGCCGACGACACCCACAGCCATGATACCAGTGAAACCGCAGATTTTATGTATCTCTGCATCATTGTCGTGAGTTGTTTCTGCGGCCTTCATCAGCCTCTTGGCTCACGGCTACCGGCACTGATCAGAGGCGCCATGCTGGGAGGATAATTGGGCCTTATTAAGCCAATACATGATACGGTAATACGGAGCAAAGACATCGGAAGACGACTCGAATTGGGAGAAGACGCGAGGTCACCGGAGGGAATGGTTGTTCTGATCGTCGCGATCTTCGCAATTGTAGTCAGATATCGCAAAGCCACGAATGCGACCGATTGCATCATAACACACGAATCCGCATTGATGGTAATTAAAATGTGACGCTATCGATGAGTAAAGTCCGGATGTTGGAGACGGATCTATATGTACGATATATTACTTCCAATTTTGAATGTTTCGCACACGCCTCGCGTCCCGGTTAAATGGTACACCTGGTCCTTTGACCGCGCTGCGAAGAGGCCACTATCCTGGTAATGCCCCTCTGAATGGCGGCCTGCTGATAGCACACCAATAAATGACGGTTTACTGCTTTGAGCTATGTGGTTCAGGAGATGTAGATCGATCGATCCAAGAACCTAGTACTTATCTACATATTGCATTTATTAGCCTGTCTAATATGTCGACTATGCTGCAACCCTTTTGCGATTATGGTGGAATTGATTGCAAAGCTTATACGAGCTGCAATCGGGTCATTTACACAAGACGTGAGATGGCCATTGCATATGCTCGACCAGAGGGTGGCCTGACATCATAGATTCAAATAGCTTATCGATTCATTAGTATGAGCATTCTTGATAAGGAGGGGTGGACTCACTATCGCGGTTGAATGCTCAATAAGTATCAATCAGCTGGTGGCCGCGAAGATGAAGACATAGACACGAGTTGCTACTCGTCATGTGGCCTGGCTGCGGATGTCCCGTAGCATACCGAATACCGGTCAAGCCGCTGCTAGAATAGGTCCCTAGATCGCTTCATCTCGCCTACAGGTATCCTCTAATGATCCTCTTTATGGCTTGCCTGCTTATTTTTGGGATGATAAGGTAACAGCCTTTCCGTGATTATAACGTCTAGTACATCGACGAAGCTATCGCCCGTATTGCTCTTCGTATTCATCAATGCTCTCTCAGCTTTGATCGCGATGACCGGGAAGGGCTGGATATCAAATTCGATAGAACCGCATGGCATGCTGATGACCTTTTTAAACTCAGCGGGTACATCGGCGCGTGTACATTGGGTGCGAGGATTCCACTTGAGATCGAAGTCAGGCTTAATCGGCTCGTCCTTGGCTGTCTCGGGAGGCCCAACATCCATCGGGACTATAGAAACAGATATTCCCGCCATCGATTCGCCGTCTCTCTCGACCCGCTCAAGCTTAACACCAAACCCGTGTCGACACGATACCTGGCAGAGGCGGTTATACAAGAGGCATATCGGGCCGTCCTTGACCCCGCACATCTTCACGACGCCTTCGGGAATAGTCTGGTTCGCAGAGGCGCTCCACCACCCCATAGTTTCGGTGGCTTTGCCCCAGATATACCGGCGTAGCATTATGTCGCCTGCTTCGAGGCGGAGTTGTCGCGGCGGCCCGATATTGAGCATTCTGCGGCTCTTGAAGATAGCCGGCTGCAGGGTCGTCGGTAGCAACTGATAACGAAAGCAGATTTCTCTCGTGCGATTGAAAGAAGACCTCCCGCTGCAGCTACGTAGTAGGATCACTGGGAGGAAATTGGGGGCCTTCTCGTGGCAGCAGAGTAAGAGGGCTACTGCGGTGCCGCGCAGAATGGCGATTTGAGGCTGTTTCCAGTAGTAGATCGATTGATAACGATTGAACTGAACTGGCAGATGGAGTCTGATGTTCTTATCCTGGATCTGAGGAAGGGATGTTATAACGCCCCTAGGTGCGTGTTTATAGAATTTGGTGGCGATGCTAGAAGTCATGAAGCCGCCGGAATCTTTGAAGTCCGCAGGTGACTCGGCCAGGAGACCTGACGGGGGCTGGGTTACCTTGGAAGCCTCCCACGGTATTTCGTCCATTTCGGCGGCTTTCGCTTTATCGGTGATGACGTAGGGAATATCTGTCATCTTTTCCACGACGTCTCCCCAGGCAAACAAGGTATGGTCCTCTGGATGCGCCTTCATGATCTCTTCTTGTAGTCGCTTGAACGCCTTTTTGCCCTCCCCGTAAATCAGTGGCATATTGACGTCGAAAATCCCCAGTAGACAATATGCGATATCCTCTATGCGAGTGGTTTCCCTACTAGCAGCCCAAGACATCTTCTTTGCAGCGCTCGCAGCTTCAAGAGGTGCCCCCTCGAGGTATTCCTTTTCTATGCCCGTGATGGTAGACAAGGTTTCGACTGAGTTGAGTTTCGTGGTCAGTTTCTTCCAATTCTCGGAATAAAAGACAATGTCTGAAGAGGCTAGCAGCTCCTGTAGAGTCCAACCCCTTGTAAACCATCGACTTCTCGATAACGCTGTCAGAAGGGAGTCTTCGCTAGTGTCGTCCTGAACGTCTGTCAAATGCGCATAGCAGATGGCAGCATCTTGGTACCATTGAAACATCGAATTGACGGCCTCAGAAAGTTCTGCGCTGCTGCTCTTGTCTATACAGCAAGTATCTATCCACACCCATTCGTAGCCATCTTCGAGCGCTTGTTTGCAGCAATAATTGATCTTGCGGTAGCCCTCTTTCAATTCAAGGTCGGCCGTTGGCAGGCTCTCCCAGTCCTGCAGGGTGACCTCTCCGGCACCCCACGTATGAGAGAGAATTGCGAATTCGTTGATGTCTTCCGAGGACGTGAAGTTATGGATTTGGCGGCTCTTAGCATTGAGGAGCCTCATTTTGTAAATATGATGCAGCAAGGATTCTAGAACTACCAATGACAAGCAATAACTGTAGTATAATTTTTCTGGCGGAAGAGAATGAATAAAGAAGAAAAGGAAAGAGTCATAAGCAGGAAGTGTCTTCTATGCATCCTTCGGCATTTTTCTCTCTAGGGCAGATTCTCTGAGTATGTATAGCGTGCGTGATGGTCGATGAGGGAGCCCGCGATGAAACGAAGCAGGGGGAATTGACGGCGCAGCAACAACGTGCAGGGCACATACGCGCATCAGCTAGCCGGCAGTGCAATGTCATCAACCAGCCAGAAAAATAGATGTTTAAGTGTATGATCGATCAACAGTAATTCCAAAGCCATTTTAGCAATAGTTCGGCTAGGTGAGGTTACCAAACGCAGCTGGAATAGAACGAAGTCTTCGCCGCTCTATAACATGGCGTATACTTCTGGTTCTGCACCCACCTAAGTCCCCTATGCAATGAGTTATACACATCGATGGTAGCCATCTTCTGTACGCGCCTATTTAAGTAATCCCAGCAAGTTAGAGCTGTGCTGCGAGTAGGACTATACTCTCCGACGCGAGGTGCCGGAAGTTTCACCTCCTAGTAGACTCGGCAGGGGTAACACTCGAACCAAGCAACAAGTCAAGTTGTTAGATACAAGTAGCATGGAATAAGAAGGCAGACTTTAGTTAAGCAATGTTTGTCGTGCAAAGTTTTCTCAAATGCGAAGTCCGCATCTCCATGAAAGATTGACTTGACGTCCGTTTCCGATCGAGAATGCGTTGAAGAGAAGCGCGGAATGCTACTCAAGCATTCTTGAATTAGGTAGCTTTTCGATTGCGACACAGGGGCAGAAATAGGATCGCGTGCAGCGAATTCTCGGGTCCGTAGGTCCTATTTAACACGGCTGGTCGGTATCTACTACTAGAACGAGCCTAACCGTAACAGAAACATGCCTCGGCAACCCCGTCGTGCAGCTATTGGCTGACCCTCAGAGGCCGAGTTTGGGCTAGACAGGTACTTAAGTATTAATGACATCACCTGCACGCTCCCTCCAGAGGACCCGCTTGGATCAGAATTGGAGGGGATCACATGCTAAAAAGCTGATGGCGGAGCAGAGCTCTTAGAGCACATGATACTACTACAGCACTATTTTGGTAGCTGGCCATTAAGAATCAAGATGATTGCTTTGCTACCCCACGAAACCCCGGAAATTGGATTTCTCTTCTCTCGGGGAAAATACCTGTGGGGTTTAGTAAAGTATTCAATGAGGCTCCAATTGACAGCAAACGGTGACTCGTGACTCGTGTGGTAGTATGGGCCTAGAAGGAGTAATACCGTATCTAGGCGCTACAGTCTCCCCGTTCAGCGAGTGCTGTTTGCGGTAGCATGTGAAAATGGAAGCCGAGCTTCGTCATACCTATGTAGTACTACAATAAAGCCAGCTGGGAAGCAAATTGATTATTGACTCTATTCTTATTTTACTCTTTTACTATTTCACTATTTCTCGCATACCTCCCGCAATTAGACAGGCTGTTGTCTTCATACCATCCATACCTTGTACCTGGCATCACCCCAACGTGCATACGCCATCTTATCTCAATCTGCACCTCTTGAACTCAGCTCTCTCTATACCATGTCTAAGACGTTTAGCAAGGCCGATGTTGCGGCGCATAATAAAGGCGACTCGCTGTGGATTGTCGTCGATGACGATGTTTACGACTTGACCAAATTTCAAGATGATCACCCAGGTACGTGGAAGCCATCTGTCAATTAACAGCAGCGATGCGACTTGAAGCCATTGCCTTTGCGACCGTGCAGCTTCCAGCATGCGCCCGCCATTCTGAAGCTTGTCTAACACCCAATTTTCACCTGCAGGTGGCAAGAAGATCTTAACACGAGTCGCCGGCAAAGACGCATCGAAGCAATTCTGGAAATACCACAACGAGGGCATCCTCAAGAAGTACAAGCCTTCTCTTCAGATCGGCTCCTTAGATTCCAAGCCCAAGCCCGAGCCCAAGCCTGAACCCACGCATGAAGCAAAACCTTCCGTCACGCTAGCTGCGCCGGTGCCCGCCAAAGCCGCCCCTGTCCAGTCCGCTCCGCAAGAGGAAGCCGAGGCTCTGGAGCAGTACGGCTCCCAAATTCCCTTCGCCGACCCCAGCTGGTACCAAAACGTACGTGCCGCCTATCTACTTAGGTTTCTCTAGTAAGACTGTAGCTAATTGATACGCCTGTGCAGTACCACTCCGCTTATTATAACGAAACGCACGCCGCCCTGCGCGCCGAAGTCCGCGAATGGGTCGAGACCGAGATCGAGCCCTTCGTTACAGAATGGGACGAGAAGAAAGAGGTGCCCCGCGAGATCTTCCTCGAGGCCGGCCGTCGCGGCTACCTGGCCGGTCTGCTGGGCGTGCACTACCCCGTAGAATACGCCAAGAACACCGTCAAGTCCGTGCCGCCTGAGAAATGGGATCTGTTCCACGAGATGATCATCACCGACGAGCTGTCGCGCGTCGGCTCCGGCGGTTTCGTCTGGAACATGATCGGCGGCTTTGGCATTGGCGGGCCGCCGCTGATCAAGTTCGGCAAGAAGGCCCTCAAGGACCGCATCCTGCCGGGCATACTCACCGGCGAGAAGCGCATCTGTCTCGCTATCACCGAGCCCGATGCGGGAAGCGATGTCGCTAATTTGACGTGCGAGGCTAAGCTGTCGGAGGATGGCAAGCATTACATTGTCAACGGCGAGAAGAAGTGGATTACCAACGGTATCTGGGCCGACTACTTCACTACCGCTGTCCGGACCGGTGGCGAGGGCATGACCGGTGTCTCCCTTCTGCTGATCGAGCGCGACATGGGCGGTGTCAGCACAAGACGCATGGACTGCCAGGGTGTGTGGTCCAGTGGTACGACATACATCACATTTGAAGATGTTAAGGTACCGGTTGAAAACCTGCTCGGCAAGGAGAACCAGGGTTTCAAGGGTAAGTTTCCAATGCCTCCTCCTATCTAGCATGAACTCCAAGCTAACCACCATCTAGTCATCATGACCAACTTCAACCACGAGCGCGTGGGCATCATCATTCAATCCCTCCGATTCTCGCGCGTGTGCTACGAAGAGTCGGTCAAGTACGCGAGCAAGCGGCGGACGTTCGGCAAGAAGCTGATCGACCACCCGGTGATCCGCATGAAGCTGGCGCACATGGCGCGGCAGATCGAGGCGTCATACAACTGGCTCGAGAACCTGGTGTACCAATGCGAGAAGATGGGCGAGACCGAGGCCATGCTGCGGCTCGGCGGCGCCATTGCGGGTTTAAAGGCTCAGAGCACCCTCACCTTTGAGTTCTGCGCCCGCGAGGCTTCCCAGATCTTTGGCGGGCTGAGCTACTCGCGCGGCGGCCAGGGCGCGAAAGTAGAGCGCCTCTACCGCGACGTCCGCGCCTACGCCATCCCCGGCGGCAGCGAGGAAATCATGCTCGACCTCAGCATGCGGCAGAGTCTGCGCGTCGCGAAGATGTCGGGGATGAAGCTGTAGATATTAATATAGCATGTGGCATGTGGCATATATCGGGTTTTATGTTTATATGTTTATATTTGGCATCCTTATCGGGGTCGGCATTGCTGGCTGTCATTGCGCATACCACGTTTCGGGGAGTTCGAGGGGGACCTCAAGTGTATTACATATTTGACCACGGCGTTAATATTAAAATCTGACGCATTCCATGCTGCGCCTCTTTTGTCTGCAATTGAAGATGAGTGTTTGCGTACTGATGCACACATATAGTCCTCTAACTATCTAAGTCCTATTAAATATTGTGTCCGACGCGCTGGTTAAGAGCCCGGGTAATCGAGTCAAAACGCGGGCTTTGGCTCAGCATGTTACCCAGCATTGGAGTCCGCCTCTTGACTAATCCATAGCCCTTCAAGGGGCGCAGGTACGTATAAACTAGGACTAGTCAGATAGTCGGCATTGACTTACTATCTACTCTAAGCCTTTGGTTATCCATCAGCCGAATGTACACGTTTTGTACTATTCGGCTAAGGATTGGTCGTCAAGCAATATCCGTGCTGAAGTTTGGCTCTACAGTAAGCAATACCTAGGCTGACTATATAAATAACCCTTGTTGAAAGGGAACACCCGCCGCATCCTTCCTCAACCCTCTTTCCCTTAAAATCTATACTGCTCATCTCAATTTCGAATCGTGTGCATTATCACGAATACTTGAGCCGTCTTAGGATACGAGCACTTCTGTCAACAGTATAAGCCCCTATACAGTTCCATTGTCGCTACTTGCGACTCACTGCGGTCTCAATTAAGCAACGTCTTCTTCCTGACACATTCCAACGCGTTCTGGATCGCATCCGCGACGTCATCAGGGTTGGTGAAGAACGGCGAGTGGCCAGAAACAATGCTGGCAGAGAAATAGCCATCGGGAAATCGAGAAGCCATAGCCTGCTGGGCACTGATCGGGATGGTCCTATCCTCCGTCGTGAATACGTAACCGACATCGATGCCCTGGTTCCAAGGCTCGTATCTAGATTCCTCCTCCAGTCCATCGGAGGGCATCGGCTTCAGAGCTTCGACGGCTTTCTTCGCCAAGGTGGGCTCAACACCATAATAGAAGATGTCGAGGGGGTTCTTGGCTTTTATGAAACCATCCTAGACGCGCCAGAGTTAGCGGCTTCGATACTACATATGATATACGCGGAAGGCGAGGCGTACCCCGTGATCATCCCATGGAAGGTTTTTAAGGTCCAGTACCGCCAGAAGGTTTGCTCCGGCGGGTATCACAGTGGCAGATAGGTAGATGATGACGAGAATGCCGCCTTGTTTTCCCTCGGCGGCACGCTGTTTGACGCCCAAGCCCTCGACCGCGTTCGAGGCAACGAGACCGCCGTACGAGTGTCCCACGAGGATTATCTCTTTGCCATCCTCCGCCATCTTTTCGATCACCGAGCGGAGATTCTTCGCATCGTCGTGCATTCCTATAGTCCTGTCTGTAGCGCCAACAGTGAGGAGTGCGGTTGCCTCTGTTGGAAAGCCGCGGGAGGAGAGGATGCCGCGGACACTGTCGAAGACCCAGGGGAGGTGAAACCCGCCTGGGCAAAAGAGGACTGTCGGCTTGGAGCTCGTCATGATGGGTAGGATAGGAATAGGATGCACCTCACCCGGCTCGACGGATTATAGCTTGGCGGGACGTCAAATATCTCGTCGAGAGTGCGATGATTCTATCTTCACAGTCCGCTATCTATACTAATCCATGAGAATCTCCAATCCTCTCACGAGGGGGAGATAGGTATCCAAGGTGCTTTTCGGCCGTATTGCTGCTACTGTAATACAGAACGGATGTGGCGTCGCCGGTAGCATCGTTCCCCAGTAGATTTGCAAGATGTCGACGCCAATCATTCGCTCATACCTCCATCGAGTAATTGTGCTACGTAGGAGGTACGCCACGGGCGTTTCAACCAATATAAAAAATTTATCCATCCCTCTTTTGGGCCATGAGGACTATCGATGCATACACAGAACATACAAGAGCTGGCGGTTACGTCAGTACTGCAACACGTCATGTCTGTAGCTATATTCTGACTTACCAGGGGATCGAGGCCGCCTTTACATTAATCCGAAGATAGGTAGGTTCAATGAGAAGCATCCTTTTCCTACCGGTATTCATAAGAGTCTTGCCACCCTACTAGCTCGGTATTTCTGGGGACCCCTAGCTCAGCTCATGAGGTTCCAGGGGCGGCGAAGACATCACTAGAAAAACTGCGTTCGTGCACGTCGCAACTAGCAATGTAGAGGGTGAGGAAAATTGAAGAAACTTTACTTTCTATTAGACACGAGAAGTTGTAAAGTATGATCTCGAGAGCCTTATTGCGTGGTCTAGATACCCGTTCCCCCATTGGCGACCATGCATACGACCCTAACAAGTAGGTATCCATCGGCGTCTTTCCAGTAATAATCTATCTAGTCAAACGCCGTACTCCGCGCAATCTTCTCACAAGCCGTAAAGTCGTGAACGAGCTTATCGTTATTGTTCTTCATCCTCGTGAGAGCGTCCTCTCCAATCACCAGGCGGTTGACCTTCCCCTTGAGCTCCCCAGCCATGCCCTCGCCCGTCACGATCTCGAAGATGCGCTCAATGCCCTTGTCGGGGTCGCCCACCTGCTTGCCGTCTGCCTCTGCAAACTTCTGCAGCGTCGTGCTGACGGGGGTGTCCTTGTAATCATCTGGTAGGGGGTTTTCCGATGTCTGAAACTGTCCGAGGAAGTTCGTCCGGAACGCGCCCGGGTTAACGATCAACACCGAAATCCCAAGGCTGGCTACCTCCTTGAGTAAGGATTCTGAGGCGGCTTCTAGTGCGGCTTTTGATGCCGCGTATAGCGAGCTGTTGATTTGTGTTAGCGGTTTTCCACTTATGTCTTAAGAGATATGGGGGGTGTCAACGACGCACTTAGCTGGTAGTGGATCCTTGGCCGCGATGCTCGAGATGTTCACGATGAGGCCCGACCGACGAGCTCGCATGCCTTCTAATGCGCCCTGCATGACGTATATAGGACCGAATACATTGGTGGCTATTTGAAGATTCACCTCCCTCTCACTAGAGACAAGGATCAGCAGTCAGTTCAAATCATTTGCATCCACACTCAACGAGAGCTGAGCCTACCTCATCTGCTCCAAGCAGCCGAACGACGAGTATGCAGCATTATTGATTAAGTAGTCGATACGCCCGACGGCCTTGATCTTCTTGTGGATGCTTTCCTGGGGCTCGGTCATGTCCATTTCGATTACCTCGCCGCCCGCAGCCTCGATTTGTTGCACCGCAGCTGTGTGCTTGGCTTTGTTCCGCAAGCTTCCGACGACGCGGTGACCGGCCTTCAGGGCACGGAGCGTGAGGAGCAGCCCGAAGCCATTAGAGACGCCTGTGATTAACCACACAGGTTGAGACATTCTGAAGTGGACAAGGGGTTAGGGGGGATGAGAGTGTTGGTAGCTAAGGGTGGATGACTGTATATGTGAGTATAACGAAGCCGGGTTAGTGAGTGATGAAGGGTTCGAGATTTCCACTCCAACTCGAGGGGATGAATGCAAGACACTTATACTCAATCTCAGGGCAGGTCTACGCCTTTAAATATTCCTAATATTTATTTAATATGCTTTAAAGAGGGAGTTAAGTCGGACTATTTCCGTTATTCCTAGGTTCTTTTTGATTGTTGGCTCTCTATTGGGAGAGGGTACCAAAATATCGCCGATGCTATCGCCGATGAAGTCATGTCATGGCGGGTCTTGAATTTGAGTTGACGCTAAAAATCTGGCTTGGTTCCGCATGCTTTGACAAAATGAGTCAAAGGCTCCAGTTTTCATCGACAATAGCAGGTCGACGATCAAATAATGGGCATCCTTGAATACGCTCGCGTTTAGGTATCAGGAGGTTAGGTGGAGGTGTACTGAAGTGAAAGGTCCGAAAACTAGTCGAGTCGCGGGGTTACCCGGATCTATTCGGCTAAAGTTGGGACTCCCCGACTTTAGTCTAGACTAGCACGTCGCTGTTCAGGGAGAATTGGGGATTCTTGAGCATATATGTAGTCTAGGAGCATTATTACATGCCTTTACTTAAGCCTGGCCTCATTTCTCTGAAGGATAGACGACGACTCTATCAAGATCAGCTCCCTTATAGTCAACACCGTTGAAAAGGCCTCCAACTGTGATCGTATTTTGCTTCCCTTTCTTGAGGGTTAGCTGCAAGGGCGTTGACAAGATAATCCCCTTATGTGTATCCCTTTGATAGAGTGTCTCTACATTCTCGGTATCGCCGTTCACGACAACACTGCTTATCCGTCGAAGCTGCCATGCGCCTCCGATCCGGTCAGGCGAGCCGCCGGCTGTTATGCATTAGCAAAGAGGCATATGAACTCAAGATTACAGACTTACGTTGGTCGCCAAAGCCCATGTCATCGGTATCTAATGCGCGATTAGTATAAGCCCGTGCTCAATTGAGATGACATTCTTACTCTGGTAGTAGAATGAAACCCACTGGGGTTTCCCGGTCCCTTCTATACCATGGAAAGTGACAGTGCTGTCGTTTCCGTATATGCCGGTCAAGATGGTACCGCCGCTCGCGAAATTCTACAAGTTGGTCAAGTGTCAGTGGCAGTCATTCTTTCGCGAATTGAAGTTAATGCCTTACAGCTTCTTGCTTGAACGCATTCCCGCTGGTTGTCGCGTCTTTGCCAAGATAAGTCGTGCCCTTAACCGGCGACCATTGTCCGGATTGGCTAAGTCCGTCAGCTTGTTCGAAAATCAAATCAAAATTACTGGACGTAGGAAATTTCTTACATGTCTAAGTCATAGACATCGTGCCATTCCAGCTGGAGCGTCTTCTTGTCGTCGTCGATGCTCATTGGTAGCCAGATATACCGGCTTTCCCAGATCGAGTTTCCATCCCACTTGGCGCGGGACTGTTAGCTACACGACACCACCGAGCCGTAGGAGGAGGGAGGGATCCTACCTGATCGCCCAGATATAGGTATGTGGTCCTCTTCTTGCCTTGTATCCGTAGCGTGAAGCCGGATTGAGAGTTGAACGTCCTCGTGTTGAGCGGAGCCACTATCCATGGCTGCGACCAAGGACCACTGAGCTTGTCTGCTCGAAATGCAACAACGTCTATACTCTGTTTAGAGCGCATTCTTCAACGCAATATGCCATGGTAGATTATCCTTACTATTGGGACGATACCCGGTCTTATGACTCATAAGTGCATAATAGCTCTTTTCGGTTTGGATGATCGTAGGGGCTTCTAAGTCGTATTTATCAAATCGATGCACGACCTCGTCTAACGCGGATACTTCTGTATTGTAAGAAGTCAAATACACATCGCGTCCCTGCTTTGAGTCGCCGTTTGAGTAAAGGGCATATGAACGGCCATCCTTGTAGTCGGTAAACATGCCGAAGTCCTGACTCCAGTTACCAAGTGGTGCCGTCGCATTGACGAAGCTGTAAGGCCCAGCAATTGTGTCTGATGTAGCGAGGCCTTGAAGGAGAAGACCGTAGCTGGAGTTATCGGCATGCCATAGCATCTATGCATAGTTAGCGCAGCTTCGAAAATAGCATCAACGGCACTTACATGATATTGTCCCGTCAGCTCACTGTATACCACTTTTGGCCTCTGAATGATGTTTTGAGGCGATATATACGGATGGCCATCAATTGGAACTGCACAAAATTAGCCAATTGCGGATTATGAATTATAGAACCTCGATCCCATACCCAATGCAAGTCCATGAGCCTGCCATGTGGCCAAATCTGTTGACGAATAGACTGAAACGCCGCCACCTTCCGGGTGAGCCTGGGTCTTGTATTCGCCAAACCACCAGAACGTGCCGTTGTCAAATACCACACTACCGGCATGCGCGTTGACAATATTGCCCTCGGTATCTCGCCATCTTGCGCCGGGTGCGATGTACTTCGCCTGCGCTGTCGCGCTTAGAAGCAGACAACACAACGAAGAAGCCAGGACCGAATTAAACATCGTGATTAAACCCGAAGACTATTCTCGAGCCCAGTCAATCGGTGTCTCAATTCATTCACCGATTAATCCGGGGATCTTATATATGTCGTTAGCCAAGCTTATTTCGCGATATTCTACCCCGCGATGCCCCTGTTCCTCCGCATTCCCATTCAGGCCTGGATCTCTTCTGCGTCTAGAAAAATCCCCAGCGGTTTATAGTAGTTCTCCACATCGCTATGAATTACCCCGAAAATCGACCTGGAATGAGAGCCCGAATATGACTACTGCCGGCCGCGAGTCCCAATTGAGCATGAAAACAATTAAGAGCGAAATTACGCGATGCCTATTTCAAGGAAACGAGAGCAGCAGCTAGGAAAAGCGTCTGAAAAGATGCCTATATCAAGCTCAATTATACCTAGACTAAAGATATTTCTTCCCTTGGCAGTCTGTCTGTCGTATCGCTTAGACTAATGTCTGTCCAGCTGCTCGCCATGTCGCATCAAATGTACTGCCCTGATACGCCGCCCTCTAATTTCTTGTCGCCTCGGTAAACATCCTCAACATCTGGAACAGCCGAATGCTTGTGCCCCTCGAAGATGGCGTCAATTTCTTCGAGAGTCTTTCCTTTCGTCTCAACCCAAAATATTGCCTACTCCGTTAGTCGAAGACCTCAACAGGTACATGAATGGGCAACTTACAATAAGTACAGCGATGGCGACGTCCCAGGCGCCATTGGCAACGTACATCTTCCAACCAATGTTGTTGAGACCAATCGGCATGATAAAGACAAAGACACACCTAGGATCATTAACGAGGTGCGCTGATATCTAGGAGAAAGGGAGGCTTACGCGAACAAGTTCAGAAACAATGTCGAGGCCGCAAGTCCGTTAGCCCGAATTGAGTAGTTCATTACTTCGGCCGGATAGATGTATAATAGCGGCGTCCACGCAATAGAATAAAATCCCTGGAAGAGGAACATTGTCGCCACATCACCATATATCAAACTACTGGACGCGCCTTCTGGGTTGTCGTTGTATGCCTTGGTAAGACCGCCGATGATGAAAAGGGTGGTGAATAGGAGGACTTGCGACACGAGCGCCGTGGGTTTGCGACCCCATCTTGACACGAGATGTGTGCCGCCGAGTGAGCATGCAAGACACCACACATTCAGCACAACGTTCTAGCCCTATTAGCATACCTAGTTGCTCATTGATGATGGGAAGTCGTAAAGGAAGATATACGTACCGCTTCGAGCTGTGCTGTTGAGTCGGTGATCCCGGCGGTCGCGAGCTCGGTACCCAGATAATACGATGCGATGATGTTTCCTGCGATACAAGAAAACGGGCCAGCCGACATACCAATCAGGAATCTCCTTCGTGATGTTGGAGTCTTTATAATTTCCAGAGGGCTGAGCGTCTGGCCCTCCTTCCTCTCCCACTCGAGCGTATCAACAATCTCCTGGTACACGGCAATGGCAACAGGGTCATTAACGTCACCGTTCGAATTAGTCTGCGCCACGGCCACGCGTGCTTCTTCTAATAAACTTTGATGGACTAGCCACCGAGGACTTTCAGGCCTTTTGATAGTATGAGCTACGTCATACATCATGTTTCGATATTCGGACACTTGGACTCACACGAAAGGCAAGATAACGATGCATAAGATGGAGAAGATGCCCTGGATGAGTGACGGCAATCGCCATGCCCACTGAGGGAAACTGTCAGCATGAGCATGAGGAGACCCTCGTCGCGTTACTTACAGTTGACGGCCATTTGCCAGTGCCCAAGGTGATGCCAGCAGCAAGCAGAGCTCCAACACTTTACCATCTTAGCCTGACAGCCATCGCGAAGGACATTCACACTTACTAGTAGAAATCATTCAGCAGACCTACACCCCAGGCTCGCCATCGGCTCGGGAATGCCTCGGAGAGGTAAACACCGGCCGCGACGCCGGAGATAATAGTACCGAAGCCGAGGATGATGCGTGCTATAACGAACATGGCAACATTTTGCGCTGCGGCCTGGAGGATGACCCCTACCACTGTGATGATGGCTGACCACAGTATGGCGAGCCGGCGACCGTACTTGTCGGTGAACATGCCGGCCACAACGGCTCCAAGAGCTCCGCCGATAAAGACCGAGGCCGTATTCAGGCCGGTACCGGCTGGTGTGAGGTCGAAGTAGTCAGTGTAGGAAGGCAGGATGTTGAGGCCATTGAGCATCGAGCCGTCGTATCCGCTAGTCTTCCAAGTGTCAATGTCTATGCTGAGCTGGTTTTGGCAGGGTGCCTACTGTGGACTGTACAACGGAGCACAGAACGAGGAGAACTGAGAGAGTCAGGGTAGACTCTGGGACCCATGCTGGAAGCCATGTCCCAGTCGACGTTTTCTTCAACATTCCGGTATTGAAGTCTAGAAGCGAGTGAGGTCTAGGAAGGTTAATTTGCGAAACTTCTAATCGATATTTGTAAGTATAAAGAGAGTAATAAGTCTGATAAATAGCTCAGTAAGAGGATAAATAGAAGAATCGGTGAGCTCTCGATTGTGATGAGTGAGCCCTGTCCCCTGCTATCTTACGGTAATCATGCATATCATGTACGACTTCCTTATTCAAGGTCATGTGCTGACCAACAATGCAGGTAGAGCTTGCACTCCAGACCAAAAGAACCTTGCCACAGGCAACACTTACCTATGGGGAGCGCCTCCTTGCTTTTCCAACTATGATTGATAGCACAATTGCGCCCATAAGCGACATGCTTAACTTTAGCCCGTAGCCGAGCTCGCAATATAACCTATCTTCACCCCGCAGGGAAGAACTCGAGATAAGCTTTGTCGTCACCTGCAGGGTAGCTATCCAACCAGATGTTGGGGAGATCGGCATGGAAATAACTGGCGTTTCCCTACTTATCTAGCTCTCCCCTGTCGTACCAAGGGCTGGGACCAATGGGGAGGAATATATGCCGGTATGTCCATTTTCGTCGTGATCGCATACGCCGGGTGCAGCGATGTCGTACATTCGGGGATCTCCTGTGAGGGGATATCGGCGTTAGCAGTATGATCCCGAACAGAGCCGAATAAAAGGTGTCTTCGACAGGCCTCAGATCCCTACAAAGTTTTTGACAATATGGCTACCAATGAAACCCCTTTGAAACATATCGGCTCTTTTTCAGGAGCTTTTGTACGCTGTAAACCATCATGAAAATCGCGGCGACTTCTGATCTTTCTCCGCCGGTGTCACAGTTGCATTCTCGTCGAAAATGGCCTAAAGACGTCACCTGCATAGCCGCCACTACGCCTGAGCTTTCAGTAGCATCCGTCCCCATGCCGCTGTCTGGACTATGCGT
This sequence comes from Nemania abortiva, assembly GCA_022578505.1. Taxonomy (NCBI): domain Eukaryota; kingdom Fungi; phylum Ascomycota; class Sordariomycetes; order Xylariales; family Xylariaceae; genus Nemania; species Nemania abortiva. The sequence continues at coordinate 82,176 of MU392557.1, forward strand.
AAATCGCATAGACAATTCTAGACTAGATCGTCTCTAGCTTGTGGTCACCACGTATGTTCAAAGGAATTTAGAAACACGCAATGGGCGTTCCGATGAGCCTAGTTCGCCGGGCGCACAGCGCGTCGTTAATGGAGGCTACAAACCGAAGACGGCGATCTAACCCAACGGATAATTTTACGTTACGAGAAGATAGATGGGCAATACATGACGCGTAGCTGACGCACATACATCAACGTAAAGGTTTCAGTTGTACTTTACCAAAAGAACCAGCACATACACCACAAATCTGCGCACGAGTATGACTTCCAGTGCGGGGAATATTGTTACCCAGACGCCTCAAGGCGCCTCATTCGGCGCACTTGTATCAAGCACAATCTCGCCCTCCCCAGAGGGCTCCTCAAACCCGCTCCAATACATGTCCAAGATGTCCTTCGTGATGTCATACGCACAATCCGCGTTGAGTTCGGCCTCGCGCCTCTGACATATGCGCTGCCAGATTGTCGCCTTGTCGGGCGCCTTGAGGTAGACTAATACCCATCTCGCGCCAAGACTCTCGATCAGCTTCTTCCCTTCATCACGATCCTCTTTGTTCCAGTGCGCCCGATCGAACACGACGTCTTTGGTGCCATCCTTCAGAAGATTTGTTAACCGCGCGTGGCATTCCGATGCGGCTTCATCTAGGTATGTTTCGTATAGTCCGGGCACGTAATCTACACCGAACATGCCGTGCTTTTCGGCGACGATCCCGTCGAGTGAGAGTCGTACAAAGTTGGGATACGCTGACACGAGTGCTTTTGAGAGCGTAGATTTACCGGCCCCTGTAACGATATTAGCTGTAGCACCGGTTTTCTGATCATTAACTCTCGACAGCGTTCGATGTTGAAGGGCGATTGTATAAGGGTTGAATACCTGCAATGCCACATGTCATCACAACAACGGGTCGCGGGTCGGCCTCAGTTCGGAGAATATGAGGCCGGAGCTTTGCAACAGCGCTATCCATCATTTTCACGACACTTTTAAGGTTCAGTTGGTAATAGTAAACTGACGATGATGATTGGGGTTTTTAGGGACACTAGACGTTCTAGCTAAGAATGACTCACACGAGTTGAGTCAATGACCAAGGTGGTGATCGGAACATAGAGCTGGCTGCACCGCCATCCTACTCTTGGCATCACACTCCGTCGCCGTGTTTGCTTAGCTTACGTATTCACGCCAACGTACGACCGGGTATCGACATGTTAGATCACACCAACACGTACCATTGCAGTGCGACACGATGAAATGAAGATTCAGAAAGAGAGGAAATCTACCTGATCACTCTGTGGAATTGATTGCCTTTGTTGCCCGTTTGTTTCAATCCCGTACTAGCCAAACACTCTCTTGCACGCAAACAATTTTGTAATTTGCAAGTAAGTAATACATTTTTCAGAAGAGAACACTCAAGGAAAAGGGGCCGTACTGGCCTCACTGTCTGCACTTCAGGCATCCGAAACCCTCGTTATTTACCGGTATTTCCAACTCAAATCCTAGCGTATGTCCTTACCCCTCCAACCCTACTACGGCTCACTTCGGTACCTCATCACTCTGGCGCGGAACGGGTCGCGTCGTGGAGGCTGTGTGGTGACGCCCCGGATCCGGGGTGGCTGCCAAAGTGGTGAACTCGCCGGTCGCATCAGGGATGCAATCCTCGTCCCAAAAATCACACTCACTCGTGGTTGATGTACTGGTTCGCCGAGTGCTGCTCCTGCGATACGAGTACGAAGGTGAAGGCGAAAGTCTGGTAATGGTTGCATAGGGGGTCGGCGGAGCCTCTGGAACAGTAAAATCAATAGACGTGTAGCATTCGATGTCGTCCTCGCAGTAGTCTGTGCTTGTGCTCGCCGTGACTAAGGAGTCACAGTCCGACGATGTCTCAGTTGGCGATTGCTCCGTTTCTGGTGTTGGTGTTGGCCATATTATCGTAGGCCAAGTCTCTGTAGGCTCAGCCGTAGTTTCTGGACAGTCTTCCCAGTCGAATAGATCGCAAGAGGTTGTAGTCGACGGCGACTCATCCGTCGTGGATGACTCAGCCCATGGCCATGTCACAGTGGGGAGCCCGTAGTCAGTGGTTGACGTAGCTTCACATAGATCGAACCCATATTCCGAAAGCACGGATTCAATGCAGAGCAAGTCGGTACAGCTGTAGTATGGGAATGCGAGGCTAGTTGAGAAGCTAGCCTCTGATGTCTCATATCCCCCAGTTGGGGTAATGGTGGCGGGAGTTAAGGTAATAGTAGGAGTTTCGAAAGTGAGGGAACTTGGGCCAAAAGTACTGAAGGGGTTTAAAGTAATGGTGGGAGTTTGGATAGTCAAGGGAGTTGGGGTATCGAGAGTGAGCGCCCAGGAGCTGCAGGAGAAGGTTTCGCCCTCCCAGTCCCAAGTGCAGTACTCCTCGGTCCGAATAGTAGGCGCTGATGTATAAGAGGACGTTTTAGAAGACGCTTTAGTGATAGAGACGAAGGTACTGCTGTGCATGAAAGGGGATACTGAGAAATGTCGGCTGCTCTCGCTGGCGGTCGAGGTGCAGGGAGTGGTTGTATGAGTGGGCAGAGCACTCGTCGTTGAAGGTATGTTACCCATATTGATGACTCTGACCGATCGGTAGTGAACAATAATCTTGCTGAGCCCAGGGTAGAGTGAACCATCGACGTTCGAAATCCATCCGTTATTTTATATACAGATCATCACCCGATCGCTGTCTCTTGCTTACAGTCTGTCGAATGAAAGAAAGTTAGTCTTCGAGGACTTCAACCAGAATTAGATATTACGATCTTCCTTATCGTGTGAGGTTCCCGTCTTCCACTGGAAATTCAGGAACAATCATGCCACTTTCCGATTACCAAGTCCCGCAATAGGACGAAAGGAGTTGCACTTAGGTAGCAATTTCGCCTGTTTTCTCTACTTTTCAGGCTTCCCTTGTGCATGCCTTCGATCTTCAATGAGTGCGGGTGCTCTTTGCGATCTATCTCTCGTACACACTTCTCACTCGAGCGAAGATTAAATACACAGCGCTGAACACCAATCTATGTTTCACTGTCTCACAGTCCGACTATAAGTATCCCCGATATGAGATGATGTTGTCTCTCGTTACTCAACTATGGTGCAGCACGGTGCGATTCACATCTAGCGATTGACTGTTTATGAATTACGACGTCCCCAACGATAATATTTGTCGGAATAATCCATCATTTCCATCGCACAGGTCACGTTAACCGATTTATCCTGGAGAAATCATGCGAGACGTTTCAGAGCACAAAGCTAACTGCCCGTATGTATGCACAACATTCAAATTTTCCTAACGGCATGATACATTGAAGGGTGAGGGTAGTGAGCCCTCTCATTTAAATATAACAAGTTTTGGGCAGCCGATATTTGGAACTACAGTATCCTGCGTCACTCACGTGTCGGCTTCGACTCTTTGAAAAAAAGGAAAAAAAAAAAAAAAAAAAGAGAGACAGAAAGAAAAGTACTTAACCTAAGGCGTAAGTCAGGTACGGCAATGAAAAAGGAGCGCTGCTTTCTTAATGGTTGCACTCACCGAATCACAGTATTACGCAGCAGTCATTTTATGCCGAAGCTTGTAACACATCACTCGAAGTTTTAATGTCATCATATTTTTATTAGCAATACCACCGGCCTGCACAAGATGACCTCTGAGTATGTAACCAGTAGGTCAAGTTCTGCAGAAGCCCAGCGCGGTCACACCAAAAGGGGCGCTGAGCAAGATATGGACCAGTCCGGTACCTTTTTTGGGTAATGCAGAAAACCTAGATCCCTTAACTTATTCGAGTAGATTACAATAATAGGCTCATGCTGGATGAGATCGTATTCCATTATACTACATAGAAAACTTGGGTTTGTAACAGAAGATGCTGCTACTCATTGAAATACCCTTTGTCATCTTCTTCTTATGCCGACGGTTTATATCAGGGGTGGCTATCTGATGGGAGGACTGCAATACATGATTGCTTGGCCAGCTTTGGAGGACGAGTCTCCCAGGTTGGGGAGAGCGTAGCACTGGAACCAGCCATCTCTGACTGACTACGCTTCCTCCTGTCGCAGAAATTTCGTATTCCTGCTTTCATACTATCAATTTTTTTGGACGAACCACCGTCGTCGGCCGAGCACACAGGTGAGGTCACATTGGTGTGACGGAAGCCACTAGATTCGAATAGGCAGGACGATCCGGGTGTATCTGAATTCAAGTTGGCAGTTATCTCGCTATCCAATGTGTTATGCGTTAGGCTTGGTATCCCAGTAAATTTGAGAGTACTTATGGCAAAACGCTTGAGTAAGCTCTTGGATTCGCCAATGATCACGGCCCCACTGCCTTCGATAAGTTCAGGTACGCAGATGTGCCCGAATGACGAGTTGCTGATTACTTGCTGCAACCTATCACACGAGCACTGCCACTCTTTAGGCGTAGGACAAGCTTGGAAAGAGACACCTTCACTATGAAGTTGGAGATCTGTTGATGTAAGTCGCTTCTTTGTCTGACGACAGCCGGCCGAAGAATAAAGGGCTAGAAGAACTTTGACTGGAATAGCCATGTAATCCCTATCCCGAGGAAGACTTTTCCACTGATGACAGAGGATCTCCTGGTCATCAATCGGGCGTATCAGGTCTCCAAATCCACTCCCAAGTAAAACCAGCGCATTGATATCGCGTGCGAGTCTAGGCCAGCCTCCACATGACTTGTGAACCTCTAACTCTTTGAGCGGCATAGGCGACCAATCCCGAACCACACTCATATATTCGTACCCCAGCAGGCGTTCTTGCCATGTCGCATGTATTTCAAGGTTTGTATTCTTTTCCGAGTGAATGATTTGCGCTTGTAGTAGCTCTAGTACCGACCAAATCTCGGAAACGACATTCCCTACCAAGAGAGATTCGTCCTCTTCAGGAGAAACCTGTAGCTTTGCATTCTGAAGTAACGTTTTAGTGATATTCACTGCCGATGGGATTCTGATTTTACTCGCGGGGATTCCGCCTAGCCCCAACGATATACGATGACGCAGAATATGCAGCAGCAACCCTGATGCGGCCACAAGATAACTGCGACGCTCTGCTGTATCGAAAAGAACTATGAACATACTCTCCGAAGCAGAGATAATTCTACGATATGACGAGCTACGCTGGAAGTGGCATTTGCCGTCTCGCTTGCCGAATGTTACATTGACCTGGGCCAATGCGAACTGCTGGAATCCAACACTCGCGCTCGGGATTTGCAATACTGATTTGACTTCTTTAGCGTCCGAGAACTCGACGTCGTTGAAATTGTTCGACTCATCCCCAATTCGGATCTCGACTAGGCTATTCCACCCTATGAAACAGCGGGCAGTCTTCAAAGAATCAAGGTTTATATCCCTCAAGAGGGATCGGTTTGAGCATCGTTTCACTCCTTCATCGTAGGAGAGCCACATATCAGGGTCATAGTTTGCCACGTAATGCCATTGTATCTCGCCACAGGCTTTTTTGACCGGCAAAAACATTGACGAGAAGCCCTTGACGACGACGCCACCATCAAATATAGCCGCGTGGCGGGCTCCAATAATGGCAGCCATAAGTTCCAGAGACATTTCTAAACCTATGCCAATTTCCCTCTTTGGAATTGGAAAACCATGCGCGATAACCACGTTTGAAAAGAGTGAGAGCCAGCATGAGCGCTTCTCATCGGTAAGCAACTTCGTGAAAGAGGTGCCAAGTCTAATTATCGGCACATCCTGATCTGAACCGCAGATTGGATCAATAACCGGCGTGCAATAACCAGTGCCATCTTGGCCCGGTGGTAACATGGAGAATGTTGAGTTGAGCCAGCAAAGCTGCTGTATGATATCAACCACAAAAGCCTCCGGGCCCTTGGTGCGTAATTTCAGTGTCCCATCCTGATAGAGCTCAACCGAGATTCTATAAAACAGGTCGTGTTCTACTTCTGTAAGTATCGCTATTGTGGGTAGGCTGATGCATGATTGATTACGTACCTGTATCAACTCTAGCCTCAGAGTCTGGCCGATCAAGAATTTCTCTGATTGCTTTCTGTAAGATAGGAAGAAGTGTTTCTCCTGAGTTAGGCCATATCTCTTTTAGGTATTCGAGACATGTTGTAGCGTAAGCATAGAAGGCGGTGCCTGTTATCGTGATCAAAGTGGACAACTCAATCCTTTGTTCGGAGAAATTATGTTTGATAAAATGCAAGAGACTAAGGTTAGTCTCAATGGCAACCTCACTCGCCTCGCGGACAATGTGGGTGAGTGTGCCGAATAGCGAGTCATCAGTACTAAGTAGGTGGGTATTCGCTGCCCTCCAAGCTCCCTTAATACGGTTCATAGAGCATCCGGGAGTCGAATAAAGAGTTTCTCTGACAAGTAGGGAGAGAGAGTCAAACCCCTTATTTGAAATGAACGCATAGTCGAGTTTTAACGTATTATCCAATATATAGGACGTAAGAAGGAGTTTATCCATTTGCCTAGAAATTCCTTTGGGATTTGAAAAATCGGTGTGGGTTCGTGGTATTTGTTCTAAAAGTATATCCGTACTTTCGATGACTTTTGGGCGAGAGGAGCGGGTTTCGGGGCTTAGGCAATGCCATTTTATTTCCTCACAGAAGTGAAAACAAATTTCTCTGCTTCTTCTCCAAACACCCTTCCAGAGGGATGGGGGGTGCCTAGTATGTCCAGTATTCAATGAGTCAGGGAAGTAGTTAGTTAAAATCATATCGAGCCGAAAAATAAGACCTTCATGACCGAGTCTTTCTAGAGCCGACTGGCCCCAGGTCCGGGAACCGCTCCCATACGCAAGATGTCGAGCAAATATGTGGGCAAATCTTCTTGCCGTTCGGTCCCCAAGCTCGCAGAGGAGTCGTGCCCCAGACCCATAGGCATTGCCATTCAAGAGATCTGGCTGATCTTCAATGAATTCGACAAGGGAGGGATGTTGAGCAAGCAGACAAGCCGGCCATTTGAAGCCCCAACTCTGGGGCTCGGAGGTGATTGGGTGTACCTGCCCTCTACGAAAGTTTTCAGAAGCTTCGTCGTCTAGCAACGGTTTCATACATTTAAGGCCAAACCGTGATTGGAGATGGCATCCCAAGCTTTCAGCTCCATCGAAGCTTCGGCCACAGCCCCATGGAATACCATCCTTTAGACTGCCATAGCACACAAACTTCTTTTTTTCTAGGTGAAGATTTTCGTGCCGATCTCTGGCACGCCGATTTCTAAAAGTCCTCCCGCATTCAGCGCAGGCAAATGATGTGTCATCATTAGATATGCAAGGGTAGGGCCGAAAAAGTGTGAGTTCTGTGTGGAAAGAAAAGCGGCTGTCGGCTGTATTCGACATGATGACTGACTATTTAATCGATGGAATTTCGAAGTAAAGACTGTAGTAATAAGTGCTAGACGCGTTGCGAGCAACCCTACCTGGACATTTATTTAACAGACATCCCCTCAAGATAGCGGGGAAACGCATTCAGGGATGGTAATAGGCGTCTCGAAGTCTGCCTGGGACACTCTACTGCGCCTGCTCGGGATACAACGCTGGCTAAAGCATTAGCCAACCGATTATTAGCATAGCCTATAAGTGGTAGGTAATGCGAACGCCCCGACCAGCAAGCAACGGAGCCGCATAATGGGTTGCCTAGATGCATGATTGGGCACATTGTTGCCTCAAGCCCACCTAAGGTATCCTGCATTCTAAAGGGAGGTATACGCATATTCGGCGTGGTCGGTGCCGCATAGACTTGGGCTTCAGCGACGGGTAGGCCCTCTTGATGCTTAGCTTCTGAACTAAGAAGCGCCTGTGTAGAGATTGCAAGCAGGTAGAAGGGGCCTTCATATTAACATGGGACGAAGAACTACGTTAGTGGAATGGTAAATACTACTGAGAAAGCAAATATTGCAATACACATTTAAATCATACCTTAGAGTGTCTGCCGCGGGGATGATCTCTAATATAATCTGGGTCGCGGCCTCTACTCATTGGGCGGGTGCAAAGGGCAGTGATTATAATACCCCTCACGGTGCATACCTACTGTGTGAATTAGTCTCTAGACATTAACATCAATATCACCTTCGCTACCTAACAGCCCCTCTCAAGATATGCCTTCGAATGCCTAGATAACTCCTCGATTTTGCGTAGGCGCTAGGCCAGGGTAAGATGCCAATAACTTAAAATCAATAGATTCAAGATACTTCGCAGTCCCCCGGATCTCACCTAGTTATACCCTTGTTAGGTGTACCGCTAAAAGAAACGTTACCAGCTAAATACATATACATGCTACCTAAGTAAAAGGCTAGTAGTGATGCGTTTAAATGATGTAACTAAATAACACAAGGGAGAGGTGGGATAACCGGGATAGGAAAAAATTCGCGAAATTATCTGGGCGTTCAAAGGGACAGATGTACTTCGCTCACAGTACCAAGATGGATTCGATGGCCCGACCTATCAATACATCGATAGCCTAGGACAAAATATATCTAATGGGTATGCTCAAGTCATTATGCACAGGCCGGTTGATGTTGTGTCCGTGTAAGAACTCAACAAGTCGGGCCGGCAACCCAGGTACGACCAGTCGTCGTAATCGTCACACGCACCTAAGACGACACCACGCAGCGATCTCTTGGAAGCAAACAGAGGTTATATGTTAAATTATAGATAGACGGATTATAAGTGAGCCGTAGAGCTCCGCGTAGCTGGTAGTAAGCTGGAGGCTCTTTTAGATTCCTAGATCCCTCGCACGGCTATTGTGAAGGGTCATTACTTGTGACCGTCGCCTGACACATCCACGGTTTTAGCACTTGCTATTTCGTATTATCGGATTCACTATACCACATACCACCAGTTTACAGCATCTAACCCGAACCCTTTTTACCCCAGTCAAGATGGCGCAGTTGGTGGAATTACCAAAGGTGTCATGCTACACCACGAGCGAAGAGGAGGCGAGATTCATCTACAATGAAATCTTCGAGGATGGGTGCTATGATGTTCCCGGTCTGCCAGATGAACCGTTTCTCATCGACGCCGGAGCTAACATCGGCATGTTTTCTATATACATGAAGCAGAAATTCCCTCGATCAAAGATCATCGCCTTCGAGCCCGCCCCCGAAACCTACAGCCTATTACGCCAGAATCTGGAGTTGAATAACTGTTCAGATGTCGAGACACTACCTCTCGGCTTGTTCTTGGAGGCGACCACGATGAAGCTGACATACTTCCCGCATCTGCCTGGGAACTCGTCGCTGAAGCGGGAAGAAAAGCAGCAGCTCCGTGAGATGGTCGCGGAGAAACGCGGCGTCGAAGTCGCTAATAGACGATTCAGCGACTCTCAGCAAGTAGACGTGAAGCTAGAACGGTTGTCGAATATCTTGAACAACCACCCTGACTTCACCCGGATTGACCTTCTCAAGATCGACGTCGAGGGCGCTGAACTCGATGTGTTGCGTGGCTTGGACGATACCCATTGGGATCTGGTACGCAACATCGCGCTGGAAACATGGGACGAGTCTGGTGTGCGAGCTGAAATAGAGAGTTTATTGGAGTCGAAGGGCTTTACCGTCAAACGTGAAGAAGCCACCTGGGGTAAAGGATTCTTCATGATTATCGCTTCCCGGCAAACCTAGCGAATAGATGGCATGCAAGCTATAGATCAACAAAGATTGAGTTTCTAGGAATTGAAATCCCCGTGAGTTTGAATGAGTGAAATGAGCTTCTTATTGTATGCTATATGAAAGGATGATAGGGGATAGCCGTAGTCCCGTATTAAAGAATACGCCAACAATAAATCTCTAGTGTATTTTAAGAAACCTAACCTTATTCCTATCATATGTTTAATACATTACCGAGAACCAAGGTTATTTCGCCCCAATAATGACATCGTGGGAGCCGTTAGCAAATCGGCAACGAGACAATGTTAAGCTTCTATCTCGAGATGATTTCGTCACGACTAGAGCGCCTTACGTGGTATAGATATTCCCTAGACCCTATACGATTAATATACGAGAAGGAAGGCATGAGGACAGAAAAAAATAAGGACTATGCAAAAACATACAACACCAGGGATTCGCTGGTCGTCACCGACCCAACTACTAATCTGGCGGTATCTGGCTTAGCTAAGGGGGAGCGGACGGGACCCCGCGTTTTCCAGATCCTATGGTCGTATGTGTTATCTTGGGCTCTAGATTCAAGTTATAACCCAACCTGCCCTCGTACCGTAGGGATAGTTATCTAACGTGGGTGACTAGCAAGCTGACATCGCTGACCGTATTGAACGGCGGTTTTTATTCTAGCTAAATTCTTGCGAGAGATTGGCATGTATATGACGATTTAATCTATACACAGGTAGACGAAGAGTCTAGAGGTCTTGATACACTAGCTCATCATGATAAACCATCTGGGATATGATGAGCCCAATTCGACCACCAAGCAATCGATTGCCTTCAAAGTGCTGTAAACATCTCATAAAATTTATCATCTCCCATTTAATTACCACGTGTATTATATTATCACTCAAGAAGCATATAGTAACCACAATACTCCCAGTCTATGCTATCGACCTTATATCTACAAAGCATCAAGATACCTGTATAAGTAATGCTAAGTTTCATTTATATTACATCTGCCTGAATAGGTCTCTACTGTAAGACTCGGATATTTGCATTAGATCTGCATACTTAGACAAAAGACACTTAGGTACGCCGTAATAGTGTATAAGAGTGTGCAAGGGCCGAAACCGGCCCCTCGCCACATCTGCCAACAACAAACCGATATAGACCAATGAGACAACATCCTATGGCAATGCACAGACCTCTGATTCTCGGTCCTACGATCAATACTGGGCGGCACAGAGAAGGAGTACTATTCGTCCGTATATATGTGTTTTACACACTACTCCATCAAAATTGCGTCATACTTGACTCTGTCCGGGGCCGTGCCGGCATGGATCGTGCATCAATCGCCTGGAGCCAGCCTAAGTCTTTCAGATGATAGCAAACATTATATCGAACACAGACGATGCCGTGATATGCAGGGATGGTTGCAATATGTGCCATACGGCCTCAGAATAAAGAGACCGCTTGTGTATATAGTAGGTAGTATGTAGGAAGGTGTTCTAGAGACACTTGCGCAACAACGTAATCTATTACCTACCCATAAGTTAGGGCTCGTGACAAGGTCCCTTTGACCGAGGCGTTAGGGATCCAAAACAAGGGTGTGCCTGAAGGCATTTGAGCTTACCCACGTGACACCAGCATTGCCGACTTTGGTTCTAATAGTGAATCATTGGAGTCGAATATTGCTTTGAAGCCAATGTTTGATTCATTGTATAATGCTTTTCAGCAATTAAATAGCAAAATTAAATGCATTACATCGAATCCAAATCACATGTAAACCTATCTACACCTAAGTCTGAGTGACCCTATTTTAGAATATCATAGTCATTGAGTTCAAATTTGGCGGAGGCAACAGGAACAAGAACCCTGAGATGCTCGAATGGTATATTAGAGTTGGACATTAACAATCGCATGCACAACTAGGTAATCTAATATTGTAAGAAGACCTTGAATAATGCGTCGTGGAAGTAGCTTTGAGAAACAAATTATCTGTTGTATCAGAAAGCAAAACAGTTTTGTGGCTAACCTAAGGTGATATAGGAGCTTTCCTTATAGGTAACTAGATCTAGATGTTCTTGAGCGCAAAGTTACTTTCCGTCACCGCTATTCTATCAATCGGCAAAGCAAACGAGGCAAACCAATCAAAACAGATTGTGAAACCATGGCCCATCTCTAATGTAATAATGTCTCAGTCACCAGGCACACTCTTAACGTTGCTTCAGTGACAAAAGATTCGGTGAGAATAATAACAACAAAGACGGTGACTCACAGATTAAGCGTAGAACTGTTGATCGCACGCAATTCGCGAGTTGAGGTGAACAACAAACATGAGGAAATGTTGCTGGCCCAACAAATGATAATGGGCATGGTGAAACCAGCGATCCATCAACTGGGGAAACATCGCTAGAGCTAGTTATACCTGAATAAATGCATAACAGCCTAGCGCATCAACATAAATACTGCACTTTCCGCCATAGACTTTAACAGTACTCTTTACAGATTTACCATTAAAAGTGCAAAATTTAATATACATAGAAAATAAGAGTGAAATATACTCGAGTTTGCCTATAATAATCGCTCGCAGCCCTTAATGAGACCCTCATAAGCTTAATAGTTAATATGCACAACATGAAGTCTTGACATTCGCCGCAACGAGGGGTTCCCCACCTCAACCCATGACCGATTCCCTAAAGCATCCATGTCACGATGAGTTGATTGGCTGCGAGATGGCGGGGAAGGGATGGCTAGCATATACTACACCAAACCCGAATAGGAAATCAGTAAACAACTGCTGCGATTCACTAGATTGTTTACTTTGCACGGCGCACGACACAACCGTAGACGCGACTGTCCATAGTTACCAGACTACCAAACGGACGAAAAACAATTCTCCAAGACCAATTCAAATATTGGTGGCTTCACAGATTTTCCTAATTTTGGCATCATGGTCATAGTTGCCAATTGAAATCATCTTGTCTTCTGATTTCTTACTATTAGTCAAGCTGTATGTAAGTCATACGATGAGGGGCAGCCAGCCCACCGCACATGCATACCTCGAAAGCTAATATTCGCGAAAGGACTAATTGCGCCCGACAAGATGGCCAATTCCTCTGACCTAGACCTCCCAATTGCCCTGCGGCGCGAGCCTCGCCGCTGCGCCAGTGCATCTGCAGCACAGCTGTCTTCGACGCTCGCGCCGGCAATCTTAAAGACACCAAGCAAGGCGCGACCTAAGAAGCGAGTCCGCTTCTCGGACCCAGGACCCGAGCTCTCCCACCATGAGGATGCAGGCCTATCATCTACAGGGCTTACACCCAAGATGGGCCGGTCCTCACTTGGCGAGGCTTCTTCAAAGCGGCGTCGAGGCACGCTGAGTAGACCAGCATCAAACGATGCCATACAAGAGGAAACGCCCTCAGGCCGGAAGAAGACTGCTAAGCCGCGTCCGCGTAAAGCGGACAGCGCAGCGAAGGCGAAGATTGAGGCTGAGTTAGAGCGCCTACGCACCGAACTGGCTAACCGTGACGCCGAGATTGAGCGTCTCCAGAACGAGACCGTTGTCCATGACACGGACCGTATTATGGAACTAGAGCAGGAGCTCCAGACACTGCGCACGGAACTAGCCCAACAGCAACTTCCCCTTATGGGAGCCGAGGGTGAAGATGAAGATGTCGACGATCTGCCATCACATAGTTTCTATGACTGGACCTTGGCTGCTCGGGATCCCTTCTCAGATAGCTATCTAGACGGCGACGACTCCAGAGATATAACAATGGGGGACGTGGCATGTAGCACGCCGTCGCGGAAACAGAAGAGTCCCAAAATAGCCGCCCCAAGATCTGTGTCTGCCTCTTTCCCCACGCCACCCTGCACGAGCCCGACCATACCAGCTACGCCATGCTCAGTGCGCAAGGTGAACATTCCAATGACGCCCTCGCACGTTGGCGTCCAGGCATCACTGCCGGATCCTGACAAGCATGCTCTAGAGGCTGAGCTTGCATCATTACGTCTTGAAATAGCCAAGATGACACAGACGCTCGAGACCCACGCCAAGCTCCAGGCGCGTCTGTCAGAAAAGCTTTCAGGTCCAAGCACAGTCCCTTCCAGCGCGGCAAATAGCGAAAGCACCCAGCCGGAACAACTTGAACAGCACCTAGACTCCGTCCTGAAGCAACTCGAAGAGCGCACAGTAGCCCTCCTCGAACTCGATCTCTCACTCAGTACGCTCGGCTTCGAGGGCTCGGACGCAGAAGAGATAATTGGGTCCATCACATCGTCACTGCGCGCCGCGCGTCTCGAAATCGAGTACCTGACACCCGGCGAGGTGACACTCCCCCTCACCTCGCACGGCGCGGCCGTCCTCGACCTCGTGCTGGCCAGCATCCGCGACCTCGCGCAGAAGGTGGTGGAGAAGGAGGGCGAGATCGACGAGTACCACGCCATCGAGCTCTCGCTGCGACAGCAGCTGACGGCGCGCGTGGACGCCATGGACGGGATGCGGGCCGAGGAGGCGCGCAACGCGCAGACGCTGCGCGAGCGCGACGAGCGCATCGCCGAGCTCGAGTTCGGGCTCGAGCGCCTGAAGGGCGCCGCCGAGGGGTACCGCCGGGACATCGTCGAGCTGGAGGCGCTGGTCGAACGCCTTGACACCGAGAGCCGGACTGCGGAGACGAACCTGATGGCCGACCTCGAGATCGCACAAGCTCAAGTCGCCGAGCGCGAGGGCGTCGTCGCGGACCTCGAGAACAAGCTCGCGAGCACGCTGAGGGAGTCTGAGGAGCTCGAGAAACAGTTTACAGACCTCCAGCGCCGGAAAGCCGCCGAGTCCAAGGTGCGGAACCAGTCGTACGGCGCGGCGCTTGCGCTGCGCGACGCGCGGGTCCTCGAGCTTCGCCGGGAGATATATGGGATCAACGAGAGCCTCCGGAATGCGCACGACACCATCAGCAATCTACGGAAGGTGAACGGCGGGCTGGAGCAGAGATTACTAGAGGCAGAAGAGGGCGCAAGACTGGCTAAGGAGGAGATCGACATGATGAAGGCGGAGCTGGAGAAGGCCACTGCTGCTGCTGTGGCTGCGGCACCGAGGAGGGTAACAAGATCTAGCACGGCGGCAAGTAGAGGGCTCGCAACGCCGGAGCCTCAGCCTGGTAGATTCCTCTCTGGAGACCTTGCTCGCTCGGGGAGCGGCAAGGGTAAGAGAAGAAGACCGGATAGTGGGCTGGGGCTATTGAGTGAGGATGAGGCTGACATATAACATGATGTCTTCTTCTTTTGTTCTGTAGCACATCTATTGTGTACTTCTACTACCCTCCTTACACCGGGTTTCTTTTGTTGGATCAAGAGGATTGGCGTTGAATTTGGTCACTGTTCTTTTAGGCTCTTAAAATGGTTCACATATACAGAAAAGGAACTAGATTAATACTTCATGTCATCCGGCCAAATCTATGAAACGTGATAGTCTACCTAGATACCTAAAGCATGGAATCATTCTATTGGCTCTGCATCGGAGCCTGTCCGTTGTATTTGCCTCCGGGTACGGCGTTGATGTACCCCCTGAGGTGCACGTCATAACGACCGGAGAGACGCGGTCCGGGCAGAGTAGGTAATAGAATTGGAAGGAGCATAACTCTTAACCGCGACCAAGTACCTAGGTAGCTAGAAGTGAATGTAAAGTCGTTGGTTGTAGGTATCTTGACGCGTCTCGTCCAATAGGAGTTGAGTATTTCCGCAACTGCCTTGTTGAAGTCGCAAGCCTTCACCACCACAGCAACAGGAATTAATTGATTATTCACTCTTATTCACTTCCAGGCACCAGTTTTGTTTTTCGTAGTTTCTAGTTACTGATTTCGACGTGCACCTCGCTTCGTATATCCCACACCTTTCCTCGCCTCCCACTTACCACCACCACCTCTTCCCACACATCTTCAGGTTCATCCTGTTTTCTTCTCTCCACCGCACCACAACTCACGTAAGACTCTTCTCATCCTAGATATATGAATCTGATCAAAAGTTATCTTACTCATCTGTACTATCGAGCAGAAGGTCACTCTGTCGCACGCAACAGAAACAAAACACGCTCGGTCTCCAGACTGCACACACAACTCATACAAAGCTACGCAGCAATCAGTAAGTCTCTCATTCACCACGGCTCAAGCCTCTATCCCATAACGTCATGTATTCATCAATATCCAACAAACCAGACATCTTTCACTCTCTCACCAACTCCTCAATCCCTTAGTCGCAGCTCAAGCAAGCTAGTAATATATTCCAATAGCCCAACTCAACCTTGCCGATACTAACATTGCTCAAAAGCATTCATACCCAAGCCATCCAAACACCAACCGACTTCCAAAGTCCAGCAGCAACAATGGCTCATCACGAGAATTACACCACCCCCACCATCATTCCCGGAGTGACTTACGAGTTGCCCCTGGATGATCTCCAGCCTACCACCACCAACGTTGGCAACGCCGCCGCCATCAACACTGCCGGCAACGCCAACAACACCGGCCCTGGCAACACTGGCACCGCTAACCCTGCCGCTACCGGTTGGGCCCACCGCTTCTGCCGCACCTGGCCTTTCCACGTCTTCCCAGCTTTCAACCCGCAGGCTCGCCTCGCGACCGCATCGGTCCCCCAGTATGGCACTGTCGCGGGAGGCCCTGTCCTCCAGCGCCGCGGACACAACTGGAACCGTCTGGTCGGATGGATCACCAACCCGCGCCGTGGCCGCATTTTGCGCGTCCTTATGCTCATCTACTTGTTCATCAGTGCCGTCCTCCTTGCGGGCGTCGTTGCTTTGATCGTGTATGTATTGCCATATGATTAACATGAGCATGAACAGAGAGAGTGTGTGTGTGCTAACATATAAAGAATTAACAGTCTTGCCTTGGCGAAGCACTAGTCTGGCCAGCTTAGCTGTCCTTTGAACGGCCCGGGCTAGGAAGGGATGGCAATACTTCGAACGTCTATCGATAGTGTTCACATTGGCCTTGCTTGGGCATTGCAAAGACTACTTAGTTGACCGACTGTCAGGAATTCATTGGAATTGGTTTGTGGAATTGGCGTTACAGGGGATCACACATGGAAAGCACACTACAAGGACAGGAAAGATGTTTGTTCATTAGGTAGTAGTACCTCAGAGTGAAACAATGGATCGGATAACTGTCACAATCGGCGGGATGGACGTAAACAGCACCGTGACTGCACCGAACAGGCTCATAGACAGACTCGACAGCGCCGCAGCGCGCGGGTCGGTTCGTAGCAGCAGGGCCGTCGCAATTGCGGATGAGTTCGCCCCCAATGTGACGCCTCGGGTGACATAGTCGTCTGTGAAATAACGTACTTGTGAGCTAAAATATCCTTCTTTTCAAAACAAAGGCACCGCACAAACTGAAGAGCGACCAGGTGTATAGTACATACCATCCGGAATTTTAAGCCAGGCCAGCATCCTCCGCCCGACTAAAACTCCAACAATACCACTCGTGATAGCCAGCGCCGCCACCGTATTAGCATCACCCCCAAGATTCGCTACAGCAGGCAGCGCTAGCGCCAGCGTCAGACTCCGCGCTGTGAAGGCCAGGCTGCGCGTAGCGCTGATGCCAATCGCGTAGCAGATATACGGGTACGCGAACAGGGAGCCAATGGAGATGGCCACATTCGGCAGGACGATAGCGGGGAAATGCTGCTTCAGCTCGCGGCGGTACTGGTACATAGGCAAGGCCAGACAGACGATGCTAGCGTCTAGGACGCTCGCGAAGATGTCTCCGGCGCCTGGGAGCTGGTGACTGCCGTCCCAGAGCTTGAGATAGGTGGCGCCAGTCCGGAATTCTTCGAGTGTTGTATCGAGGCTATAGCCCTTAATCAGGCCGAGGACCCAGAGGCCCAGGATCGAGAGCAGGGAAGATACGAGGACGGGATGCAGGTATTGCCTCCAGTTGGGCGGGAGGGACATCGCGGCGAAGTAGGTTAGGATGCTAAATGTCAGTTGTAGCGGCATCGCGTAGCCGACGGCGTAATAGATCGGTATGCCAACGAATGTAAAAAGCACAGCATAGATGATCATGTCTAACCTGCTTGATATTACCAGCGCCCATTTAGTTGCTCGTGAAGGCTGTACCGGAATCTGAGCCGGGAGATCAGCTTGACGGCTATCGGTATCCGGCGATGGTTCGCGAGAGCCTTGATGTGAAGGCAGCGGATCTCGAGATCTAGGCGGGGGCTGTAGTTCTGCCATAGCATCCGTCGATATAGTTGTTTCTGAGCCGCTTATCACAGCCGTTGCATTAGCCGATCTTGACGTCGCAGTCATCAGTATCTCGTCGCTTTCGTTCCCCAGTTCCTCCGCCCGCTCCGTCATAGCTCTCTTGGAGGACCCGAACACAAGCTGCAGTCCTCGCGTCATATAGGCGGCCAGCGCCATCATCACAAGGAACCCGATCACTGTCAAGTCAGCAAGATTGAAAAGATTGGATTTAATCAATCCCGGTGTCCAACACCTGACGTACCAAACACAGCTATGACCTTAGCCACCTCAACGCCCCCAATCGACGGGCTTAGGGGCAGCAATATGAAAGACGGCGTAAAGAAGACATTAATCCATTGCAGCGACCAGGCGCCCTAGACCGTGAGTTAGTCCCATCTACCTCTCTAACCTAATTATCTCGTCGCGCGGCGGCGCGGCGCAGGTGTTTCACGAACCGGAATTTCAATAACAGAAACAACACGCCTCGTCCGATTCTCCCCAATTACCTTCTCCAGCAGCAGCAGTCCGAGAAACAGAACGATCAGGCACGCGACGGAAGCCGGGAAGACAACACCGCCCAGCTGCAGCAGCCGGTTGACGCCAAACGCCGTCGCGAGGATCGCTAAGATGCCGACAGGCACGTAGACCCACGCCTTCAGCAGTTTCCTCGCCGATTTTCGAGCTACCTACAAAGGAGAGGCCTGTGGGCATGAGCACATACGACGGAAGAGGGGCTTAGTTTTGAGCTTACGAGCTGGACTGCGGTGCATAGGTCGTTTATCACGGCACCTGTTTTTTCGGTAGGCATTGTGGAAACCGGGGCGAGGTTATTGAGAGAAAGATTTCTTTTTATATCATTGATAGGCTGGTCGTACTTCAGAAAGACTCGAAAACACCATGTCTTGTGGATTCACGAATACTTCGATCAGTTGACCATTCGAGCGTGTGGGAATTAGAATCCTATGAACGCTTATCGCGAGGCAATTTATAGTAGCGGTAGAATCAAATATGTCGTTGACATGTATTGATTGATTGATGATTGATTGATTCATCGTACACATAAGAGGTATTATATACCGCGATCACATGTGAAATTCAAGACGGAAACACCGGGCAAGCGGACGGAGAGGAGCCCGACTTCGGAACGCGTTGCGCTTGCGCCAATGCGTCATATTACTCATCAACATGCGGAAGACTACTGCTAGCAAAATCAAACGTGCCTTTTATTAGCTATAGCAAGCCATGATGCACCCCTGATGCATCCAGTCATTATCTCTCCAATATTCGGGCTTTCCCGGCTTTTTTGGCGCGGCCGATGGTGGTCAGCGCAGCTATACACCACATTGCCGCAATGCCGAGGACACGAGTTCGCGGATGGGGATTTTTGAGCCTCTAATACCACGGCCCAAATGTCCGTTGAACCTGTGGATCTCCACTGAGAGTCACACCTCGCAAATCACACATCAAAAGGAGTCCGAATTTGATGTCTTTCCAGCTGTCGCTTCCAGGTCTATTTGCCTCCTTATAATTGTCCCATTCCTGTTTCAATCTGTTGATTTTCTGCCAATACGAAGAAGGATCACTGTACTGTTCGAGAACCTCGTAGTATATGCCATTGCGATCGTGGAATTGACTGAGGCCTTTTTCTTCGGATATTTCTATAGCAAAATTAATCATCTATCTGCATGCGTAACATTGAGGGAAATCAAAAGACTCACCTTTAATGTACCTATATGCGTCAAGCTTGCACCGAATCTCGCTGGATTTATGCAGACCCGAGTACTCGAGGGTACTCTCAACGTATACTGGTGGAAACGAGCCAATCAGGTAGAATGCCTGAAGGTCCTTGAAAAATCGGATGAATTGAATGAACCCGATAAGGCAGGGGCGCCAGTAGTGACGATCGTCGTCACATCCGCAAGAGAAAGGCGAATACTTTGAGTTGCGACTGGAGCGTCTGAACATGTATCCTGTCTCTACGCCAATCTGAGTGATTCCCGCAAAGACCTCTCTGTTTGCGCTAGGGCTAAGCAGGGCCAGCGAGGCCTGCGTGGCGCCGTAGTTGTACAGAAAGGTTGTGAGGTCGCCTTTGCCGACTCGGGCCGAAATCTCGTTCCTCTCTGCCCTTGCTCTACGGCCCCTTTGTGTTTCCGTACAGAAGAGGGTAGTATGCCGCTCCAATCTGAGCCAACTATCGAATGAATACTTGTCAATGCGAGCAAGAGCATAGCGCTCCCGCCAAGCAGATGCGTCATGTTTCTGGGGTTTGTCCGGCTGTACAAAGAGTCTAGTCGGATCTTCGGGGTTAAGAGTTAGTCGGAAGCGGTGGGCGCCCGAAGCCCAGCGATTTGCATGGATGATGTCCCAGATCATCAGCTTTATCTCCGTTGAGAGGTTTTGGTAGAAATGGAACTTGGCGCTTGCGTCGCTTATAGCTTGCGCGGCTCGCGCGGCTCTGGTGTTGTGCACAGCCTCCATGTCGAAGATATGTGAGCCTTGATGTGGACTTGCAACGGCCAAGCTTGACTAGCCTAAGTGTTGAGTGACTGTCAGTATCGCACCAAGGGCGCACACCAAGGAGGGGGGATGAACAGAGAGACTGAGAAGGCCACGCAGAGGTGTGCTTCGTTAACTTGTGCAATGTATCCTATGAGTTTGCTTCTGGGAGAGGGAATGTGGAAGTATGGGAGGTTATAAACGAGTACGGCAGTAGGTGTACTGGGCACTTATGTAGAGGAAATCAGATGTTTTTGGGAGTTAGTCGAGTATGAAAACGGATTGTAGGAACCTACGTCTGCAAGAATCAGCTGCTGGAGAACGAGTAGTCTCTGTATTGTGCTCGCAATCTTTCCCACTTTATGTTAGCTAGAATCTCTCTTGTGGGTAAACGTTTATAGAAGACGAGAGAAGTAGACCCTACCTGTTGGATGTATCGCGCAGAAAGCTCTAGAGAAGCAGTTCGCCTGATAGTTTGTCTGATGTCTCGTCTGTTGACGACAAGGATGGCGATAATCTAGGATCAGCGCCCGCCCACCGTGTAGCTCACGGATGACGTCGCTGAGAAGAAAGAGTGTGGGTGAAATACAAGAGAAGAAAGTTAGTTGGGAAGGGAGGTGAAGCGAGCCACAAGAAAAGTATATCCTTGCGACTATGTACTGTGAAAAGATTATTGAAGTGCAAGGGAATCGCAGATTCCTCATACCTGCTTCCTAGGTAGTCGATTGCCTATTTTTAGGAAGGGTAGCGTTGTGAAGGCAGGTACGACGTCCATGTTTTCTCACTTTATTTTCACACCGGAAGGTGCCCGAGTCACGCCAGGCATACCTACATGTAGGTAACTGGAAAGTCGAAAACAGGCAAGCACGCGCTGGTACAAACAACAACCTCTGGCAACTCTTCACAGCGCGTACCCCATGATTATATTCAAGTATTTCACAATAACACAACTACTTAGATGTACATAGTGCGACCTCGGTACGTCCTACTTAGCAAACAAGTTAGAAATTGAGTAAGGAGAAACCAAATATTGTACCATTCCATCACATGAGAGTGCTAATAGCAGTGGCTGCCACAATATATGCTAGGGTTACCTAACAAAGCACAACGAAAAACCTAGGTACCGTGCCTGAGTGGGTAGAGAACAACAAGGGCTAGAAAGCTTTGAACTAGGAAAAGGGACAATGCTGAGGCAGGAGGTGAACAACAAATCTACATCCCTAGCACTTTAACTAGCAGACAACCAATCAGATCACTACTCAACCCTACGTGAACCTGGAGATATTGGAACTAATCCATGCTATTCTGCTATCTTAGGCCATGATGCTACATAGTCATACACGAAATACGGGAGATAGATAAAAAACCTTCCAATGTAATGCTAGCTACGCTATGCCCCAGCAACCACAGCCAGATTCTCATAAATCGTGCGCTTGACAGCATAAAAAGTACCGCCCAACTGGCCAGCCGGGCCACTGGAAATAGGCAGACCAATGCTCTCGACATCGATGCGGCCCGTCGCCGTCTTCCGGACAACCACCGAGCCATCGATCAACAGTGTTCCCTCTCCTCTAAACTCGGCCGTGTGCCCAGATTGCTGCATCGCTTTCCGCAAATCGGCCAGGCGCAGATCACCGACGTGGAGAGGCTGGGCTACGGAGCGCGTGGCTGATGCCATGTTCATGGGTAATACGTCCAGCATTGGCTCGACTGGAATATCTGCTGCTGCTTCATTTGACTGCGACTCTTCCGTTTTGATGCGTTTGTTGGCAGCGTCCTCGTCGCCGTGTCGTGTGAGCTGCTTCTGGGTGGCGAGGAGCCGGCCCGTTACGGTTGCGATACTTAGCCCCCGTACACTCTGCCATTTCAGCTGCTTTACTAGAGTTGGTGCCAGTTTGACCACCCACGCATTCGTGTCAACGCTTGCATCAACAGTGGTCCCCATCTTAGGCGTGTAAATGTCGAGCGAGCCCTCCGCCATGAGCTTCTTGCAATCGGAAGCAAGTGTCATCGTATCCTCATTGCTCCCTCCAACAAGAATAAGCTTTCGAGGCTGAATAAGAGGTATGAGCATGTGGAGGCTGCGCTTGTCGTGAACGCCGGCAAAATCGACGAAATCAATCTGGATTTTGACTCCGATCCTTTCTGTAGTCATGACCAGCTTCGATGGCCCATTCACCGCGTCATCTGGATCATCGGGAATGGCGTCCAACTCATCATCAGCACCGCCGTCTGGTAAGTTTATTTGAAACTCATCAGTAATGCTTCGTGCTAGCGTTGGTCGCTTATTAGCGTGATTTCCATGGCCCTTGCCCGTAGGTGCGGCGTCGTCCCATTTGCGCTTCTTCCCCAAATTGTCGTGGTTATCACCCTTGCCAAGCTGATCCATGTCGACGCCGTCGCCATCTTCCCGTTCCTCCGCTCTGAGGAAATCCTCCGGCCGAATAACCTCGCCGTATTCATCGTCGCGTTTCCGTCGCACCGGGTGAGGAAACATCCTGTCTCTTCCTTTCTTCTCTCTGATGTCGAAATCATGAACCCCCTTTTTCTTTAGTATTATATTGACACCTAGATCTTCATCGGTCAGTGCAGCCTTCTTCCTTCCCACTTGGCCCAGAGTCGTTGCAGCGTTCAGAGCTCGACCCTGCTGCTCATCCTCAGAGTCTTCCGATTCCGAAGATGACTCAGAAACATCATCCCCTACGTCGCCAGACGTCTCCAGTGTAGCCACTCCTCCACCCTGTAGGGTCGTCTGGAGCTGGCGTTGCTGAGCGAGCCATTGCTGATATCGCGTAAGATCGTTACCATCCAAGGCCTGTTTTGAGGACTCTATGAAGTCAAGATCTCTTGGGATATCGCTAGTCGCTTCACCTTCGGCAGCATTTTCTTGACGCTCTTTCCACCAGGTCCAGAGAGTTCTCGCCAGGGATGGGCGCGACTCCGAAGCGAGAGACGGATACTCGGTTAAGATAACCATGTTGGTGGGGTCTTGGGCAAGCTGCTTCAGCACCGACTTTGAGAATCCCCATTCTAAGCTCGCATCACTGGCAATGATAACTTTGCCAACCGGGAATTCGCCATCGCTATCGCGTAAAAGTACCTTATCGACCTGGCCTTTCCTATCTAGTAACCGTAGATATCTAAAGTCAAAAGGTCCGGCATCTTTTCCTGGCTTCGTCCCGTCCGTAGCACCATTGGCTCTCCGAGACCCATCAGTAATAGCTTCGAACTCGCGCACAATACTGTCATCCATCCATTCAAGCATGCTTCGGGCGTATCTCATCACGCTATGAACATTACGCCCTGCTAGGTATAGCTTAGCAGAGTTCAGCTTGCCATCGCTCGATGACACATCAGATCTCCATGCGTGTTCTAGTAGATAGGCTAGCTCTAGTACGCGGGCACTAGAATCCGTAGGTATGAGGACTGTTCCGCCCTTGGCGACACATGATCTTACTTTGTCGAGAAGTTGTTCGTCTCGCTTACTCCGGCCGCCAGAGAGAGATGGTCTTTCGCCACCACGGCTGCTACAAACTAAAGCTGTAGGTTTCCTTAGTTGCTCTATAACCTCGGCGCCGCCTCCACCGGCACCACCCAACCATGCCGCACCAGCGTAGACATTCTCACGCCCTTGGTTCCAATCCACAGCGTACACGATGGATTCGAGGCCGTGTTGTATGTGCCAGATCGTACCACCCAGGGTATGGCCCGAGTTATAGGCGGTGACGGTCAGGCCGTTGAGGGGCGGGGAGAAGGGTGAGCCAAGGGGCTGATGTGGCTGTGAGTATTTCAGGGGATGTATGAGCGAGAAGTACGTGGCGATCTCGTCAGGGGTGGGGGCCTGTAGAAGAAAATCGGAGGAAGCATCGTGGTCCGAGTAGGAGACACCGTCCAGGGCGCTCGAAGGGATGGTGGTAGCGGCGGCGGGTGTCGAGGCGTACAGGTCCTGTAGCAGAGTCCGGCCGAGTCCGATGATTGGGCTGGTCGCGTAGACGGGGATGCGTGTGAACAGAGGGAAATGCTTGCAGCAGTGGGCGAAGGCGGCGATGTGCTCGGTTGTCGCGTGAGTGAGGAGGATGAGGGACAGGGTCGGCACTTGTCTACACAGAAGTACGTGATCGTGGTCAGTTCAGGCCCGTTGCGATCTTTGTCTTTTTGTCTTCGGCTTTGGGTGGCCGTCGCGGACGGAAGTGCAGCAGATGGAAGGACAGCAGTCAACTCAACGTACTTTTCTAACTCCTTGAGCTTCGCAATATCGAATGATTCATCCCAACCAACGCCGACAAGGATCTTGATGCCTCCATCCAGCTCGAGGATGGATTGCGATGCCGACGACTCGGAGAGGGCCCCTAGTAATGGGCTGAACGTAAACATGGCTGCATGATACTATTTCATGCCCCCGCCCGTTCCTTGCGCTTTGTTGTTGCTATAAGCCCATCTAAAATAATAACAATACGTCGGCGATATTTTCGTCGGAAACGGTATGTCGCGAAGCCTGGCGGAGGCTGCGGTGAAGGTCGCGTCTTGCCTGGCCTAGATACGAGCCGAGGAGCGTGTAGTATTTATTGGTCTGATGTTGGAGAATGAGAGGAAGGGCTTTGCGATGATGTCGCGCCAAAGAATTCCCTTAGATCCCTAATTTGGTACCAATTACGGGGTTCCTACCGCATATGCCAAGCCATCACAGAGCTATACTGAAGACCCACCTTTAGTCTACTAAGTTAAGCTCCGGAGGCAGGTACTTTGTACCTTTTAGATACCCCTTATTGCATGTGCATTTGGCCTTTAAAGTTGTACCCATTACCTCTGTACTTCTTGCGTCGGGTGATATCCGGAAGTCTAGCGTGTCAGTTCAAGCATACATCAACCAGTTTGGGAATAGCATCGCTCAGATACTAATTGTAGTAACTGTGGCCTCAACAAATAGATATACAATTCGGCAGGTCGACTACTTCTTTATCTCGGTCGCTCCCCTTGCTTCCAATTGGCGTATTGATTGTCAGCACCGAACGCCGAATCGCCAGATATTCAGGTCTTCAAGAGTCTTCAAGTTCTTGAAACGGAGTCGCGATGATATCCTCCACCTCGGTGTAAATCGCCCGCCAACAACCCTCCTTCGAGCTGTACCCCTCGATATCTACCAACTCCCCTCTCTCTCCCTCTTCATAACGCGCCATCTAGAAACGCCTCCAGCTACCTCCCTATAACAATCGATATAGAGGTTTCCACATGCGATAATCACACCAATTCGAATACGTGCCTCGACCCTTCGACATCCTCCATCCGACTGACTGACCGACCATGAGCGAATACTCCATGTACCACTCCCTCGGGCAGGGCGAGCAGCTCGACCCGAACGATCCCAATCGAACCACACAGCCAGCGCCTCCTCAATTTCAACCGCCCGTCGCTCAGCAGCCATACCAGCAGTACGGGTCGCCCGCGCCGCCGACCCAGGGTCAGCAATACTATGGCAGTCCTCCGCCACCGATGGGCGGTGGTGCTCCTCTAGCCGGAGCCGCGCCCGGATTCTCACCTCCTACCGCAGATGGAGCAGGACTAGCTTCTCAGATGGCTGGCATGTCGTTGGATGGGCAGCATACTGCGAGGAGGAAGAAGAAGGACCGTCATGCATTCCACACCGTCGAGGCCCCCGTCGGCTCTTCACAGCCATACAACGGCATCCCGCCCACAGGAACCCCCGCGACATCGTTTCTGAATGCCGACCCATCAGTGACAACCGGCGGCCAGTTTCTTGGGCAGCCCGTTTCTCCCAACCAGTTCCCATCTCCCGTCAATGCGCCGTATAACCCAGCTTCACCCGCGACGCCCGCCGAGTTCGCTGCCAGAACAGGTCAGCCCCAACCCCAGGCTCCAGCTTCGGTATCAACCTCAGGAGCTGGCGGCGTGTCGCCCGACGATATTCCCAGTGTGCCCATTTCTAGAGACATTCCACAACAATACTATCTAAGCAATGTCTATCCTACCTTCGAGCGCCATGTTCCACCCCCCGCTACCATCTCCTTCGTGGCATATGACCAAGGAAATTCTTCGCCCAAATTCACACGACTTACCATGAACAATATACCCTCCAGCGCCGAGAGCCTCCAAAGCACCGGTCTCCCTCTCGGCCTCGTCCTGCAACCCTTGGCCCCTCTTCAAGCCGGAGAGTTAGAGATCCCTGTTCTTGATTTTGGGGACCAAGGACCCCCCAGATGCAGTCGGTGTCGAGCCTATATCAACCCTTTCATGATGTTCCGCTCAGGCGGCAGCAAGTTTGTTTGCAACCTCTGTACTTACCCGAATGATACCCCACCAGAATATTTCTGCGCCACGACGCCCCAAGGAGTCAGAGGAGATCGGGATCAGAGACCGGAGTTGACTAAAGGCACCGTGGAGTTTATAGTACCTAAGGAGTACTGGACGAGGGAGCCGACGGGCTTGAACACGCTGTTCGTCATTGACGTCACTCAGGAGGCCTTCAACAAGGGCTTTCTAGAGGCTTATTGTGAGGGCATCCTTTCTGCTCTTTACGAGCCTGAAGGGGGCGAAGACACAGAAGACAACGGGGAATCCAAGCGGCAGATACCGCCTGGAGCTAAGGTCGGATTCGTGACGTATGATAAAGATGTCCACTTCTACAATTGCAATGTAAGCTCTCAGGATTCTCATGCGAGCTGGACACGGCGTCTCGAAACGCAATTACTAATATTTATTAGCCCGCTCTGGAACAAGCCCAAATGATGATCATGCCTGATATTGAGGATCCGTTTGTTCCCCTTAGCGATGGCCTGTTTGTCGATCCGTATGAATCAAAAGCCATCATCACCTCGCTGCTCACCAGATTACCGGCCCTCTTTGCCGATATCAAAAATCCGGAGCCCGCGCTGCTACCGGCACTAGGTGCTTCTTTGGCCGCTTTGGAGAAGACGGGAGGAAAGATGGTATGCTCTTTATCAGCCCTTCCAACGTGGGGCCCCGGTCGCCTCTTTATGAGAGACGACGGGAAATATCCCGGAGGCGAGATCGACAAGAAGCTATTCACAACTGAGCACCCTGGCTGGAAGAAGATCGCGGAAAAGATGAGTACCGCCGGTGTCGGTATCAATTTTTTCCTTGCGTCCCCTTCTGGCGGCTACCTAGATGTCGCTACAATTGGTAAGTTATACACGCCATCTTTCAGGCGGCGACGAATGAAAGCTAACTTTATAAAGGTTATGTGTCCTCCACAACAGGCGGCGAAACATTTTACTATCCCAACTTTGTGGCTGGTCGGGACAATGCAAAACTCTCACAGGAAATCAAGCACACCGTTACCCGGGAGACAGGCTACCAGGCGGTAATGAAAGTCCGGTGCTCGAATGGGCTTCAAATATCCTCATACCACGGCAATTTCGTTCAGCACACTTTTGGAGCCGATTTGGAATTTGGGGTTATCGACGCGGACAAGGCGATAGGTGTCACGTTTGGGTATGATGGGAAGCTTGATTCCAAACTTGACGCACACTTCCAATCCGCTCTCCTTTACACGACGGCTTCTGGTCAACGCCGAGTTCGTTGCTGCAACGTGGTCGCCAGTGTTAGCGACAATGCAAAAGACTGCATGAAGTTCATCGATCAGGATGCCGTATATACTATCATCGCCAAAGAGGCTGCGTCAAAACTTTCATCTAGCTCCAGTACTCTAAAGGAAGTAAGACAGGTCGTAACCGAAAAAACAATCGACATTTTGGCCGGCTATCGGAAGAATTTTTCTTCACAATCACACCCACCGGGCCAGCTCGTCATGCCTGAGAAGCTTAAGGAGCTCTCCATGTATATGCTGGGCCTCATCAAAAGCCGAGCATTCAAAGGGGGCAATGAGACTTCAGATCGAAGAGTGCATGAATTGCGCATGATCAGATCGATGGGTCCTACGGAACTCAGTTTATATCTTTACCCCCGGATGATTCCGATACATAATCTCAATCCCGACGATGGCTTCCTCGACGAGTCGACAGGTCATTTGAAATTGCCTCCCGCTGTCCGGACGTCTTTCAGCCGGGTTGAGCCGGGCGGTGTCTACCTAGTCGACAATGGACAACAGTGCCTGCTGTGGTTCCATTCGCAGACTTCGCCAAACCTACTCATAGACCTCTTCGGCGAGGGCAAGGACAGCCTCGGCTCGCTTGATCCCTATAGCGCCACCCTGCCAGTATTAGAGACTCAACTGAATGCTCAGGTCCGGAATTTATTGGAGTTCTTCAAACCGCTTCGTGGCTCGAAGGCCTTGACAATCCAGATAGCAAGGCAATCCATGGACGGTGCTGAGTACGAATTCGCAAGAATGTTGATAGAAGACCGGAACAACGAAGCCCAGAGCTATGTAGACTGGCTTGTCCACATCCACAAGGGTGTACAACTTGAGGTGAGCGATCCCACTAAATCACGTCGCTAAACTGATCGAAACTAACGCTTATTAATCACTTAGTTGGCCGGCCAGAGACGTAAAGAGGGAGAGGAAGGAAGCTCTATAGCTTCGACTTTCTCCGGCCTGCGGCCGAGTTACTGGTGAGGTGAGGTGACAACGATGAAATGAAAGTGTTTACGAAAATCCGAAATCTACCCGCATGGCATTAGGAGGCGCAATTAGAATCTGGATTGAGAGTGGGCAGGCATGGCGAATGTCAGAAGAAATTTCTCCGCCCAAAAAACAAGCAATAGTACCCTGTCGGTTTTCTCGACTTGTTAGCGCTCCCACAGAGTAAAGTAAAGTCCCAATGAGAAAAAATAAGTCAAATCTACTCCACGTTCGAATCACCGTCAGAGAGTTTCACATAAGAGTCCAATCTATTCCTTATCAGTAGTAACACTAGGGTCACCCGGCGATGAGATCTTTCGACTCATTCGTAAATGAAACTATCGTCCCCGTGGAGGACCGTATAAAGAACAAGGTGAACCACTAACCAAGCGTCAATTCAAAATTCTTCCCCTCCCTCTCCCTGGGGTTCAGATACAGCCATGACGATATATGGCTACTCCACGTCTTCAGCGGACCAAAAAGCTCAAGCGAACTTTTCCTCATCTAACCAGCGACAGGGATCCGCCTCACAAGAAACATAGCACTCCTAGAGCCGCCTCTATCCCCGTGATACTTTTCTCAGCATGCATGTACCTACGTTTTCGCTCTCTTTAGACTACCTAATGCTCGCATCCGCGCACATCTTCCGGTTTGGAATCGCGCCCGTTAAAGGCGAGGCTTTCGCGCCTCCCGTGCTCGTCGCGCGCGGGAATCCCCGACGTTTGGTCCTGTAGTTCGCTAGGGATTGGCAAGCATGTTGATGCCGGGCTCCTGTGTGGATTATCAATGGTTCGATGGTCTATCGCGGTGCGAGCACATCGCGACCGCGCGGGGCCACGATGCGACGCGACGCGACTTGGATCGCGGGGTGTCGATTCCCACGCGTGTTTGTCGTCTAAGTAGGTATCAGTGTTAGAGTGCTTTCTAAGCAACGAGAAGCGCAAAAAGTATCGCGATCATAGGCAGGTCCGACCGCGATGCTCGGCCCGCGCATCGTCGCGATCCTCGGGGAACGCCGTCGTCCCGCCATTCCTCGTCGGCTTGCGCCAGAATCGCAGCGCGCTTGAAGTATGCATGCCGCGTCTCGCAGTGTCGGGGTGAATTTTCGCCCGTGAATAGAGGATCGATCGCGGCGTGGTTAGGTATCGTACCATCCGCTCTAAATACGGCAGCTAGAAGTGGAGATGAAGATGGAGATGGAGACGGCCGCGTCGGGCCTCGGCGCGCTCCCGGCTCGTTGGCCGCCGCCTGTCATTAGACTAGAGAAGATGACTTCAGACGTGGGTAGCTGAGATCATACCATATGTCGTCGTCTGCCGATTTATATACGGAGAAGGCCTACAAAGATCGGGATTATGTCCGGCACGTCGAGGTACGCTAGCGACGATAGACCCCTGTACTTCGCCTTAGTATGGTATAAGGTAAGATGTGGTTATCCATGTTTATCGAAGTCCCGGCCGAAGTCAAATCTACCGAGATAATTCCCGTTTGTTTTCTTGCTCTATTAGTAAGCGGCAAGTAGCTGGATCATTTGATTAGGCAGAAGATGTAAACTGAGAGAATCACTCGACGTCCAAAGACCTTCGAAAAGATCGTGATGAGTGTTTTGGGTCAAATACTTGGTACGAGCGTTAGTCGTCTTTCACGGGTAAAAGCATAGTTTCAAGCAGTATCACTCCGCGAGCTCTAGAGATGTGGGTTTATATGTGAACTATGTCGCATTTCTCATAGCCGCCTCTATGAGATGAATCTCATCATGAGGGAAACTCACGAGTGAAATCGCTAAGTTGACAAATCTGACCATCACGACTAGTGACGGTCGCGAGACGCGAAACGGAAAATCATCTGCAAAATAATGCAGAAAGATGCCACTTGGGAGCGTAGCGCAGCCACATACTCATAAGTCGAGGAATCTATGCAATAAGGCCAGGTGAGCGATAGTGGCGCGCAGCTCCGCGACTTCGAAATGTGGCCCGCTCCTATTTGACAACAAGAACTTCTCATACATAAACATCTTATCGCTATTTTCGCCGTTCGTATAGAATTCGCGCCGTTCTCCGTATTCATAGTTTAATGCCTAGCTAGAGAAACTCATGAGAGGCCCCCTCATAACGGATATGGAGAGATATAACGCATAGGAAACAGTTGAAGGCCTCTTGCTACATAAGACCCCCATAATATTTAGCCTCAAGAGGCAGGGAGGTGCAAGACCGCCTCCTGGACAGCACAGATGCGTATTTATGACGCAAAGCTGTTGGAACGCCACGAATTTATGCTCACTAATCATTTCTCGTGTCCATGATCGCCCTTTAGATCCGGAACATGCCGCATTTCAAACGGCTAGCATGCGGATACTCACGATTAGTTCGCTCATTTGAGAGCGGTATGAGAAGTGGCGCATGTCGGCAGCATATGTAATGTCGCTTGGCGGTGATCTACTAATCTGCAACCGCAAGACGGTTTATCTTAGTCACTCACTGAGACATACACCCTTAGCCGTCTGTCCGGGCCGTAGCTATGCAGAAGGCCACATTCCCGCTATGGTCTTTTCATATTACTGAAAGCTAAGCTAGAATCTGTGTGTAGGATTTACAGCAGTATAGGATAGCTACTCCTCCTGATCATAATGAGCCGCACTATTGAGTCGTATTAGATGAACGAAGAAACGGAAGAACAATTTTAGTTCCCTATTTATTGGTGATTCCGTCACGTTAGTCTTGGTGCCTGCGGCATCCAGTAGCGGAAGGGCGGAACGGGAAAACGGACTCGGAGAAGCAACTCGCTGAGGTGCATACTGTTATCAAGATCGCCGCCGATGTGGACGCCATACAGCGGGAGTGAAGGCTCGGCGCTTCCTCACCGTAGGGTAACTACGTTAGCTAACTAGAGTACATATGCGTCCTATATATGCAAGATGTAAACATGACCTAGCCTTCACACCGGGCCGTAGACGACAAGGTGGCGCCGCGTAAAACAGGAACCCACAGCCGCTGTCGCGGGCCGCCGCCACGATCCGTGCCGTGAGTTTACTACTTGCCATCCGCGTGACAGTATTGTGATAGATCACATAACTATCATGATCCAACGTGACGAACCTGTGCGTGCATGTGTATTGTGTAGGTTGCCGGCCGAGCATATGCGGCGCGTGCAGCATACTGCCGTATCAATAATCCACCGAAGAGATGGATGTTACCTGTCAGAAAAAAACAATGCGCGGCAGCGGTTCCTAAGTCTCAGGGACCAGATCTTGGGTGTACCCCTGTGAAACCAAGATCTCATGTGCGCCACACCGATCACGATGTCCCGTACTCCTGTTGCCGCTAGAAAATACTCATAGCTAGTATCTATGATCGTAATGCAAGGAAGCCAGATAACATCTGAGCCTTCTACCTCAGATCCGGCAACGCGTAGCTTCTCTTCAAGCACTCTCAAATTCAAGATGATTCCTCCTTGAAAAGTAAGAGATTCATGCGACTTCGAATAGCAAGAGCTCAGTAATTTCAATACGTTCGACTCAGTTGGGGTGGGCTCTTACGTGCGTTAGGGCGATACTAACGCTCAAATGGAACGTTGAAGAGTCGGGATCTTACAGTCAATACAGCAATGGTCTCACTTGGTGTGCTTCGTTTCCTATCTTGGATAGTGCCGAGCGTGCTTGAGGGTTCAATATATGCCACCCTAGCGATTACCGGTTGTCTCATCTGTACATAAGCTGCCGGCACAAGACTGCGGAACCTATTCTAGTCTAATAACGCAGGTTGGGGGGTTAGATTGACTTTGGTGCCTGAAACATAAGATATACACCGTATTTTCACCGCTCTCATGCAACACTAGAATTGCGAAAATAGCTGCCGATTAGGGCCGCGTGTGTCCGAGATTTCCAAGCTAGATGTCTTCATGGAAAGCTTTAGATTTAGTAGCAAGGGTAGTATAGGGTCGGGAGCAACAAACTCCGTGTCATGTGTCATTAATCCCTGTGTCGCATACAAGTAAAACAGCTGCTCATGGTTATCAAGGCTTCGAATATGGGATCGCTCCACGCCAAGGTAGACATGGCAAATGCCAACTTCATTCTAGCCAAATTAATTACAAATTCCCTCAGTGTTTGAATAGTGACGTGAGTCTCCCCTAAGTCTCTCGTAGAATAGTCATCATAAGCTCTCCGCGAGGAGAACGAATATCGATAAGGTGGGTTTGAAATTTTAGATAAGACAGCGCATCCCCCTGCCAAACTCCCATGAGTAACCGCCGCTCCAGACGAAAGCTCAAACGCCAAGACTTCCCAAGGCAAAGGCACAGGTAGTACCAAGATTATCCCAGGTTGCTTGGGGTAGGGGATTAGTGATCGGATAGATCCGGTCTGGGCTGCATTTCCCACTGCTCCAATGCCGTGTAATGGCGTACGACCGTTCGCTTACGCCTATTTCTAGCTTGTAAGCATCGAGATGTCGCACCGAGGGTCTGGACGACTCATGAGACCGTGGATTTCGCCTGCACTGAATATATGCTGAAAGATTTCAAAATCGGTCGGCTTCATCGAATCACCAGCTGAGTGTGAGTGTGAGTGCGAGTGTGAGCTCGAGCTCGAGCTAGAAGATGCCTTTGACTTCCCTTTGTAGCTGCTTGCATGGCCGTGCTTGCTTTTCTTAGCAATATCGTCAAGAATGAGCTTCGTCGTGCTCTGATAAGCGTCCTCGAAGACGAACGCTACATGATCGAATCGGCCGCGAATGTCCGGATCAAACAAGAACACATCTCTCCACATCTCCGCCAGCTCTAGAGGTGGGTTGCGATGACCATTTCCAAGACCGAAATCTCCGATGACCACAGACCTATGGCCATAGTATGCACAAATTCGGAGAGCGGATCGGATCTTGTCCTTGACCACGTCTCGTTCGAGCGGGAACGCGAATTTCGAGCCCATCTGGCTTAATTTCGGCCATTTTATTGCCGGCATAGAGATGACCGGCAGATCATGCCATTGATCCAGCTTTTTGTATTGTTCGTCGGGTCCTCGGAAGACTACAACGAATTCAGAGTAAATACCGCCCTCTGATGGAATGGGATAGTTGCAATCGACCTGGGATCCGGGGCCCAGCGTGCTCAATGTAGCTGAAAGACTGCTTCGTTTGCATAGGCGTTCCTCGTAGCCGCCAGCTCCAGTCTCCCAATCACCCCCGGGTCGTTTGTCGTTAGCCACGCAGATGAAGGGTATGCGATTTTGAACTCGCCCCTCCCAGTCGATGGTAAAGTCAACCGGGTCCCCAGCACACACGTCTTATTCCGCTAAGTTAGAACGCATTTCCTTAGGTCGGGATAAGAGGCACTCACAGAATTCCGGGCTGGGAGGCAGTGAAGGACCCAAGGGTAGCAAGGGAATCTGCTCCAGCGGCTTCTGAAACAGATAGGAGTGGGTTGGCCATTGGTGGGCATATTCACTCCGGATGATGGGAATGTAATGCTTCTTGGCCTCGGCAGCCACATCGGCGGGTTTGGGCCCGTTGGTCTTATACGCAGGCATTTTGATCGACGACGTAGAAACAACGTGAAGAGGAACCCTGCTGATTCTCGTCTATGATAGCTATTTTCCTCCGTAGGCGCATTGTGACTTCCACCCAAGCTAATGAAGTGGTTGGGAAGATATCAATCTTTATAGCATATAACATAATGGAGTTTCGGTCTACTTGCGGCCGATAGACAGCCTAGCGAAGCATCTCGGCCGCATTCAAGTGAATGTTTCAAGCAGGCAAGCAGGAACATAAAAACAGCGCAAGAAAGGATGAATCATGTGCCACAGAATCAAAATGATTGCATGATCAAGCTCCATATCTTAGACATTGAAATAAAAAGAAGAGAAAAACGAATTGTTGTAGGCGCCTACATAGTAGATTGTAAGGGGGTAAGCTTAACGATAAAGCTGGTGCTCTACAAAATATATCTTTTACATAGAGCTTCTTTTAAAGTAATGGATTTTACGGTCCAAGATTCTCTTATAAAAAGAAAGTAAAGAAAAATAAAAATTATTTTATTTTATTTTATTAATTTATTCATTTGTTTATTTGTTTATTTTTTATTTGCTATTTTCTTTTTTTTTATTTGCTATTTATTTGTTTATATATTTTATTATCACTTTTTAAAGCAAACTTTTTTATATGAAAAGATCATTGATTCGTTTTGCCTCTAACAAGGCTTCAACTTAAAAAGCGGTTTATCTACTGCAAATCTACTGCCCTTAGTACTTAGCACTCCGTGCTAGGATAAGGACGTGAGAACTTTGCTATTCTTTCTTGCCTTCGAGAATTCTGCAAAAAGTTAGATCGGAACGTTGTGACACCATAGATCTCCCAGGATGCCGGAAATCGATGTTCCAAGTGAGATCAGGAAACACACTGCAGATAGCCGAGGGCGTACAGATCTGGGTTGTACTTCTCACCGTGCAGTATCGTGAAACTGTCTAGGAGTAGCGAAAGATGATTGGGTTCTCTGCCATCGAAGAAGCTTAGCGGTGTACTCGCCTAAGGTCAAATTTATCCGACCCATAGCCAAACAGCGAGAAATTAGAGCTGATCTTTGCTGTAACCGATGAGATTTAGTATTTGTTTAGTTAAATACTCCGATACAAGCTTCGCTTTGCAAGACCCAAGGTAGCATCGTCAAACGAGAGACATACCTACGCCTACATATCTATCTAACACAAAATATGTATAGCTAATGGTGACCTAGTGACTAGTGGAACAAGAAAGAAAAAAAAAAAATCGAGGGCCAAGCGCCGGGTCTATTAGATTATAGTAAAGTGGGAATGGCGTCAACCGTCAACTTTTCAAACGCTGAACGGCTGTACATGCGGCATAAGAGGCTTGCATAGTGCGATTAGCGATCTGATCTCCGTACCAGAAGCAATTGGAAAGCAGGGTTCCCGTGGGAGCCAGACAGCTCAGGCATCCTAGTCGCCACGGGCCGGAGTCTCAGCTGAAATGACCGGCGGCGAACTAGTGATGTACGTAAAGACCATCTCTCCCCTCCTGGAATAGCCAGACGAGTCTCGAACTGCGAATGGGAAAGAGCAGTCGGTCCCTATTCATGGAATCATAGACACTCATGATACCCGTACCAGGGACATGGAGTGAGAGTGAATCGTCTCCACGTTGTGAAATGTCACATTGGGATAGGTCTTCCGTAGGCGCGAGCGGTATTCAGGAAGATAACAGGAGACCAGATCATCTCCGTATAGGATAGTAGGTATTCGAGTTCATAGGTACATTTCAAACATACTAATTGTGGTTACAATAGCCGAGTCGTATAGTATCGTGCCTAGATGAGGTACCTACGTCAGCTTTCTCCTTGAGCCGTCATTGCATGTGGGTGAAGTAGGATAAGTATTCTGTAAGTTACTGAGGTCCAAGGAAAATATCAGTCTTAGACGCTCAGCCAATAACTGGGCAATCCGGCGTATCATATCTCCGAATCCGGTAATCTATCCGATCTGGGCGGATCTCGCTCCAGCTGGCTCCACCACAGCCAACCAATCGACCAACCAAGTAGCAGCTCTAGGTACAGTACGTACAGTTAGTCTAGTGATCCAAACCTTCACCATACTCACTCACTCACTCACACGTCAATATCAAACACAGATTACATGCGCAAGCGATTCGATTTCTTTTTTTTCCCCTGATCGCCCACTCGTGGCAAATAGACTGACTGATTTCTTATTCCGCCATGAAGAGTGACTCATAAAGTCCCTATTTGAAAATTTTAATCTTGCTTGTCTCCGATCTCATTGCACTATCTCATCCCGGACTGTAGCTTGAGATGTCTACGTTGCTCCCGCGCGTACGCGGAGCCTTGTTAAGGAGACGCCCAATCCGCTTCACCGTTCCTCTTGCCTCTTCACGTGCCTCAATATCAACCCTGCCCTCAACTGTATCTAGCTTACTAGAGCTTACGCCGAGCGAAGCTATCGCAGATGTGAGGATTGACGGCTACGTCCGATCCGTACGTGCTCAGAAACGCCACCATTTTGTAGCCCTCGGAGATGGCTCATCTCTCCAGTCGTTGCAAGCGGTGGTGCCTGCTGATCAAGCAGAAGGGTAGGCCATCTGTCCCCACGATAGTCTCACAAGTCTTCACCGCTAACAGCGCCCTACAGCTTAACCATAGGCGCAGCAGTTCGACTGGACGGCAGCTGGGCCCCATCTCAAGGCCGTGGCCAGAGTCATGAGCTGCAGGTGTCACAAGCCACCATTCTGGGTCCATCTGACGCGAAGGTGCGCTCCGTCATCATAATGGATCTGAATCCTTGTGACCTCATGCTCACTCAGCCTCTCAGACATTTCCAATACAGAAGAAATATCAGACACCCGAGTTTCTAAGAACCTTACCTCATCTCCGCCCACGAATCCCCTTCAATTCTACTGTCTTACGTTTCCGCTCAGAGGTAATTGCATCCTTGACGA
Source organism: Nemania abortiva (assembly GCA_022578505.1). Taxonomy (NCBI): domain Eukaryota; kingdom Fungi; phylum Ascomycota; class Sordariomycetes; order Xylariales; family Xylariaceae; genus Nemania; species Nemania abortiva. Next base: position 119,574 of record MU392557.1, read on the forward strand.
GATTCTTTAACAGCCGTCAGTTCGTCCAGACCCACACGCCGATACTCACCGCCTCAGACTGCGAGGGTGCTGGCGAGGTCTTCCAGATTCTCACCGAGAATGAGCGGGGTGCTTCAGCTACCAATCCAGTCAAGCCCTTCTTCCGGCGACGCGTCTACACGACTGTCTCGTCCCAGCTGCATTTAGAGGCCTTGTCCCAGGCACTTGGCAACGTGTGGACGCTTTCGCCCACATTCCGTGCTGAGCAGAGTGACACACCACGACATCTAAGCGAGTTTTATATGCTAGAGGCCGAACTCAGCTTCACAGATAGCCAGGGCGCCGTCATGGATCTCGTTGAAAGCATGTTGAAATACGTCGCTTCCGATCTTTCGGGTTCGAAGGTAGCTGGTGAACTTCTCAGCCCGGTAGGCGATCGTTCCCCAGACCTAGCACCTACAGAACAAGTCACCCAACGTTGGCGTGGTCTTACTCAGGATACTTGGCCGCGCATAACCTACACGGACGCAATCGAATTGCTTGAAGCTGCGGATGCACCGTTCGTCCATAGGCCGGCGTGGGGGAAAGATCTGCACACAGAGCATGAGAAGTTTATCGCCACCAAAGTTGGTAAAGGATATAGCCCAGTGTTCGTCACAGATTATCCCCGTGACATTAAACCATTCTATATGAAGGCAGGAGAAACAGACCACACCGCATCATCGCCAAGAACCACCGTCGAATGCTTCGACCTTCTTGTGCCAGAATTCTGCGAAATTGCTGGAGGCTCGATGCGTGAGCATCGACTAGAACAGTTGCTCGAGTCTATGCGTGCGCACGGCCTCAATCCCACAGCACCTTCCGAGGACCATTCAGGCACTTCACAAGAACCCGACAATAATCTTAGTTGGTATCTGGATCTTCGGCGATGGGGTTGTCCACCACATGGTGGGTTTGGCTTGGGCTTCGACCGCTTGATGTGCTATCTTACAGGTGTTCAGACGATCCATGACACATCCGCCTTTCCTCGCTGGTATGGTCGGTGTGATTGCTAAAAGAAGGTACTTGTAACTCTAACTGTCCCTCGTTAAGCGTTGCTACTCTGGGACTTGGTCAGATGCTCGTACGACGCCCATACCGGACATGTCTTGCCTTACATGATCCTAGACTAGAACGACAAAGGACCTCCTACGCAGGGCATGGCACGGTTGTTGAACCCATCCGAGCGATTAGACAGACACATTCTATGTCTCGTTTTCAGTGTAATAATCCTCTACTCTACCTCCTCCCTCGACTATATGTCGCGCCTATTGCGGGATTCTCAGAGCGGTACCGTTTAAATCACACCCGGACACCTTCTCTGGCATTCTATGTAATATTAATTGTCAACCTATCCAATTGTACTAGTAGCATTTTGCCGTCCTTCTCAGCATTTGTTTTCACCTGGGCTCATGAGAGCGCCATTTGGAGTGACATGTTTCGGCTAGTAACCGAAACAAAGCAGTTGAGTTGGGAACACCTGCGTTCTCATTCACGTACCCGCAGTTCCCAGTTACGGCCACATCTCGGCGACTACAATCGGGGCATCAAACAGTCGCAAGCAAGAAGACTTCAAAGTCACACGGAAGCATTAGGGCACAAAACGATTAGGGCCGACCGGAACACATCAGTCGATATTCACCATGCGAAATACTGTGTGTGTGCTCTGGTCCGAGCATCAAGGGCCTACCCACGGCAAACATCATGAGGTGCAAGGTATCGCATGCGGCCGAACCACAGCGCTCGTGCGCTGGTACAGCGGCGCCGTGCCGCGTCTTGCAGCGGACAGTTATTCCTTGTCCGTGCGACCGTGTACGGGGAAATTTGACAGCTTGGGCAACATCTACTTGTACCCAACACATATCGCCAAGTCATGTTCGCCGATACACCGTCGTCTAGAATGAAGGACTACAGCAAAGACTGCTTGTGATTTGAGACACACTTCGTATATCAGCATTCCAACTATATCGCGAATATTCATTTACTGAACAGGTACGATGCTAAATGAGCTCGGTGGGCAAACAGCCCCCGTGCCCTCAACCTAGCAATCGATGGCGTCTATCGTCGCCTACCCTCGCTGTACCCGCATAGAGCGGCACGTCGGGGCGAAGATGGCGGATACACGGTACAGCTTGTTATTGCCAATGCTCGGCAAGTATATTAACGTCACATTATTGAGATGTGAGGGGACATCAATACATTCGAAGCCGCCGCTTCTGCTTTGCGATTGATCAGATCTTATTTACGACAGCGATGGGTCATGCACGGCCATGCAAATGCATACGCAAGGCAAGTAACCTTAATTGCCTGCTTCTCTCGCAAAGCTCTATTTACAGTAGCACTGTGTCTCCATCGCCTAATGCCTACCTGGTCTGTTGCCCCCAGTAGTATAGTACATATCCAGCAATCTATTATCTTGTTACTCACAACCCGTACCGGTTACCACCTGATTGTTCTACCCTCCGGCGGCTGGCGAGGCTGCAGCTAGCGGAATCCGACCTCAACAAGGTTCCAAAGCGCATGATGTTATCTCGTCCAGCTTAATACAGGGCCAAGCGAGATCCTTTGCGCTTCACGATTGAGGCGTCGCTACCTAACAACTACCGGTGTGGTCTTCAAGACGTGATTTCTTTTGAAAAAGTGATGCAAGCTATTACTCGAGTGGTGCTTAAGCGATCATCGCCACCTCTCCCGGTGACAACTGCACCAATCGTATAGATGTCGCTCTTTTTAATCATGCGCATATTCTATCATCGATCGGCCCTATTCATAGGCTATTCTGCACTTCATCGACATTGGCAACCGTGGCATTAACGCGCGCAGGCGTAGAGAATTGGAGAAGGTTGGGCTGCAGGTAAAGGTCGCAAAGCGACCGCTTATAGGATCGAATCAAGGCAGCCAAAAGTGGCTGCAGTTGCATTTTGGCGATGTGTTGTTATCTGCCCTTTCGCAACATAATTCCACTTCCGCGGGCTAATGCATCACTCAATCTGCTGTGAAGCCAAGGAAAACCAATCTACAGAATAGTGGTCATGTGGGCGTTACGATAATGGCACGACTGCGATCGAACCATATTAGCCAGTTTTCCATCTAGCAACATGTGTCGTAACGCGCGAGCCTCAGCATATGTAGAGACATGGGGGGCGCCCCCTTGACTTTTTGAGCGATTTGAGACGACTGCCTTTCCTATTTCGCTGCTGCTGATGCGGACCGCTTGTCAATTCCGGTCATCTCGACCACATTGAGTATGGAGATCCGGTTCATGGAAATACCGTTGGTAATGCTGATCCGCGTCAGCGAGAGACGGCCACTCTTTCGGCAGACATATACGCAACGTTTCCACTGGAGGGGTGCGGGATTTGCCTTCGCCTGACTGTCATGACGCTTGGCGCTACCGGGGACGTTGAAACGTATAGTTCTGATTGATGCCGCCGACCTTATTTTGACGAACAAGAGACCGTTACTCGTTCCTCGAGACCCCCTATAAAACATAGCGCGTCGGTAGAATCCAATTAGTGCCGTGGCATAGGTAGGAAAAGCGTTGTTTGTGGGGGGCCTCGGTGGTATACTACAGCACGCCTAGACGAGGGGATGCAGTGGTCCTTTTCCGATCCCCCAATGGCCGACGCCAACGGGGAAGGGCCGTTCATCCAAATGGGAATAACACGTTCGTTCCCGCACACGAGCCTGCTCTTACACATTCGCCAGGCAGGCCACTGTACATAATGGAGGTGGTGTAGGTATGGATGTGTGTAGGTATTGAACATTCTCGTGCTGCGGGCCTCGCATGTGGGCGTCGTGTGGCGTCCTTGTCTCTGGTTCCTGATTCGTCAGTCCCTGCATGCCCCTCGAATTAAGCTTATAAGCTTGTTCGGTGTTGCATGGGGAATCGGGACTTGGAGGGGGGAAGGGGATGGGCCCCCAAGTGCCACCATTCTTTTTTTCTTAAAATACCCTACGACGGGGTGTTATTCCGTTCTGCTACCAACTGCATCCCCATCATGCGTCATCACGATTTATCATCGTCCGCGCAGCGATGTCGCGTCGGTTTGCTACCCGTTCCATGCGAACGATGCATTGCAGCCCCATGATCTGTTGCTTGTTCCCTCCGCGCGCGTGTTGGAGGCGAGAAGCAGGCTCGGGCCTATTGTTGTGTGGGAATATCTCGGCTTCGTCCACTATACTGCTACTGGGTAAGTAGGTAGACTAAAGGAGATTCAATAAGATCGCCAATGCCGTCAGACTTGGGTGATCGTACCGGTACTTACCCGTTGTATGTGACGAGTGCATACATGACAAGCACTAGGCCCCGTACATGATCACTTGCGCAGAATGTCGGAGTATGATGGAGAAAGACGCCTCTTGGCTGATGACGTTTCATTCTCGTCGACGCCCCTCTCGAGGCTGGGTATGCTTAGGTTTCCCCAAAGTGCAATCAAGGACTATGGGCATTTTCTTGGTGCAGATGTTCGGACCCGAAGGCAAGCAGGCAGGTAGATACTCAAGGCAACATGTTCAGCATATACTCGGATGACGCTCTCCGAACACTACCCTCTCCCTCTGACCGTCGCTCTAGTCTACGGAGAGCACGAGCGAGGTCAGGCGTGTTTCGCAACCCCGAGTCGCCATGCGCTGCGGCACGGCTCTGCAAGGCGCCCAACAGAACTGCTTCGTTATGTCCGCGCTGCATCTGCATAAGCATCACCAGGACTCAGCTTTACGCATGGTGATTGATTGATTGCTAAGAATTCCCCGACTGCATTACTGAGGCCATCCCGTACCAGATCCAACTGCAGCAAGGTTGTTATGGCATGCAATGCGCAGCTATGACCGTGCCTCTTAGCAAGCATCTTATTCAGGACTTACGCAGTACGCAGTATTCGATGTCAGATTTATTTCCCCAAGTTTTGTTCTTCCTCAAACCTAGCGTCGCAGATCAGCACCCATTCCTAACCCAGGTAACAACCACATACATACCGCGGCCCCTCACGCGAAGTTCTCTCCCCCACCTGGCTTGATATGGCTACTCCTCCCTGGCCCCCAGCACCTTTCAGCCGTGAACTGCTCGGGGTGTACATATCTACGGGTCCTAATAACTACTCACCACCACCTATGTCAATTAGTTATTAATCCTGTCACGCACTTACGTGCTTGTTACCGACCGTTATGCCTGCTGCAGTATTCTCCGCAATGCATACAGAGCTGCCAAGAGATGTTTCACGAAAACTGCTAATTAATAGTGTACGCTACCTATCTAATAGTCTAGTAAATACGACGGAACCGTAAACGGCCTCTTGACCTGTGACTATATTAGGATACACCAGCTATACTACTTGTAAATTAGCGCCAACAGTCCGGACTTTGATACGGAACATGCCATGCCTATACCAAGAACCGCATCAGACGTGCCAACAGACGAACCGCCATGCTCGCCAGGTCTAGCCGTGGAAAAGGTCGACCGCCAATTCCTACTACACCCGACCGCCAGACTTGGCCTCACGCTATGCCAACACAGCCAAGCCGTCAACGGCCACCTGGGCGTGCGAGCGGCGCGCGCAACTTATCACACCGGAAGGGGAAAAAGGACCATTGGGTAATGCTTACTCGAACTTGCGGACTCCTCTGCGCATCCCGAGTCTCCGTCCGCTTGCCCTTCGGAGATGGCGCCCAGAAACAGGCTGGGAAGTTCCGCGTGGCGCGCAAATCGCAGAGCACCACTAACTCCCGAAGGGCTATGTTTCCCGGCTCAGCTCAGCTGGCTTGGTTGGTTGTTGGTTACACAGTCATGATGCGTGGTCGACAGCGGCGTTGATGCGATGGGATGGGATAGGGTAGGATAGGGGCGACCTAGACCCAGTCAGTAGAGTAGACTTTCCGACTTCCCAGGTTCGTGATCCTTCTGCTTGTCTGTCCCCATCACACTGCGACGAGGGCGTTGTTTTATGTACGTACACTAGCAATGCTCGGCGTAGCGAGATATGCTTCTCACCACAGGCCACAGACCACAGACCCCATGGGACGCCGCGCCCATGGTATTGGTGCTATGCATGCGTCGCAGGCCCTCGTTTACAGGATCTATTCATGATAGGATATTCACTGCATGGAGATGGCTCCCCGCTCTTTTGTGTATGGGCACTGCAGCAGATCGAGCACACCTAGATAGATAGATACGTACACTATTCATTGGCGATATTGGCTTACTAATTTCTCGAAGCGGCGGTCACGAGCTGGGGTTGACTGGCAGAGAGCGAGTCTCAGGTGTGCGGTGTGCTTTCGGTCTGATCCCAGAACGCACCAATATGCTTCTTCCAACGCAGTCTCTTTCCCCATTTCCCATCACCCCCCTGTGATCATATGAGATGCCGGGTCGCATTTTACAGCCTCGTCACCTTTTGGCTTATCGCCTAGAACGCTTATATCGACGCCGCAGCGCAATATGATGCCGTCTTGGGACGGACCGGCGTCGCTGGTGTGATGGCGTAGCGTTCCTGAGTTTAGAATTCTGACACGTGCATGTGTGTGGCTTGATAGCCAGCGAGCCGAGAGGGATGCACTTACGCACGAGCTACGCAATACTTGGGAGAAGGAAAGTAAGTAAGTGATCGCTATCGTGATCCTGGACGTTTCTGCTAGGCCCTTCTGGTCAGCAGACCTTCGCTTCGGGAACGTAGACTAGATGGGGCCGCACGTGTTCACAGGGTATCATTTTCAGCTTTTTTTTCATGGGTACGTAGTAACTATAGTGTATCTGGTCCGTGGGACAGGGTTTAATAAAAAAAAACAGAAAGGAAAAAGGGTAGGTATTTCTCTTATCATTTCATATCGTCGCGAACGCCACCGCCATGCATGATATCGCGCTGAAGGTCGCAAGGTAGACGCGCCGTACCGCTGGTACCGTAAGCTGTCTTCAGCAATCTTGTGCCGGCGGCACTGGCATGTATGTATGTATGTAATTATATGTTTGCAGAGTGTTTCTAACATGGCAGAGCAACCGGTTCCGGGGTCCTGGTACGTCCTGACCAAGGTGTCTCCGGCTGCTGTCGCGACGGGGTCCTGGGCCATATGCAATGTAACCCCCGTATTCCTGCCTGCAAGCCCGCTGGTCGTCTGCGCTCCTTCAACCGCAACGCACTGCCGGAGTATCAAAGAGTAGCGCTTATCCCAAGTCCTTGAGGAATGTCCTGATATATGTAGTTACTAAGTATGGGCGCGGTAGGGCGGTTTATCTTGCAGCACCGAGATTGTGTAGCAATGCTAGAGCGCAGATCCTGCGGCCCGTCTCGATGTTTGTGCCTATTTTCTCTCCCGTCCTGATGTCGTTAGCAGTCACCACTATGCCGTGCTCTCTAGGCCTGCATGGAGTGCGCCCCGATTGGTTCCGTTTCGTTCATGTTATTCTGCATGGTCTTTCGTCCAAGGCGGCGCCATTTGGCGAATGCGATGGATGTCCAGAGAGCGCCCCGGAATTCCGCTTCGGGGTCGTGATTGAACTTTCGAAGAGGCAGAGGGGCACGGTTAGCATCCAGCTTCTCGTGGACGGAATTATCTCCGCTGGGCAAAAATAAATGGTAGAAATTGGTAGGTAGCTAGTCGTATGGTTCTCTCCGAGTACGGCGACAAACCGCGCAGGGGTGACTTCTCCTGCTCACCAACAGGCCTGGGGATATATTTGGACATCTATAACCGCCGTGGGGCTGCTGTGGTACACACACCTTCTGATGTTCATGTTTCGTGATTCGCGCCTCCATTGAAATGCGTAGGTACCGTAGCCAAATACATTGGTGTGGGCTCCGAAGTTGCCCGTATACGATACGCCAACTACTTAGTGTACGGTACAACTACTATAGTGTACGAAGCACCCTTGCTAAAGGATTTTCGTGGAACGGATAATGCATGAAAAGCCCAGGGAAATGCTTCAACCAGTAGATTGTCGAGGGGTCAAAATGCCAAGCAAGAGTTTAAGAGTCGGTAGACTATACGTCGGGTATCCCTAAGCGATGAAAATTAAAGGCCCTGGTCGATCGTTGATGCGGTAAAGAAAAAAGATAGCCTAAGATCTTCTCGAAGGATTCGTCTAACGAAAGAGAAAAGCAAATAGAGCACCTGGGACTGCTGGTACCGAAGCGAAGGCCATGGGTTTAACTGGCATTGCACGTGTCATGTGGGAACAGAAACAGCCAGGCGGTAAGAGCTTAACCCAGCCCGGAGCGCTGACTACGCTGTAGTTGGATTAGACCTTCGGCGTTTAGACAAGCATATGCTTAATCTCCCACCAGGGGTATTATAACCCCGGCCTGGAGAGTGAGTACCTGGTCGTGATGTACCTATAAATGTATCTCCTTTCAAAGCTCGCGAAGGATCGTGCTATGAAGTTCAGGCAGCCCTCGCCAACTAAAGGCAATCTCAGACAGAAGAACATAGGTATTTCGCATAGTAGATCGCATAATAGTCGGTCCCGAGGAAGCTCGCCAAGGATATTAAGCTAGCCTCGCGGCGGGGCGGTCCGTTAAGGGCTTCGACACAAGTCCCTAATTTAGCCCGTATTAATGTCTATGGTAGTAGTCTGAGTGTTCGGAATCCGAAATTTATTGTCTTTCCTTGGCTCGGTATAGCTCGAATTTCGTCGGTTCGGTGACTCGGTAATTCACAACTTTATACCAATTGCTGGGTCGGCAGGATCTCGCATAGATCCTGTTCACTTACCACGTGGCTGGTTGCTAAAACGGTGTGCTTTGTCATCGTTCAGTATCTTGTTAGAATCTAGCAGTTAGACGCGAGTGTTTTAACGACGAGCTCGATTTCCCCTCTACCTAGATTCAATTCTTCAGTTTCTCCGCATTTCAGACAGGTACTTACATAGGCTATGCAGATAGCGCGAACTCCAAATCTCGGATGCACAATTGCGTCACATGCTTCACCAGTTCCCGAACACACACTTGGTCACATACCTGGTATACCTTGCAACCGGACGAACAGGTAGGCTTGGCAAAGTGCAACGGCCCAAATACACATCGTATGATAGGCGGTTACGCGAGCCAACGAGATCATCGAGACATAGTGTCCACTAAAAATACGTTAACGTCTTTTAGTCTCAGTCGCGACAACGGCTACAGCCGCACTCAATCCGAGAACTAGCTTCACATAGCGTAGATAGTAGTAGCACGAGGCACAGTAAGTAAATAGATATACATAATGTAGTCAACCACAGCTAGCCACAAGTGTATGACTAAAAATACGAACGGCTAACTAATCAATGGCTGATCGCAACGTTTTCCGAATTAAATCGTTATCGTTCTACGCTAGATACACTCTGTGTTGCGGTGGGAAATGAGGCGTCCATTTAGGAAACCTGGCAGGCCTGAAGACGGATCAGGTAGCTTAGTTAGTTACCTCTTATTATATGCATTTCGCGATAGCACTAGGTCAACGGAACTTTCGCCTAGCCCAAGCATCCTTGTTCGTAAGAACCTTTTTCTTTTTCCTACCCCCTTCTCATACACCAGGTACTTATCTAATTGCAACATCGGGCTTGTTTTTCTAATCCGGGGTTTCCGTTCATTCCGAGAAAACCACCCCTACACCTCATACAGTACCAGCACGTGGCAGGCCAGAGACAAAGGGTCGGAGCAGAGCAAGGGTACAAAACTTCACCGAGTCCTAGAATACATAGGTAGGGATTGCAGATACCTACTGTGTGCATCTTCGGCTGTGTAGACCGAACCCTGCTATTTCTTCATGATGAACCACCCATTCAGGAGACGTGGTAGTGAATTCCTCGGGTACCATGAGTATGTTACCCCTAGCACTGTATCTATACACTCCTACCTGATCAAGTACTTCTGCGAAATCCATGAGAACCACAGGTTTCGAGAACCGGTTTAGATTACAAGCTGGTGTAGATCTTCCTAAACAAAGGTCTCTATACGCGCATCCATCGGGATACTACGTATTTGATGAGTTCCAGAATGGTAAGAATTATAACCTAGCTAGCCTTATCATACTTTCTCGGGTCGTTAACGACCGGAAGTCGCAAAAGGGAAATACAGACAAAATAAGAAAACATTCGGAAGCCCTTCTAGAACGATAGGGCCAACGTCCGTGCTATCACCGACAGGATGTGAGCTATGCTAGCGGATAACCCGCTCCAGCTACAAACTTGGCTCGGATTAAAGTTTCTCACTGCACCGAGAAACGGGATCGGGGATGATCTACAATGCGTGATGTTTATCGGTACGATACGCCGACGGAATATTCTGCTCCGCGAGGATCTTCGCAAGGACGAAATGATTGGGAGATAATTTTAATCTGAATACCACATCAGATCGGCAGAATGATAGGTAGGACTAAGAACGTCGATACAGGTAACATTGTTGTGGTAGTGAGGACGGCGTTTTAGCCGATGTTGTACTCAGGTCATCCCAAAGTTCAAAATATCCATGCATATAGTCACACAGGTGGCCAGGTAATTTATACATGCTTCAAGTTAATAGCACGCTGAAACACTAACGGATCGATGCGGTATTAGGATTGTCAATGAGATTGTGGTCTCCAAGTGGCTTAAGCCTAGGAGGATGCTGCTGAACGATAAGCGACGCCCATATCAGATGGTTGCTAACTTAGGAAAGCCGTTACAGTTCGCTTCACTGTTGCAGAATACCTACAGATATGTTTCAAGCATAGAGCGCCATTGTGGCCTTCAACAGTAAAATGGATTAGTCCAGACCATCTCTGTTGCATGTCATAATGGTCCGAGAAATTGGGTGAAGCGCCACAGACGTCGAGGTAACCAGAGTACATGCGTACCGGCAGTCCCATGATTGTCTGTTGCTATCAGCAAGCACAGCCAGTCACCCATATGGCAGAAGAGCCAGAATCGTGTTAGCTGTGGTGGTCTCATTGGCGAAACTCAAGAATGGTGTGTCAGTGGGACCCCCGACTTTCTATACGGCGTGATGAGAAGCGAATCGCGATCTAGAGATAGCAGAGAACGCAACAGACACCAAGAGACCCATTCCCAAGAGGTCTTCGCAGCCTATGCGCAGAGAGCGAAAGTGCTGCATCTAGACCCGACTCTTTACGCTGGCGGCAGGTAAACAAGCAGCTAGCAACCAACATGGTATGAGACCCAGCAACCACGTGTAGGGCTGTGGCGTATTTCCACACGAAGGTCGCAGGATTCGAGTCCCTTGGACCTTAATCAATGCTGTAGTCAGCGTGCTCTCGGCGTGTTATGCGCTACCGATTACGCGGAACCACCCCAGTCTAATTGAGGCACAGTAGGTACTATACTTGTGGTGAGCATTACAAAATACCTCATGTCAACGCCACCAGTACCGAGAATATCGGGGTGATAATGTTAGCCGCGTTGCCGTTCACCGGTCCCGATAAGCTCTCGGGCAGAAGATAGCGCCAGCAGAGGATCGGCTGAATCTAACATCGAGCAAGTGGCTCACCGGGGAGAAATCACCGACATCCCCCAGTATCTAACTGGAGTCATCCGCCACATCTTACATGAAAAGCAAATAGCTGATCATGTCGGACCGGTGATAGCTTCACTATTCCCGCACCACAGCAAATCTAACATTGGTACGAACGAACGCATTGGTCGTGGACAGATGTGATATCGCAAGATAGGTACAGAATACGGTAAGGCGTTTTTATCACTTGCTTGCCAAGCATGGATCTTGGAGTGCCTTCGCGCCACGAAAACGACACCCCCGCACCCGCAAGACCGACGGCAATAAGACTACATATATACTGTAATATGTATGCGATAATTTATGTAAACTATGCTGACTGGCAGCTTGAAGAGAAACGAACTCAACCTGAACGAAAACGGCCTTGGCAGTTCAACGCTTGCCGGCCGATGATCAAACGGAATTTCCCATCGTCAACGAACAGCTCGTACATTTCAGCTGCACCAGCAACAGCGCGGTTTTCGTCAAAAGTCCCCATTCTCGGCTAAGATCAACCGGCGGGCAAAAAGAGGGCACCGGAAACACAGCGGCGATTCTTGACAAAGACCAAGACACGAAGTGCTGCAGATTAGAGCTTGGTATACTACGGTATAGTGGCAAACACCTCCATACATAAAGTAGACAAGGAGTTAGGTTAAGCGTTAGCGTTGGAGATGGGGAAATAAGCTCACTTCTACAGTAAAGTAGTGTGTACTGTACGGCCACCCACAGAACGGCCACCCAGCAGCAAATTTAAGGTGCTCACTGCAGATGCTTTGATACAGTAGGCACAGTACTGTATTATCGTAGTAAATGTAACGGGCGGTGAGTCGTCGAATAACCGTTTCTTGATGTGCCGAGCAATCTGACTGCATAGGGAATGCTATAACTAGCCGACCCAGTTCGGCATTTACTAGTCTTGTAATCTCTCCGATACCATAAGAGATCTGGTAAAAGACCTTCTTCATTCTCTCGTAGCGTACTGCTTTTTCATAAAAAATCGTTAAAAGCAGTCTGGGCTGTAAGGACCAGACGGACATCCGAGCTGATCCGAGTGAATCCCGGTACTTAATGCCGTGATATTCTTGACTGCCTAATACCAAGTACCCGTGAACGAACGATGTGGGTGCGGCTAAGGATCATTTGGCTGGACCAAGCGTCATTTACGACGACATTCCATTTCGACTGGTGCTCGCATTAGAATATACCCGTACACTACTGGTTACCAAGAGACGCCAGTAGCTCGGCGTGGGCCAACACAAGCATTGACCGGTGCTTGGCGATTGCTTGACTAGCATTGTCTAATGTCTGTCAGGCTGCAAGTACGAAGTAGTTGCATACAAAGCGCAGGTAAACCAAGATCCCTTCCTATTCGAGGCAACGAAGCTGTTTGCATCGACGTCCACAAGTTTGTTTGCCCGCCAAGGAGAAACGTCAGCACCAAGGATCTTGGAAGGGTCTTGGACTTTTGCCGAGTCGCAAACCCGCGTTTACCAGTAGAGGCGACTAGCCGAAACAATGGAGAATAGATATGGGACCCGTGGAGTTCCGTGGTCCTGACAGGTGCTCGCTCATGGAGAGGGCCGCCCGAAGCTTAACTCGGAGAGGGAAAAGTGACGGTCTAAAAATACCCTAGTCGGGCGTTGGCGGCGGAGAAGGCACACTGCTTAAATTCATGCTTAAAATTTTTGAGGGGAAAAGCAACGAGGATTACACATTTCCTCGTGGTTGCCAAGCCTGCCAAGGATCCACCGCCGCTTACGAAAGAGGAGACGGCCAGAGGGAATCTCAAATATCGAAGATGCACCTCCTCCTCACCTTGAGGTCCCCCAAGACCCAAGACGACAGCTAAGAATGCCGGATAACTTACCCGCGCGGCGCTGTATGCACTCAAGCCGTATTAGAGTGCAGTAGAGCGCAGCGTGAGGCAGTTGGAAGAGTGCTAAGTCAACGACCGGAGCCTAGATTCTTGGTGTCGTGTGATCTGCCATTGTGCTTCAGAAGCCCTGGACATGCATGATACGCGCTGGGGCCCCAGTGCCCTATGCTATAAGGTTCTTGGTGATGGGCCCGAGTGTATTGGTAGTGAATTTCTTGTATGTATTAGAGAAACGAGAGTATTTGTCCTAGCAAACCCGTGATGTTTACTATTCGGATCGTCAGCTTCGTCGTGGGAGAACCCGCCCGACACCCACGGAACGAAGGGTACAAGCACCTAGGAGATCTGCACCCCGGCTCGGTTAGGAAAGAAGCTTGAATCCTTCCCAGCCAGTGGGAACTCCAAACAGGGCTGGCATCGTTTGATGACACATGTACATCCTGTTCGTCATCAGAGGCCCGGCCACTAACAGCCTCAACCAGGGTGGCCCACTGTCAAACTCAAATCGCTCTTCACCTGTGGCTAGGGTCCTCTTGAAGCGATGCACTGTACGCCTGAGCAGAGGCAGAGTCAGCCAAAAACCACACACATCCCATACACCCTATATCGTATTTTATGCTGCAAACTCTACATGTATACGTAGTAAAAGAACTTAAATATGTACATCTTCAGAATCGCGAGCTTCGGCCCTCTAATATTGTCAAGTTTTGCTTAATCAAAACAACATGCGGTTGTGCTGTGGTATCTTTAAATACTAAGGTCTACTGGTCTGGTTGATGGGGTATGTGTGGTTTTTGGCTGACCCCACTCTGGCCTGAGGCACGAAGCCTAGCTTTCCCGTGTATGGCGCCATAAAGCACAGTGGATGTGGCTATCCTTTTTGATAAAGATGACTGATGATCTTCCCATCTGGTTATCTGTGCTTTGCCGTAGGCATTGTTACTCCTCCAAACTTCTTCATTCAGCCGTTGTGGATCAGGGGTTTGCGATTTCGTTCCAAATTCATGGGTCATCCGTTGAGTAATGAGCTGAGCACCTTGTTGTTTGTAGCGCGTATCGCTCGTCGAGGGGAGACCACTCGTCGCCATTAACGCATTCCACAGGCTCGCAAGACCTTTCACCGCCGTGTACTACTACCATTACGCGTATTGGGCCCATAATGAAACCCGTTAGAACAGAGTGACCCTATGATCGATCCTATTTGACGGCAGAATACGATTTTGAAACCTATTGAACGGGTTAGATAGGTGACTTCAGCGGCGTTAATACCTTGCAGCCGACAATCGTCGCTGCTGCAATCCTACGATCCTGCATAGATCTAGGTATACTACTAGGCAACGCACCGTTTCACATGAGTCCTTGGGCTTCTAGGCCTGCTGGTTGCAACTCTATGATAGTCGCCTACAGTAGACTACGCAATGGCATCGTGAAAGCACGGCCAATATTTGCCGAGATTTGTGTTGTTAATACATATCTTAAACCGGGTCACCGGTATCCTTATTCGACTGCCTTCTTCGTAGCATAGCTAGTTCATAGGACACGCATGCTTTGAGCCTCACGAAGTTGAATCGAGGCGGTGAATGGGCTGTCCCAGGGCTTTGGGTATTTGAAATGACAATGACCCTGGACTACCCAAGACTGCGGGTTCGGGTTCCTATTTCAAATGCCACTGGCCGGGTACGGAATCCCCATATCATATGACTAGTTCATATCCACGGCCGGCAACAAGAAGCCACCCATGATTAAAGATACGCGGACGAAGTAGGTACTTACAGGAAAAGGGAAATGGTATGTAGGTAGAATGGATCCTAATAGTCTAACCTGCTAGACACGGGTCCATGATGGTCACTCGCAAACAGAACTTTGAGTACCCACGCTTAAGTTGATATGTGACTATTGGGGAGAGAAAAAAAAAACTGTTGTATGTTGGGCTATGATCTAGTGAGTTGTTAATGGGTTCTGTCAAACCGCGCGTGTAACAGAACAGTCATAGACGGTATTACCCGAATACACGTCAATCAAGGCGTGACAGACGATGTCATGTCAGACAAGCGTGATCGCGCCCAATTAGTCGACTGCACAAAAGGAGCAACGCTATCAGCGAATCCGGCTAAGACCCGTCCCAGAAGGACAATCCTAGGAAGCACGACGATCCCAAACGGGACTAATAAGGTGGCACAATCAAGGTTCTGTGCAGTGTGATGGTCTTGGAATTCGCCGGAGCTATTCGAGCTTCGGTGGTGTTTGTGTGCGCGTGTGTATTGTTCCACGCAAACGAGTCGCGACTAGGTACTACGGTGGTGTTCCTATGCCACAAGATGCCACAAGGCGACCGTTGCGAAGAGCAAGGGTACCTACTTGCGTCGGTTTCGGTAAAATGCGAAGGCGTCAAGTCAAGCTCATTCACTCATACAATGCCTACATACGTTTTCCATTCCCTTGCCAATTTATTTCGGAAGTCGGTGGAGACTAGTCTTGTGTCATCTTTCATTTTACAAGCTGAACCTTTGCGCCGGCCTTCTGGATGCACGGCGGGATCTCCTTGGAGACCCATCTTGCGATGAAGATGACGCCGGCATTGATAAGCCAGTGCGTAGTTCCGTCAAGGACCAAAATATAATACCGACCCCCACGCTACAAACAAGCCGTGCTGAGGTGGTATTCTACCTAATACCTGCGCTTTGGTTGGCGTAATATATATATACTTGGCTGTATATACATTTCGGTATAAGGTATTGGGGAACCCCTTGCCCCCATCCCATTATATATACCTACATACATCCATCGAATCTGCCTGCGGGCGATGGAGAGCGGATGATACCGTGTCCTTGCAGCCGGCGGACATGGCAGGATCCTACCGGGAAACAGTTCAGCAGGCAGAAGGAAGAAGTCCTATGACGATACCCTCCCTACAGTACATCCCTAGGTACCAGAGAACACAGCGCATCCTACAATAATGCCAGGTACGGCCATACGGGAGAAGCTCCGAATATGAACGAACGGGAGTCACAGCAAACGCTGACGTTGTGCTTGTGCAAACGATTGTTGTAGTTACATAGAATGCTAAATGTAATAACCTAAACACTGCGTCCATGTAATTAAGAAGCACACGAGTATGTAAGGGGAAAAGCGGAGGGAGAGGGCAAGGTAACATCTTAATATGCTTGGTAACATAGCCTCTAATAAGGTTGGCCACTCAACTGTTCCGAGCAATTACCTGCCTCCGGATCTTAGCGACATTGCACGCAAACAGTTATTAATCAAGCAATGCCAAGAGAGCGCATTCGCCAATGAGAGTCTCAATAGAGACAGGTCACAAAATAGAATGAGTTTTCTTCTTTCTTCCTTTTGTCAAGGACGGCAAATAGAAGAAGACTCATTTCACTTCACCTATGTCCTTACTTTATATTTATTTACCCCTCCGTGAGTTTCTTCTGTTGACGACGGGTATAATGTTGTGCAATACTGAGGTACAATGTATCTAGCTGCCCAATGGGTGATAGAAACACCCCCATTCCACATCCCGACTCCACCACTTCCTCACTGTACTTCTTCTGTGCTCGGAATGGGTACAGGTACTAACTATACGACCACACAGATGGGCTTCTTGGCAGTATCTGTAGCTGATGCTTGGCCCCAACTTGGCACTTCTGTCGTTTGACCATCCCTATACGCACTATACATGTACTCCACGACTTCATCTTCATACCATATACGCCATACTACCCAGGTGGGCTATCATAGGATGCCGTTGGTGGTGTGGACCGCTTCATTAAGCTTACAAGAGATACGCCCACACTTTGAAGATTTCTTTATTAATGTCTAATTGCACGATTTAATCGGAAGTCCAGTGTTGCTATAAAAGTGATTGGATATCCCTTTCCCGCGCAAACAATATAGCGATAAGCAGGCCTTGTGGCTCGATTTACACGAGGTAGTATTTATTACCTTCGCCCCAGGACTTCGGAGCCTTAATCAACAAAAAACTTATTGCGTAACTAACTCCCTTACCTGCCGCGAGTCACTCAGCCGAAGAATATGACAACATTGTTTTACTCTCCCAGGTATACCGATGCGCCTTATTAATTAGTTACGAGTCTGCGCATCGATTTGACGTGTTAGATTACGAGCCTCCTCTTCAGCTGTGCGGAAGAAGCCCTGGCTCCCCGGTAAACAAGCTTCAGGCTATAAAACAAGTCTCAGATAAAGCCCAAGCAAACTAGAGCAAAAGAACAGTTGCCAGATTACTCGATCGATAGGGACCGCCGATGAAACAGATGCGCCAGTGGCTTGACTAATTAACATTAACATTACCTATTACCTTTGCTTCTTTCTCCCTCTCTTCTCTACCTTTTTCTGCCTGTCACTTTCTTATCAACAACTCCCAGACCGTTGGGTCCTCCCTGTCACAACGCGCGGAGACCATGGCCGCACGTGCTGAGAATGTGCTAAGACAAGGTGGTCATCACGGGAACCAATCCATTGCACGCCACAACTTCATTCTCTATGGTTGACTTGGGCGAGTATATACTTACGTCTGCCGTATCTCATTGTTCACGTATGTACACCTACCCGTGTGGTTGCAAGGACCGAATGCTTGGTGCTCCCCACCCAGTGTAGCAGGTATACTGAACTACCGCCATCGTACTTCTAGAGGGTAAATCGTTAGATATAGTGTGGTGCAGTGTATCTACATATATAGATACCGTAGCCCGACCTACATACTTCAGTAAGTACCTATGTACCTACAGCCCGCCCGAGTATCCTCAAAGGTGTTTTTTTAACCAGGGTATCTACATAGGTAAGGTAAGGTAAGGTAAGGTACTGAAGTACAGTAGTCCCAACCCTAGCTTAGCTACCTGTACATACCTGTAGTGTCCATGGGCTGCAGCGTATCGACTCCAGTACAGTACTGTACACGTCCCTCGTGTATCACTATACCTCCGGGTCCACCAATCTTTGGGGCAACGGGCCAAGCCTGCCCTAGGCGGTTCCAAGCCAAGCCAAGCTACCTTAGCCAGAGCGAGCCAAGCCAGAGGTTTCCTGACTCGGGAAGCAGGCCCAGTACATACAAAGTAGCGTTATGTATGTATGTACTGCTGTAAGTATATGTAGGCACCTACATGTAAGTATGTACCGCTGTACTATGTATTATCGGCCCACAGCAAACTTGGCCCACCAAGGGAAAAGGGACTAAGGGACTCCTGCCAACCGATCTGTCTACAATTACAACAGACAACAGGCTCACAGTACAGTATATTTATTTATTCCCTATACCCAGCCCAGACCCATGCCACATACCCATCCGTACCCATAACCCAATACCACCCTGGCAGCTACGACCTCCGAAGCTTATATTTTACGTCTGCCTTTTTAAGTTTCGAGACAGCCTCCACCAGCCCTCCAACATCCAACATCCAACCTTAATCCATTAAGTAAGTAGGTACTCTACGCTTGACTTATGGTTTAGACTTCGGTATACCTCACGCATTACAACTTCCATACATATCCTGGCAGCGAGCCATCCATACTCCCTTGAACTCAACCATACCACCGCGATAGTGCGTGCATACATCAACCAGCAGCAGCCATCTCGTGTGCGGGAATCTTGAGTCTTGAGGCCTAGACTCGTCTCTACCCACGCTTACTTACTTACACACACGCCCACACACACGTCTTACCATTGCTGCTTTGCAGCAGCCAGCAGCAGGACAAGGACAAGGACAGGCTACGCCGTCCACCGACACCAACACCACCAACATACACATATACATTAGGTACACATCCATCACACATCATACACCAGACCTACATGTTATCCTGGTCCCAACGACGACAACAAGAACACCAGCCGTGGCCAACAACAATAACAACGGCGATCCGGGTCCTCTATTTGGTTTAGAACTCGAACTCAGTTTTAGCTACGGTTTCGCATCACTACTGCCTTTTAGCCAGGCATGATTATTACAGCTCGAGCATTTATTTACACAGCAAGCAGCGATTATTAATGTATCCCATTCCCATTGTCCAACGTATTTAAAGACGGACTCGGACTATCCACTAAACCCTCCGTGGGCAACTCTTTTCAGCAACTCTTTTCACAGCCCAAAATACCGGACTATTGACTTAGGCCTGGTTATCAACTCTCTTTGAAAGCAAGCGTTTTTCCAGAAATGAATCTTGTCTGATGCAAATATTATCTTGGTATGTAATACCCAAGGCTTATCCCGGCTACACTTGGAATTACCGTTGAGGTGCCAGCCTATCGTCTATCTGCGCGCGGAGACCTCTACTTCACACAAAAAAAAGCGTTGTAAACTTATCATCTTGTTCATTTCCAAGCCTCACCGTGCACTTTACGCATGTTCAGGCTCGTAGAAGGTGGCGGTAACTACCCACATTCTATAAAGTCCATTTATACTTTGTACACTTCACGCCCTACAGTCTACAATCTTTTCGGCGAATATATTCTAAGTATCGCTTTATGTATACCGGCTAACATATAAGTCTTTTTCCCGGAATAAAGTCATTTACTGCTATTTGAGACAAAGGAGAGCTACACGTTCAGATACCGTCAAGGCGCCTTCGGTAATTTTGTCCGATAGCGAACACTACACGACCGTCTGTATGATCCGCGACTAAGACCGAATCGGAATCGAAGTGGGTAGGAGGGCGGGATTGCGAGAGTGTTGCCGTACCGGCCTTTGAGAAGAGACGAGGCAGGCATCCTTGTAATCTGATCATTCTTTTCAGTTCAGCAATTGTGCAATTTATCTTCCCAATCTAGCGACCATGGAAACCTACCACGGCTATGTGCGGACACCCAACGACGCTATCAAGCTGTTTGAAGCATGCAGACTCGGTCATCTACCTCGAGTTCAGCGGAGATTGTCGGAAAAGGAGCGGCAGTCGATCAGGTCCGGTTCCGTCTTTGTCTGGGACGAACGGGAGGCTGGTATGCGGCGCTGGACTGACGGCAAATCGTGGAGCGCTAGTCGTGTTTCAGGCAGCTTTCTCACATATCGAGAGATGGAAGGGAAGCGAGGAAGCGGCTTCGGAGCCTCGCGCCGGACTACTGGACGTTCGCCTGATAGCGGTCGACTTAGTGAGGATGACCAAGAAGGCGAACCGGAAGGTTACCGGTACAAGCAGGACGGTCTTATGAAGCAGTCCTTCAGTATTACGACATCCCAAGGGCAGCATCTTCACCTGATCTCATATTATGCTCGGCCGCTGCCCGGGGCCCCTGATCTTCCCCAGCCCAGCTCGGACCCGGCACTACGGTCAATCACGCCAGCTAAAGGCATGTACCCGGAGTCCAGTTTACAGGAAAGCAACCCCCCAGCCCTAACGAGGGCGCCCATGCAGGCATACAGTCCAGCTGGTGCGCAAGAGCAGGGTCAATATGCTGGGTTTTGGGCTTCACCAGCCTGGATGGGGACGGGGACGGGGCCATGGCCGCCCTCACCAAATCACACTCCACCGTATGCATTCGGCAGAATCGAGACCAATATGATTCCCCAGGGTCATTCGGCCTCGCAATCTTACAGAGCGCCGCAGTTGCCGCCGTCTGCATCAACAAATCATTCTCCCATCTACAATCAGTTACCGCCACCTACATCATATCAGATTAGCGACCGACACCCAAGCCGGTCTCCCCGATTGCAACATCTACAAGTGCAGGCCGCACAAGCTGTCATGATCGATCCGCGGATCACTACCAGCGTCCGCAATCCACAGGGGCCCTTACCGGCGATGGCCCGGGCCCCTAGTCCCCCTAAGACAAATTCTATTACACCTCCCCACATCTCGAACTCGGCCGGCCCCAGCGGTGCTACGGCCCGAACGGCAAGTCTATCGAGCATCCTGCTACACCCTACACCAAGCAACTCTGAGCCAAACAGCGCCAATTCGGCCAGCAGTCGCAGCGCGAGCAACTCACCCAGGGCTCTTGCCGTTGCCGCACACGAGATCATGTCACCTGATGCCAAGGCGATTCAAGCACTGAACCGCCAGTTTGGCCCCTAAGTCAGGCAATGTCTAGCTGGCTATCAAAAAGAGCATCGTTTAGGCGTTTACGGAAAAGTAATAAAATGGACTTGGGGGCTTTCGGTTCGGGATTTCAGAGATCATGGTATTCGGGATGGGCGCGATACTTGTTTTATTGTGGTGGCGCATCCGTGAACTTATTTTGGCGCTGCCCAAGGGACGGAGTCATCGGAATGGTATGGTTTGGGGGGCCATTATCACGATGATTTGACGGGCATTGATTGTCGCGGCCGACAATAAAGGCTATTAGATACCTCCCCCTGAAAAGCGGGCATTTGCTTTGATTTTCTGCCACTATGAATTGAGCTGCTCAAGCAGTTAATAACTTCTACTCTTTGTTCTGTTCCCTCTCGCTACATCGTGATCTTGCAATACTTTGCGAAATAATCGGCTATCGATGTAGGACTTGAGACGTCAATTTTTTTTAATATATATTTATTGCTTTTTCATGAAGGGGTTGGGATATCTGTCTCGGTTCCTCTTCCTTTGCTTGCCGCTGCAGTAGGTGCTGCAAGTGCCCTTGTAAGATGCAGGGACTTAGGTATACACAATCCTTCCCCAGCCCGCGAATCCTTCTAAACTTTTCATCACCACCAAATAATTTCTTACTAAGTAAAAGGAAAACAAAAAAAAAACACAATTTAAGTATTACACGAGACTAAATTAAGTTGGCAGCCAAATACCTAATCTAGTACACACATACTGAACGGGATAAATTTCTTACGGTAGGTTGGCATTTTTGCATGTTCGGACTTGTCCGCTGACAGGGACTAGTAATTCACTATTGGCGACGTGTAAGTGGTCAATTCTTTCTCGCCATTCTCCGAACGTGGAAATTCGCGGTTTTGGTCTTTGGTTCTTTTGACATTCGCGATTCGGGATCTAGATTCTCTATCTCCCGCGCGATCCTCAACCTAGTAGCTAGATGGAGAGATAGTGTGTTTTCCAGCCGTTCAGCTCAGCTCCCTGCTATTTATGGCTGTAAACGCTAGCGAACTAACGGCTGGCTGGCTGGCTGGCTGGCTGTGATACAGTAATGACGTGCGCGAACCGCGCACCTATTTACATACCGTCACACCGAAGCCGTTAACGACCTGTATCTGCCCTATAGACAGCAAGAAAGCAAGAAAGCAGGCAAGTAGTTCGATTAGGTTATCACTAGATAAGCAGCCATATGTGAGGCTGCAGTAGCCTCGTATCGACCATCTTTTCTCGAAAACGTAAATCGAGATGTGTTGGGGGGACGCCTAGCTGCGCGCCATGCTCTTGAGATCCTAGTTTTGGGAAGCCGTTAATGTGTTGTCTTTTTTTCTTTTTCCTCTGCGCTCGCGTTGATCGTGAGCAAAGTCTCGATCGCTAAGATAGGAACACGCAGTCTCGAGATGTGTAGGCTAGTTAGAAGATTGCGTTAGATGTTTGTTGGCGCGTTTGCCCACACCCTCATGTGCCTACCGCGTCTCATAGCCGTAGGTGCGAAGGCCTTTTCCCTTCTTTTCTTTTCGCTCTTCCTCTTCGCCCTCTCTCATGTCTTCTTCTCTGGTTGCGCATTTACTCCTGACGTCAGACTTCAAGGCCTCAACTTGTCGCTATGCTGCTCCTCGCTCTCAGCCCTCTCGCGCGTTGAGGTCTCTCATATATGGTGAATCGAGTTTCATCTATCTAGACCTCAGTCAACCCTATCTGTGTTCCGCGGTTTGTTTTCTTGATTTTATGAAGCTTCATACCTACAGACGTTTTACCGACATTAGTTTATATGCATGAATACATTGTTATCGTCTCTGTTTCATCTCATATCATCAACGTCTAATGTTATTTTAAACTCTCACCCCTTATGTAGGTATTTAGGTCCGTCCCAGCCGCCGGGTTGATCAGAGATGGGATTATATCCCCACCCATTTTCACAGAACGGCTTGGGGAAACATGAAACCTTACCTAACCACACTAGGGCAATATGCTCGATCGCGTGCGCGTGAACTGGCGACGAGGCGTGCATGTCGCGTTACGCGGCATTACGCGGTCTTCTAGGCAGTTGACATAATCAACCAATTCAACCTCCCGTATTTCACGATGTTAGGCAAGTTGTATGTATAAACACTAAGCCCCCGGCAGGCAGAGCGTACGTTTTATATCGGCCTGCCCGCTCCGACCGAGCCTCGGCCGGCATCTTCTCAAGTTCGGCGGCATCTAGGCACTTACCTACTTACTGCATGCAGCATATAAGTGTTATGGATAGTTGGACGGAGTGGTCTATACCCTGGATTTGGGAACATGGCTCGTTTCTGAAGTCTAGACTGTGCTGAAGTAAACCAGCTTACATGACTAGTGTTTCTGGATCGCTGTACTTGTATATATGTATACACCATGATGTAATTTCGGTGTGCATTGATTATACCTGGTCTGCAACCCAGCACAACTAAATACTTATAGTTAAGCTTTCGCTTGAAACTTAAAGCTTAAGCTTACATGAACCCTACCGAGCTAGCTGACTGCACCGACTCGAGTACCTATTAGTATTTGGAGGTAATTGAACTAGTAATCTATGTGTATGATTACTCTCAGAAACACTTAAATACATATTTGACGTGTCGCATTTACTCTCAGGACTACCATGAATAAGTATACTTGTTCATAGGTCATTAGGCGCGGTAGAACGGAATATCACTGAAATAAGCACTGCTCGTGAGACCTGACTGGCGGTCGAGTGCCTAATCGCCGTGACACAGCCAAGTCCTGCGCTGCCTCCGTATTTATTTACATATGGCGCTCTTGGCGCCTCTAGTCCCGATCACGAGCGCGGAGTGACGGAGTGAAATGACAGCGGACCCCGAAAGATGGAGGGGGGAATATAACTGGAAAACGCCATATGTTGCGAAGTATTACATGTAGCTATTACCCAGACTTACGGCTCGCGTAAGCTCTGCGCATGATAAAGTTTCTGCGAGAGCTGCCCGATTCAACAACAAAAGTACATCTGGCGCAAGTCAAGCTGCCAAGCATCGGGATAGGGCTACGGGAACGTGGCTCGCGTGCTAGATGGGCAAGATTGAGAAGCAGGGGGGGACCACGTATGTCACATTTATACTGGCATATTTCCAATGCAGCCGTAGGGATTGGGACGACGGAATGCGACGGCTTTTCGGAGAGGAGGGGACCAGAGGGTGCGGCGGAAGACTTACAGCCATATAACGTGCCACTTTGGTGCGTGAGGGCGGCGTTTCGGTTGGGTTGCAATATGGATTGTCGATCGATCACTTTCCCCTTTTGGTGCCATCTTGCATATGGGAGGCTTGAGCCTCTTTTTCCTTTCGAGCAGAACTCGAGGACGGTAGCTTTTACCGCCCTTTGCGCTACCTACCTAGGCATCTCTACGCGCCCTCTCGCCGGCCGATGCGACACTGCCTATGCCTACATATGTAATGAATGAATGTCTATGCGACGGCCCATCGCACTCCGGACAAACCACGAGCAAGCAAGGGCCCGACCGGCCACGGCGCTCGGCACGGGTTGCGAGCAACGCACACGCAAAAACTGCAAGAGTCGTATGTGTCTATGTAAACAACGAGCTGCCGTGAGATGACGATAGGGAGCTGTCATATCAACTCCCACGCAATGCACGCGCCCCCCTCTCCAGCTGCAATTGGCTTGGCTCCAAACCTTAACGCCACGTTTCTTGCGGTCTGGCACACGCATGCACCCCTCAGCGGACGACTAAGCCCAAGCCCCCATAACATACATACAGAATCCAGATGTATGTATGTATGTATTATTGAAGACGTAAGTAGGTACCAGCTACCTGAGGTATTACAGACAGGTACAAAATCCCGTTGTTGTCCCGATATGTGTACCTAATGGTATCTCGCTTTCAGTAGTTGCTCCGAAACTCCGACCGACGGTTACCAGGTATTGCGTCCCAAGAGCCCAGTCAGTCCCCATATCGGGGCCGTGGGTTCAGATAAGAAGGATATGCCATGTATGCATAAGAGAGAAAACAGGAAGTGAAAGGAATGCGCTGCCTGCCGGCACACCACAGCTCAAGGCCCCGAGGCAAAAAGCTGGGCAGCTGTGTTACATCCCGAGCATGCCGCCGGCCGGCAAGACCTAATGTCACCCAGGTCCAACGTGCCAGAGGCAGTTAGCCTGCCCGGTCCGAAACTACAACTACAGTACAATGGGACGGTTCAAGCGTGGCCCCAGCCCGACTATTAAGCTTATTAATAGGCGGTCTATTCGCGTCCCAGACGGACTTATGATAACAGAGAAGACACGAGGCCATCGTGGGGGGCGCCTCTGCTAGCCCACGCTAGTCCTCCCAACACTCTGGATTCCCTCCCAAAGGGTCTTAGGATGTTTCCAGGCCGCCCAGCCAGTGTACGTGCTATGTAGCACTATTGCTTCGTCCATCGGCCCGGTTTGGGCTTGGGTGGTGACCAACGGTGTACATGGTGCCGGTGGAACCTGTCGGAGATTGTCGCATTGAGTGTTTCTGCTCGGGCTCCTTCATGTCAGTAGTGTGCTGCTGGCTGACTTGAGCCCAGAAACTAGTTGCCTATCCTATAACGGGACACGGGGCAGGCAAAGGTGAAGCTATCGCTCGTGATGAATCCCTCGGCATCTTCGGCATAGGAAGAGATGAGGATATGACAGCGATACCACTACGGAGAACACGTATCTCGTCACAAAGGACATATAACCAAAAAGGCCCTAGTCGTCTATGCAAACAATCCCATGTGTTGAGAACTGCTGACGTCGTAGACACCGCTGCTAGCTGTTAGTATTGACCATCTAGTCCTGTGGAGGAATGTATATGCGAGAAAATACACAAAAGACGTGTGGGACGTAAAAAGGTTATCGTCCCGCAGTATCACAGAGGGGCGGCGATTTAGAGTTATCGGCGAGTTCCATAAGTACGTCTATTCATCCTCTCCCGTGGACGATCATTGAGGGGCAGTCTCCCACAAAATAAAGCTCGCTGAGCGCTAGGGTTTCTTGCAATTGTTGGTTAGATCGTCCGGCTTCTGCCAAGTCGTGGGTCTGAGATAGGTACATGGGCAGTAGGTACTTCATGGCCAGCCTATGTGGGCTCTTTTCTTTCGTAAAGAAGAGAGCTAGAAGAAGATGGTGCCTGTTAGTAGCTATGCCAGTCTTAATGCATATGCAAGGGTAGACCTAGATTAAGTGACGGTGTCATCTAAAGTCCAGTCCAAACTATATGACAAGCCTAGCCTTAGAAACTTTAAATAATTTGTTGTTCTAGAACAGATGGGTGTGCCTTTATTGACAGTCCGGTGTTGACTAAAGAGTGTTTCGGTTTTCAGCAGATCATATTGTCTCCAAGCCATTCTGCGCAGTACTTGTGTTAGCTAGTCGCTAGTAGCAGCCATCTTCTTGAAACCTAGGAGATCATGTACTGTGCACGGATGTCGTGGTTAGATGCCACGAGAGTCTATGATGTCTCAAACTCATCTAGATTGCCATGGGGGTTCGAAGCAATGATAACGGCCTTTGCCGCTGGTCAGTGCCCATCAGATTGGCATGTTTGCCCCTGATGCGCCACAGATCAGATATCAGCTGAACCTATTATACGTTAGTTATATTTCGTATCAGCCTTGCGACCGTCTCCGCCAATCTCAGCCACTCGTCGTCGAGGTTCGAGGCTGACGATCTGAACTAATCATTTTTAACTTAATACTGTGTTTTGTTTGCATGTAGTTGTTAAATGGGGGAAACTCTGGATTGCTTTGTGCCCTTGCCTTACCTAGATCGGCGATTCGTCGCATATCAAGCTAAGTTTAAATTTCGGCCGGGTGCGGAGGCATTGGGCACAACGCGACACTGGACCCGGTGTTCTAACTCGGCGACCTAGTTAGCTAGTACAAGATGGCATCACAACACCGTATCTAGCTTGTATCTAGTTCCACGTACAATTACTTATCAACATGCTAGTCAGGCCACCGCCCTACAGCCAGCAGTTAAGAAGGGTTAGGGTTTTGAGTGCGTTATGCTGGAATAATATCTCTGTTATTGATCCACCCCCATACACATACATAGTTTCATGATAAAGAGGGTCTAGGGCGGTGACCTAATAGGCCAGATTTGCCGCTCATCGGGCTCCATTATCGAAAGCTAGTTTACTTGTCTTCTCGTACTAGAACAGTTAAGTGCGCTTCATAATTAAGCTTGTTACGCCCTCGTGGCTTTTACCTCAAGCTAAAATAGCGCAAAAGGACTCGTCAGAACGGCGTATTGATTAACCCATAGTACTATTTTAGATAGTCTTCGTCATATCTAAAGAAAACAAACAACGCCGCCAAGCATCTAACACTGACCCGGGCTCTCGGGGCTGAGGCGTAGCAATAGCTAACGCCTTCCGAGCCCTGATCCGAGACAGTCATCCGATGCTCCCCAGATTATACCGAGCCACATTAAGATTGCAACCATCTAACCTTACCTCTGCACTTGAAACAACAGCTATTACTGCCCCCCAGATCGATGACCCGCTAGACCACACGGCTATTCGTTCCAGAAGCGACCACACGGCTATTCGTTCCAGAAGCGACCACATCCGCGTAGATCGCCATGCCGAGTAGGATATACATAATTCCTGACTCGTCACCAGCGGCCAGGCCAGTATTCAAAGCGGTTGGTCTGGGCCGCGGGCCAAGCACTTAGAAGTGCCATACCGCAGAAGTACCATACCTCCGCGATCGCCTAGTTCAATAGGGGCTTGGCCAACCCAAAGCGTCCTGTATGTAGCTTACACGAAGACGCGTGGCGAGCCACCTAGCTACATAAACTTCACCCTAGATACGTGCATTGGTCGCTAGGGTTTCCTCCCTCCCACCTGATGGATGGACGGAAGATGCCTTAGTTACATGTCACAACTATCTAGACCAGGCCGCGCAATAGTCCCACTGGTCTATCTGGGTCGATGCTATCATTATGCGCACAGCTGTACAACACGGCTCTTGGTATACACTGGGCTACGCTCGACGAATGTATTTTGTGGGGGAGTACTTGCGTCTGGGTATGTACTTATATCAACGGCGCTCGATGTACCGGTACTCACTGTATTCGCACGGCTTGTTACTCCTCGCACCCCCCGAAGGTGAGTCTAGGTTTATTCATAGAGCGAATAGCCTCCTTGCTCTACCGCGTACTGTCATTATGTAAAACATAGACGTGACCAAATTAGATGAAGCAGAATTCAAGCAGAAATGGCGTGGTTGAGCGGTGTAAATTAGCTACCAGGTGGCGTTGCCCCCTGACAACATATGCATAAGTAAATATTTACAGTTAGTTACCCCACGGGGAAAAGAACTACATAACCCGAAACCTCGGATGAATCGCTGTGAGATATCGACTCTTAATGTGCAATGAGTCGTCAATTATTTAGAGACTTGGAAATGACTGCTTTCTAGTGGTGCGAGGACTAGATTGTTGCCACGGAGCAGAGCTGCAGAATCATACCATTTACTAGTAACTGTTATCAGGCGGAAGCTGAACGCTATATTGGAGTGCCTACAGTTTCTGATATACTCGTAGCTGGAACCGTGGAGCTTGTGATACGGATTCTCGACAGAAGATCTGAGTCTTTGATATCCAAAAGAACTAGACCGTAGCTTAGTATTATCTAGGCCTAGAATTATTTCGCGTTGCGCCTGTAGTTTTGTTGATACCACACTAATAGAAGCTCTTTACATGAGACCATAAGTAAAATAGGGCAAAATTGTATTCATAAACGTAAAAGATAGATGGCGTGCTACCTCAATAATGGCTGTAGGGGCTTAGACACAGCCTTGCCCCCCGGAAAGACGACATTAACCGCCAATTTTCGCTGACTTTCGACTGTGAGTTTACGCTGTAATTGTTATCATTTATTTCAGCAGCCGGATTTGCTCGCACCGACTGGGCCTTTACACAGGGATGTAGATACGCGTCATTTTCGCCTTTGCATCACGGAAAGACGTTACGCAGGAGGATGGGAAAGTGTGGGTGTAGTGAGGACTCAATAAATGTGGCAGTGTAACATAGTGAATCATTTTTTGTGACGGATGGGTGACCACTAGGCAAATTCAACATTCACGAGTCTCATTAGAACTCAACGTACTATTTTTCAGCAAGACATGACCCCAAATAGTACCAAACTATTATTATGATTGTAGGACTGGCGTCATATCTCATGCGATCAAGTAACACGAACCCAAGGCACGATAAATCGCATTAAAATTATCGCCTTGAATTTTTGTGACTGTTTACCCACGTACGCCTATCGTTCGAGTATTGCTCATATTTCGCCTTAGATCTTCATGAAATCGACCTATTGCGAAGATGTAAGTTGTTTCCTGCCATATCCTCGAATGTTGCGAATTTTCCGCCTTCGTTACGGGTCCGAGCAGCAACACTACCATGGCACTACTGCAATGCTTCTGCGAAACAAGAAAATCGTCGGAGTAGGATCCTTGAGTGTTTTAGGCTATCATACAGGTATTGTTATAGACCTCGACTATGCCTACCCCTCTGGTTCGTCCTTGGTCTTTCTCCTGCGACGAAGGTGTTAAGAGGGATCCAAGGGTTAGAGTCGGGCGATGGAGATTCTGTAGCGAAGGTTGGGAGTGAAATATGAACTTTACTAAATGAAATCATGTCGGAGGCCGTGACATGAGCATATGATATTGATTCCGGTGGCGTTGGCGATAGGTGTCCTGATGTCGGGTTACGTATTGCGCCCGGCGATGGTGTATCATGTGGTTCTAGAGTGCATGCCCAACAAACCTCCGGACTTTGTGGGATTCAAATTTATGGGGAACATAATTGAAAGATTAGATGGGAACGATGAGAAAGGGGGCTCGCGCCTTTTAGGGGGTATTTATGTACAGGCGTAGGGATCTCTGCGTCGTTCGGGCTGTGACATTGGTACGGCCCGGACGAATTTATCGTGCGTAATTTGCACAGATATTTGAAGCGCTGCATTGAAATCGATGCTGTCTCCCGAATAAATACCGGGCTTTACCCTGTATTCCGCTATGTCCTTTTGTCGCGGTTAAAACCTAGTGTTTCATATGCATCTCGCGCTGTTGGGGCTATTTATACCGTCGGGGTCGCCGTCGCTAGACCATATTGTGGCATCTCGGCTCGTCTCAGCGGTGGCTATCTAGAGTTTAACAACTATTGATAGCTAGCTGGGGTTACTTTAACGCTGTTGCCTCTCTTCGCACGACGAATCACGGAGTCCTACAGACTATAATCCTCTGCTTCACCATGGGTAGCTGAATCTTAAACGTAGTACCTATCAAGATAAAATACGGCTTGAAGGTTGGCGATATTGGCTAGGTATTCACGGACAGCTGTAATAACCTTGACAAGTGTCTGATTTCGAAACGAGTTCCCGAAACGAACATAATACATCCAAAGCTGTGATATAATCTCAGAATGAATTTTCAAATAAAAGAGTGAGTGAAGGCTTTACATGTTTGTTAGTTGTATTTTCGAAACGAGTAAATCGCTCAGGGCTGCCGTAAGGAACAACGTCTTAGCAAATACCTCTCTATATAACCATGAAATCACTTATCTTACGATGAGAAATAGTTGTGTAAATAGGTACTTTCGCCACGGACGTATTTGGCCTAATTAAACCCTATTGCTACTTACTTAAAGCTACAAGCGATGTTAGATAACGTAGAGGAATTGCTCGTAAGGAGCAAGGAGCAGGGGCTATATTATACCCCTAAAGGTGTATACTATGCTAGTTGCTCTATGACCTTACAGCTTCAATATAACCCCTAGTTCCTGGTAGGTTGTGCAGGAAGGTAAACTATGCAGCGAGAATCTTAAAGGGACTTACACAGGGTTCGTATCTCTAACAATTGTAGAAAGACGGTCGTCTTCACGTCAACGCGAGTGTCTACGTTGCCTAAAGTTCCGGGAAAACCATGTTCCCGGGTGTCATATGTCAGCAATCAAGCATCAATGAGATAGATGCAGATGCAAAATAGTTTCTGTCTATTAATAATTAGCATGTGATACTAGTTAGTAATAGCGACAACTCGACGTTAGTAACATTGAATGACCGCTTAAAACAGGCCCCCTCGCGGCCGGTGAAGTAAAAGAACTGCTTTATGCACAATTCCTTATCGGGAAAAACTTCACGCTCTGGTCCATGTAACAATTTGGAGCGGGATTGATGTTACAGAGGGACTGTAAGGCGACTAGGCAGCAGCTCTCAGGGTTTGTCACGAGATCTGTATATATAGGTAGGCAATACCTAGACTATTGTTGTTGCGCGAAGGTCTCTAAGACTACCTTCCTACGCACTACCTACTATGTACATAAGCAATCTCTTTGCTCAGTCTGTATGCTGTATCCCTACACCTGTGGCCGTATGGCAGGGGTCCCTATTATGCCTCCCCCAACCTTCTTCTCATGGATGAAAGGCATGCTATATCGCTGTTGTAGACAACATGTATCATTCATACTATGACTACTGTGTACTTACTACTTTCTTTGTATAGTGAGGTTGACCTAATTGGTCATGTCACAAGTCTAGAGAGATATCGGAGCAAGTGAATTATATGTTTATTTTTGTAAAATCTATAAATATGCTTGATCGCTATAGGCATTGTCTGTTGTGATAGTTATAGTCGAAAGCCTCTAGAACTCCAATCAAGTGAACGAGCGTGGCAATCACGACTAAAATATGGAATATCTGATGCGATGATCCAACGATATCAAAGGTCCCAGGCTTGAGGCGCTCTGGAAAGCGAGACTGTTGGTGTTAGGTTAGCATACTTCACTTATGTCTTTTCTTCACACTGGGCAATCTGCGAAGAGATACTCGCCAAGGCATCATTCGACAACTTACCGCATACGTGACGGCACCGATCAAAAAGAGCCCGCCCTCAGCGAGATAATAAGGTAGTCCCGACTGTTTGGACATCTGCACAAATCCGAACATACGGATCCCATGAATGATAGGCGCAAAGCCCGATAGGCCGGTCACGACGAACACAGCGAGGCGAAAAGCTCGCCACTTTGGGCCCTGGAAGTACGGGGCGAGCATGACTACAATGCTCACAGCGCCTAGGGACGCACTCATGCTCCAGTATATCTTGCGCTGGGTCCACTCACACCAGAACGCGACATAGATCCCCGACACGAATGACCCAACTGTCAGAATGATGATGCCTACAAAGTCGAGGCGCAGCCAACGCGCCTCAACTTCTCGCGAGTGGCTCATCAGTGTGTGGTATGCGCTTGAGATACCGAGGCACGCCGCTGCGGCCGAGAGGAGGAATGTGAAGATTGCGTAGTCGCTTGCCGCAATGTCAATGTATCTCCGGCGTAAGCTCGATAGCACCCACGCCTCGCCAATGAAGAGGGCCGCGGCCGCTGGTATTAAATGTGTGTAGATATTCAGCGTCTCATTGTGCAAGAAGCCCCAACTTTGGAAACAGGCAATCGTACTGCGCGAAATGGGCCGGTAGCCGTGCTTGATGAAAGGATTGTCTTGGTGCCAGGCCGGAAGTTCTTCGAATGAGATGAGTCTGTGTTCGCGGGATGGGGCACGCTCTCCTGATTCTGCGGTTGGGATGGTATTTACCCATGATTCGGGGGTTTTCTCATCACTGGAAGAGGTGCGATGGCTGCTGAGACGGTCTTCGTCGATGTGAGACGAGGTAATCGATGGCATGGTAATCCTCGAGAATCGCGCTAGCTTGAACAAAGGGTAATTCGACGACTGGCTTGAATGAAAATGGAGACGGAACACGATGATTTCTTCTGATGCATGAACACTATGAAGTAATCAATTGTTGACGAGGTATTAAGAAGTGAAGGAATTGGGTCGAATGTGACGAGTCCGCTAAAACATCAGAAGAGCACGGAGGACAGCTGCAAATCGACAATTTTGGGCCTCATCTCCAGTTTACTGAGCGAATCACGGTTAGCATACCCTGTCTTTTGGTCCTACAAGCCTACATCAGCCTTGCCGACAGCCGCCATCGAGGTACATGATTGGCGCGGGTACCATCACATCACGCCAGTCCCAATTTATGGTCTTGGAAGGTGGGGAACCATGTCAATCTCCGAGTTCTTCGATGTTTGACATTGAAAAAGGGATGGAGGTAGAATTGGGTATTGACTGCCCCGGATGCCCTGATCGCATTATAATAAGGGATAAGATGCTGTTTCAAATACAGTCTGCAGATGGAATACCTGGCTACGAACCGAGAATAGAGTTAGATTGCGCCTTCTCATCAACGCCGTGCTTGCCTGTTAATCAAAAGATGCTGTCGGGAACTAGATGCATAAACAATCATTTGCAGATATAAAATAATGGCACAGGCCTCAAGCAAGAATCCTGCTCAAACCGAATCGATGATATGTCCTATGCCTTTTAGTCTAGTCGTTACCGTGTGCGATGGACCAGGCAGAAGTTGCGCGTCATGGGAGTATCACCCAAAGCAAGACCATCATTTTGGCGTGTGCTTGCATGACCTGCGTACATCCCTGGGTGGTGAGTCACGATCTAGTCGTCTGACAATAATCGTCTCCCAAATCAGCTGGGGCACGTGCTTTTCGATACTTCTAGCTTTTAGAGAGCGTCAATTCGTAGGTAGCTGTCGCTCATCTTGAGAGCCCGAATAGTATTAACCATCGGCTCTTGCAACCACTTCGATTGAGTGAGTCTCCTCTTGCCCGCGCTCATCAACTGTACGGGACTTCCTTCACTCAAGTCACGTATCGATAGCATTTGCTTAGAAGTCGTTTGTTGCGAGCTATCTGCGAGCATAAGCGCATAGGATCCTGTTGATGCTCCTGTACTAAATGCTTGTCGAGCGTGATTTGAATGCCATCCCTCTTTCGTCCATTGTCCGTTATGAACGCGTACCAGAATCTCGTGGTCCTAGCTGTCACTAACTATATCAAGATGTGTGAGTGTAAGTTTGTTAGCTCTGGTATAATCCTTGTTTTAGTTTATTGAGTTGGTTTTGTGTTGCTATAAATACGGTAGCCATGTTTCCGATGATACGTTGTTTGTATTGACTTGTGATGAAGCGGTTGGGGGGTGTAAACGACGTGTTGCCGTTGTACTGCCGCAAGCAAGGCAAACTGCGGGGAACAGCAACGTGCGATGCTCACTAACTCTGGGGTCAATCGGTTTGCTCGACCATTTTTGGATGCGGGCGTTGAAAGGTTCGAGCTTGGTAATGACGGTTGACTACTGATAGCTGGCTTTTGAAAAGAAAACGACGTTATGCCATGACCCTGCATAGGTCTAGTAGAATCATAGATAAGGATGATGCAAACAGGCACCTACTGTTGGGTACGGGTACAACGCGTAGGTGCTGTGAAAGTCGTGGTGGCAAAACTTGCGATTGACTCATTTAGGCATTAGTGTTGAACAGTCAACACGTGTGTAATAATCGCGAATAG
The DNA here is from genome assembly GCA_022578505.1 of Nemania abortiva. Classification (NCBI taxonomy): domain Eukaryota; kingdom Fungi; phylum Ascomycota; class Sordariomycetes; order Xylariales; family Xylariaceae; genus Nemania; species Nemania abortiva. Next base: position 154,407 of record MU392557.1, read on the forward strand.
ATAAAGGTATACTAAATGGAATTAATCGAATGAGCTGATGGTGATCGAGCCAGCGCATGCTCTGTCTTGACGGGTTCTGGGTTGGCCTAGCATCGGGGAAGGCCGAATTGACTGCGTGGCTCGCTTACACGCGTGCCCTTGATCCACCAAGATGGATCATGTGTTTTGGCCGTTTGAGTCGTAGTTGCTGAATTATAACTTCGAAGAGCTCAAAAACAGGCTAAGGTAATCCAAGTGGCCGAACAAACGTCCATAGAAATATTTTGGTAACCTGGTGCTGTTGCTTGGAAGATATATCGGTCCAGAGTTGGTCGAGCAGGGCGCGACCGTGTTGCCCTCACTTGACTTGAGGAGATATATGCTTCTCAGGACATGGTGGAAAATGCAAAGGAAAGCTGATATTGTATGATTAAATAAAATCTGGCGATAGTCACATCTGGAGGGATCCAACACTCAAGCAGAGAGAGATTGCCTGCGGGTTGTTGGGGTTGAAATGTTGTGTGGTGATTCGGGGTGTGGATAGCTTCTATTTTGTCCAGGCGCGACAGCGCATACTGAATGGTCAAGCACCTTGTTGATATAGAACAAATGAATAGGGATTGATAGGAATTGAAAACTTATTAATGCACCAGAAAGATGGCCACAGAGCAGATGTATCGAATAAACATATTTCTGGTCAACATATCAAGAGATTTGCATCCATCGTGTTGAATGCGACAGAGCGTGGTGACTCGGAACGTGAGGGCATCAGACAAAGGGACCGGACTCGGCACGTCAAAAATAATAACTATATTGAGTTGGCTTAGACGAACACGGACCCAGTGTGGCGACTTGCTCCGATCCCGACGTAAAATCCTAGCAATTGATCGGCATCAATGGAAAGCGAAATAAATGGCTCAATCGATCACTAGACCGATGAACAAGTGTGGGAGCTTCAATGGAAGAAAGGAGAGAGGGCGAGGACGAGGGCAGACGGGATCGAGAAGGGGGGGGAGGGGGGAATGGCGGAGAGTTGGGTGAGAGAATTGGATTTCGAGACGGAGGCGCATGATTTGATCAGTGTTGGAGTATGCCAATGCTGGCGTGGCAGTCCTGGCCAATCAGAAAATTCGACATGAACAAATCGGGGACTGGGAAAAGAGCGATGACCTAGTAGGACGACGCTTGGCCGAGCAGGAGCCGGGGGAGCACGAGGGAGAGAGAGAGAGAGAGAATGCCAGATAGCTAGCTATGTAGCTACCTAGAGCTATAGCTATGCGTGCCTGCCCACCCGGAATCCAGAATGCCATCACAGAGGATGGGGGAGATGCAGAATTGGTTGTATGTGTCTGTGTGAAAGTAAGGTAGGTAGCAGGTATGTAGGTACTAGTCTACTAGTACCTACTTAGTAAGGTAGCAAGGTCGCACGCAAGCAACCAAACAAGTCCAGGTCCAGACTGTCCAGAACTCCAAGATCACAACTGATCCCTGGTGGGTATCCAATTAATAAGCTCTGAATTGTCTGATTGGCCGGATGGCAACCGGTAGAGGCTGTGCGATGTGTCAAAATAACTGCGCTTGCGATTGTCTAAGCCCAAACGGGCAAAACAGCGTGTGTTTCAAAAATCAAGCACAGCAAATCGACACAGCTACGAGTTGGGTTATTATTCGCTTACTCTGCCCATCCCATCAACCATTCATGAGAAAGATGGAACATGCAAGACAACATGCCGTGCCGAGATCGAAGTGGGTAAAAACACATGATGAATACCATACCTCCCTACCTTGGATACATGTACCGGTTCATTTATAATTATAAATAATCAACACTTATAGAGTGTATTCTATATTCTAGATATTATACAAATTGAGAAGCAGTGGAGAGAGTATATATATTGCAACTGAGAAATTAACAGGATATCATTGGGGAGGCAAGAAAGACGGGAGAGGAATGGTTACGAGGATAGGGTCACTCGGCATGGGTACCCAAGGATGGATGTGAAAAACCCCCTCCGAATAAAAATAAAAATAATAATAGAAATAGAAATCAACGGAGAGTGAGAGGGAGAGGGAGAGGGAGATGATGTGGTGAAGCCTGAATGAAGGAAGGATAGACGGACGGAAGTAAGTGCCCAAGGAAGGTAAGTATGCGCAGACAATTAAACGGGACCTGAAGCTGGCGCTGGTGCTGTGCTGTGCTGGTGCTGGCGGCAACACTGACAGGGCTGTTAGGCAGGCCACCCGCACCTGGGATCCCAAAAGCCGGCCAGCACAAAAAATTGGTTTTACTGATTGTGCACCTCCCACCCCCCCACTTTACTATAAGAGTGCACTCACCTGCTCGCCGACGCGCCGCCAGGCGCACCTCCTCCCCCTTCTTGTTTTCCCTCCCATCTCTCTCACACACATCACGTCGCAAAACAGTTGTGCATTACTCGATATTCTTTGATCCAGGTCATTTCCGGCTCTGCCTCTCAATCCATCCAATTAGTATTACCGTTTTTAAACAACAATATCTTCCAATCTCACACCTCTCGCAATGGCTCCCAAGAAAGCTGAAGGCGCTGCCACCACGGCCGCTCCCAAGACCAAGAGCACCCACGCTTCCTACCAGGTACGCCCACGCGCTGCTTTCAGCAGACAACTCGGCCAGGTATATTTCGCATCAGGTACTAACCGTTTGCAGGACATGATCACAGATGCAATTATTGCTGTAAAGCTCCCTGTTCCTTTGTCCCCGGCGCATTAGGTCTTAGCCGGTGTTTGTTAGTCGGGCGCATGAGGCAGACTGAGGGGTGTGCCCTTCTGCTGCCGCGCCCACTCAACGCCACAGTCTCATCAATGTTTTCCAAGTCATCCGTGTGCTCAAGTAACTAATTTGTTTTGCCCTGCAGCTGAAGGATCGTACTGGTTCTAGGTATGTGCTATCCCCCGCTGGAACCTAATCTCTTCATGGCCAAATGGTAGACACGATGCTGACTCACATCTAGTCGCCAATCTCTCAAGAAATATGTCAAGGCCAACAACACCATCACTGCCACGGACAACATGTTCGACTCGCTCTTCAACAAGGCGTTGAAGGCCGGTGTTGACAAGGGCGTCTTTGAGCAACCCAAGGGTATGTAGCTCAGCCTCTGTCGCTCATCCTCAATAGTGAGGAGAGGATGATAGCTGAGGGAAGAACTATTCTAACCTGTCATAGGCCCCTCTGGCACTACCAAGCTATCCAAGAAGTCAAAGCCTGCCACCAAGCCCGCTCCCAAGAAGGAGGGTGACAAGGAGGTTAAGAAGGCTGCCCCCAAGAAGGAAAAGGATACCACCAAGAAGGCAGCACCTGCCAAGAAGCCCGCTGCTAAGAAGGAGAAGGAGGCTGGTGAGAAGAAAGCAGTAGCCAAGAAGGCCGTCGCTACCAAGAAGGCTGCTCCCAAGAAGGCCCCTGCCGCCAAGAAAGACGTATGTTGCTTCTCTATGGAACTAATTTGCATTATGCTCACACGTACACAGGCCCCGGCTGCTGCTGACAAGCCTGCCGCTTTAACTAAGACCAAGTCTGGTCGCGTTGCGAAGACATCCGCCAAGCCAGCTGCAAAGAAGGCTGCTGCGCCAAAGAAGGCCGCCGCACCGAAGAAGGAAAAGGCGCCAAAGAAGGAGGCCAAGACTGAAGCTGCCGCATAGTTGAATCTTGTCTTCATTTTTGGTGTTTTATCATTCTATCGGTTGGGCTCGGTGGGCAACTGGCGTTCAGGGAATCAGGGTATAAAGAAGCGCGCACGTGTATGTGTATGGCTTGTCATGCAAGGGGTTCGGGGGCAATGTATTTGATGCTTTTTGATCAGGATTGGATGGGCGGCTCGCCCAGAGGTATTACATGAAGCAAGAAAGGGTGTTGGCAATGGCAATGCTCCCAGTCTTTCGTGGGTGGATTCCGAGTGTTGGTGGCATGACCGGACTTGCACATATTCTCCGGTCACTTAGCATCAGGGAACAGAGGGTATTGACGATTGATGAAGCTACACCCTGTAATTATACCAACGACCAATGTCTTTTGCACTGTTATATTTTGATCCTCTTTCTGATCTGTTTGCAAGTGACTGACGACGCGCCACTCGCGAACTAGAGCTTGGTGACTGCCGTCTTTGAATAGCGCGTCTCTAGGACTCATAGTGGATCAGGTCGTGTGCCAGACGTTGTTTACAATAACCCAAAAACGGAAACAAGCTTGAATTGTTGTCGATAAGGGATATCACGTGTGAGGGGCTTACCTCTTCCCAGCCCGCCCCGGGACAGACCCGGGACCTAGCTGAAGCTCAACTAGGCAATTGGAGTTCGCGCTAAATATACCTTAGTCTGTGCTTTTTTACCCCACTTCTGCTCCCGTGCAGACATCGGGTGGAATAGGTGGAATGGTTATGATTGAATCATGCCATCACTGTTTTTTGGCCATTCATTGCTGGTCGGTATATGACTGGGGGAAATGGATAATTCATTTATAATATAAATGAAAGGTATAACCGTGTTGTTTTCTCGAGGAATTGTGGTAATTGGATATGATTTAGTTTTATATTGTATACCTACTTACACACAGAGATAGCAGATAACTACCTGCCCTGAGCACCAAGTAAGACAGATAATGTTCGCCAGTACCTACATGGTACCCGGGGTTGTACACGTCTGCATGCTGCATGTCTTGTCACGGTGCTGTCGATCGATGATTTGCAGGGCCCACAGGGGTTACCCTTGCTGCAGAAGAATGGTCTTGTTCGCCTTTGCTTTGCAACTGCTTACCTACGCATTATTCTACTTTGGCCGTATGCGTACCGGCAATTAATACTCGCAAAATGTTGCGCAATGAATATCTTCTTCATCAACTACCTACCTACTACCTTAGGTAGATAGTTGAGATAGGAAACGAGGCTTAAGGGAATATGCATCACATAACATCGCGCTGAGACCTGTTCAAGGTGGAATACAGTAGTATTTTCACCTTTTATAAGTAGTCTGTAGATAAGCTTGCTTTATTATACGACTGGAGTCACTTATTTTGAATATTAGATACATATGTACGTAGGGACAAGATAAGCTTATTGCAAGTTCTTATGCTGCTCATACGAGAACTTGGTGTGTAAGTTCGAATTGAGCTACTTACATAGGCTTGGCCTAGTTAATAGCTCGCTGGTCTGTGCATACTTCCCTGGCAGATCATGCTAAAATACACTACAAGCAGGTATGCTATGACCTAGGATACCTCTCCATACAGGATACATACCCAGGTACCTACTTCTGATCAATCGTCCGCTAGTTGTGAGCAGCTGTCAACTTTTACCTATTATTAAGTCTTCTTGAGGAACATGGGGTATTTCATGACATTATTCAAAATACTTACGCCAGTATCGACGGTATCTCCCCGAAATTACACCTAGAACACTTCTAATTTCACCATGCCCGTACCAAGGGAGGCAGACAAATACTGAGACAGGCAGCAACTCTCCAATGGAAGGCGTATGTAGGTGCCTAAGGTAGGCTGGCAGTCCCCTGTATACCTGTAAGTATTTAGCGCTGGCCGTCACCACTGCGCAATAGCTAGGTAGGTACGGGTTCCAAAACGGGACAACACCAATGCCGGTATTGGTATCGGTCGTATCGGAAGCAAGCACGCTCGCCCTCTTCTTTCTTATCGACCTAAGCAACAGCAGATACATCCAACGTCGTACCTACTACTGTACGTATTGTCCCTCTTCTCTCTCTCTCTTCGTCCCAAAGGAACCAATCAGTCATCCCATCCCGTTGTTCGACTCTTCCCCAGCATTCCAGCATTCCACCCCCACAACCGGTTGTTCCGATTGTACGTATGCTGTATGCTGTAATCTGTAACCCAGACCACCACCAGCCGCGCTCCTCCTGCCTTGTGCTGCCGTGCACATAGCATATTATGTAGTGCTGGTGCCTCCTGTGCTACGTCCTTGTTGTGTGTGTCTGTGTGTCTGCGTCCGTCTCAAGAATCCGGTTGAACGAGCGAGTTGAGTGGTGGATGAAGGCTGCCCCGAGCAACACGGAATTGACTGAAACTGAACCAGCACTAAACCGACCCAAACCGACCCGACGCAACCGACTGCGACCGATGTCGACTGCGCTCCCTTCAATCGCTACCTAACCTCCCAGCCCGGGTATCAACGACATACCCATACTCATCTATCCATCCATCCCCATTCCTATCCCTGCTCTGCGCCCGCGGGACCTATCATGGCCATGATATAGTTTAGGCTCCCGTGAAGAATGCAACATCCTCTCCAAATCCGACACGGCCGCTGTTGTTCGCAATGTCGTCAGGCGGGCAGTCATTTGGGTCCAACAATCCGTTCCGCCGGACTCCAGGCGCTGCTACGTCCGTGAACCCCGCCGCCTCGTCCAGCACTAGCATCAACTCGAGCTTTGGTATTGACTGGAACCCCGCCTCACCCAACGACGCCAGCACCAGCACCGGCACTAGCACCGGCACCGGCAGCACGACTCGCCCTCCCTTCACGACCTTCAAAACTGCAGCCCTAGATAGCGAGAGGCGGGATGAGGAAGACCAGCCTGTGCAGCAGAAACCGAAAAAGATCGTCAAGAAAGTGCGTGTACAGTCGCCACCCCCGTCTTCGCCCGAAGATGCCGTCCCCGTGACCCGGTTCCCTGCGCTCGAGCAGCTCGACGACGACGATGACAATGACGATAGCACTAGCGAGTCAGGCAAAAGCGATGACCAGGTGGAAGACCCTTTTCGTGGCGCTTCCGCAGATCCAGACAACAAGCTTGTCTCGGAGCCTCCTCTTCCACAAATCCCTCCGAACCCATTTGCTAGAACTCTCCAGGATATTGAAGGGACGGGCCAGATACACGATTCGAACGCTGCCACTGCCACGAGCACGAGTGCGCCTAAAGGCTCTCTGGATGTCGATTCTTTCAAACGCCTACTTTTGACTGGCTATTCCAACCTACCAAATCCGCCTCAGACGGGCTCGGTTTCTGCCGGAAACCCCTCAGCGACGGCACACGGTCTAGGAATCCTACCTGATGGGGCCAGTACTACCGACACGAGCTCGGTTTCGAAGCAGTCTATATTTGATGCTCTACAGGAAACTCCGCGAACCTCCCACGAAATATCCGAGTCCGAAGCGCTAGAGGATCGTAAAGGTGTTTTCCCCTCATCTCCATTGGCACCAGTCCCTTCCGCCTCGGCGCGCAAAAAGCCAGCTCCTCCTAGCTCTAGGCATGGTAAGCTTATCAAGATTGAGTTGGGAGGCGAACCCAACTCTACGAAGTCTACGGCGTCCTCCGGGGGTCCCGAACCCTCTTCGGCATCTGGTATGACTCCACGAAAATCTAGCTCTGACTCGGCAGCACCACGATATTCGCCCACAGGAGCAACAAATGTAAATAAGCCTCTTCCTGCGCCCCCATTGCGGGCCTCGGCAGACGATGACATAGACTCCCCCTTTGATCGCGAGGCAGCTGGAAAGGTGCCCGAAGCATTTGCTGAATTGCAAGCCCATCCTCGGCCACCAACACCTCCAGCTACGACTCGAAGTCGCTCTGGGTCTCAGACTAGCACCCAATCACGGAAACCTGCGGCGCCTCCACCGCGTCGACACGGGAGAAGTGATGGCAAAATTCCAGCCGTTCATCCTACTAATACTGAAGAAGACATTCGAAGGTCATCCATAGAATCCAATCGGTCTCGCGCAGAGAGCCTACGCATTAGTGTGAATTCTGAAAAGCCTTCACATGCGCCTGCTCCTCCTCCCCCACGACGGCCTGGCCATGCGCGACAGGGGAGTTCCTTTACGGGTTTTAACCACGGAGGCTTACCCTCAGCTACAAGTCCTGCGTTGACTGATAAAGACCGAAGCCCATTAGGAGGCAGTTTTACCCCTATGGCATCCCCCGGCATCCCGCCTGGACGTTCGCATAGCATCAGTTCGGTCACCACCGGACTTAATGGCCAGGCTAAGCTAAGCCCACCGCCCCCGCCACCGACGAGGAAACAGAGTGTGAGACGGCCCCCTAGTGTGAGGAGCATAGATATCAGTAATGGCCAAGTCCCAATAAGGAGAGTCAGCAGAGAAAAGGAGGGCGGAGCGCTACCGCCGCCACCACCTCCCCCACGGCCCAGAACACGGGGTAATAGTCGCCCAAATCCAGATTCATCGACCCCCAGTGGGGAGGGGCTGCGAAAAGGAAGTGTGGGTTCTATTTCGGCTGAGAATGGTTCCGCCACTCCAACAATAGTGGAAAGTGGGAAGCAGGGTGAGGAGATATTGGCAGATCTGGATGCCTTGCAAAGAGAGGTCGACGAATTAATGAAGAAAGCTGCTACCTAGTGGTTGATGTTGGTTTTCTGTCGAAAGCAGCTCCTATACTGAGAGTGGTCGGAATCGCAACGGTATCGCAGATTGCATAGAGGTAGAGAAGGACACTTTCATCTCCTCGTGTTGCCTACCCCCAGCGGGGGTTAAAAGAGTTGGATGATGTTGAAACGCCGGATAATGGAGGGACGCGAACATAAGAGACTACCTGTGCAGATGGGATGTGCTGGTGTATGTGAGATGCGCAGATGCCGGCGTTTGTATACTAATTTTGGAGGCTGGCCCTGCTGATCTGATCTGGCAGCCAGTTTTGAGAGCTTGCACTTGCGCTTGCAGTGTCTTATCTATCTACCTATTTAACATAAGCAACTGGACTGGCGGGACGGACATAGATGGGACCGATTGAATGAACTCATGGCGGGAATACAATCAATGAATTGAATGAGCTGTGCAAGCCTTTCTGCATCTTGCGACTAAAATGGCTGTCTTATTTCGTGTGTCGTGTGTGTGTGTAAGGTGAGGCCCGATGGCGGGATGTTCAAGTGCGATGTAAGGCTGTGAGAATGTCCTATCCAAGTAAGAAACGAAAGCGTGTCGTGAAATGTAGCCCTACATACTTGCCCAAGGAACTGGCAAGCGCTCCGGCTCTAACACGGGTAGCTTGTCCCACCTCACAAGTGCTTAATTAAGCAGATATCTATAGGGCATCACCTGTCGAATTTATCGTCTGGAGATGGGGATGGCGCCTGGAAAGGGGGCTGCTGTCTTGTCCTCTCGGGTTGAAGGGGAGATCATGGGCAATGATAGATGCGTTTATGTCGCGTCTATATGTGCTAGTATAGTCATAGTTATCTCAGGTAGGACTTTAGGCTATCACACGGCCGGTGAGGCAATTTCACGGTTTTCATCGTCGCTTTTTTATTTTCTTTTTAATGCGAACTTAGACGCGTTCGATGAGACTGCTACGGGAAAATAGACTGTTGAGGTTTCTCTCCTCGCAAATCGGCAACCTCACTTGTCTCATCGCGGACCGTTCCCGAAATCGACCTGCCATCTAGATTAGTCGGGGGCCACGTAGCTATGTAGGGTGTCCAACAATCCTTCGGATAGGCATTGCCGTCTAGCCAGCCTACTGAAGCCGAGCTATAAAATGTTAGAATACGTAATGCTTAACTAGAGCAATCGGTAAGCCTTAATCTTTTATTTCATTCTTATAATAGATCCTGTCTATTTATGACTGGTAGCTCTGTCGCATGTGGCCGGGCAAGGCTCTAAAGTGAACGCCAGGGCGATCTGCCTAGCCGCTGAGGCTTGTGTGATTCATAGCGCTTTCTCACTTATCTAGTAGGCCGCCCCCAATTGGTGTACTGGTATGTAACAATGGCTATGTGGCGTCTTCGGTGTCGAGTACGCTGGAGGCTTTGGTTGCCTGAACGGTATGTGGCAGCTCTTCGCTTGGCGATGTGTTTATTTGAAGCACTGTTCACTTGAGCCAGTCGGGATTGGTTTTTAGCTGAGGCTTAACACGCTTGGAAACTTCGGCCTGCTTTCGTATCGCTTAGATTGCAACAATGAGGGTAGGTAAAATGAGTGGTATTTAGTTGGTAGATAGTAGTAGTCCTAATACACCGACCATTCCGCCGTGCAATCATAGCCACCTTCGAATCTCAAATAGAAGAATTACCTATATTCTTGTCCCCGGACCGGTGCGTTCATAGATTTTGCACTTAATATCGGTCGTACTCGTCTCCCCTTCGACGCCTATCAGTGAGAATCGCGCCGTGTTTGTGTTCCCTCTCGCGGACTCGATTTGTCGAACCACCTCCTTCGCCTCCTCGGTTGCGATGCAAGCTAGACGGTTCGTCATCCTCCGCCTCTAGCTGACTAGTATCGTCTTCGTTATAAATATCTGAAAGATGATGCTGGCGGGCTCTATCTGCCGTCATATCATACTCTTCATTCAAATGACGAGGAATCGTGGCTTTACCACGTCGCCGTTCTTGAACTTGCTGATCAAAGTCGATGTCTTCATTATCAGGAGACTCGTACTGATCCTCGCTATATCCAGATCGAGATGATCGCCCGTACTTTGTAGTATTCTGAGATGGCCTCGGATTGTCACGAGACTTGTACCGTGTATACGTCACTTTCCTAGTCATATCGTCAGGACCTCCGCGGCCTCCGAAATCATCGACTCGCTCTTGTCTTTGACGTGCCAGGTACTCGTCATCTCCGACTTTAGTTATCTTTAGGAAATTTTCAAATTCCCTTGTTGTTTCAGCTACAGTTCGGAAATGCTCAGCTGTGAGGATGGCGGGCAGGTCTTCGTCTTCGGAATTCTTTTTGTCGTAGAGGGCAAGACAAGCGGCTACTTGAACAGCATTGCGTATTTGGCGGCCATTCCAGGGCCCTCTATTCTTCTTTACAGCCTTTGAGTAATCCTCATATTCGCGACGGATGAAATCTTCAATCTCTTTATACATAACCTTGATGAGGCCGCGATTAGAGATCTTGCTCTTGTCCCATCGAGGTAACCGCCCGAGATTAGAACGCAGAATTGATATCGTGTCAGCAAGGCTCAAGTACGGATACCAGAGGCTGATGTGCACGCGCGAACGGAAGGCTTCATCAAGGGCGCCAACCCGGTTCGTCGTAAGGAACAGGATCCCGCTATAATACTCTAGAGTGCGAAGAAAGACTGTTCCATGTTAGTATTCAAGGTTACTACATTAGCTACTTATACGAGAAACTCTTGCTACTTACCTCCTACGATTGCGTTGCGCTCAAGGTTGTCTCCACCACGTTCTCTTTGCGTAAGAAACACATCAGCCTCGTCTAAAAGCAAGATACACTCCCATAGGTGGGCATATCGAAAGATGTCTCTAAGGGTTTTCTCGACTGACGAAGGGAAGAACCCCAAATCAGCACAAGAAATTGGGAATAGAGGCCTGTTCCTCTCCATGGCGATTGCTTCGGCTGTCGCTGTCTTGCCTACGCCCGGTGCACCATGAAGAAGAATAATAAGGCTCTTCCCCTTCCCGTGGATAATGTCGATATCCAGATCAAACTCTGAAACTCTAGGGTAAGTATATAGGCAAGAGATACGGTTCGCTAACGGGTAGGGTATTTGGACCAGATTCAAAGACGAAACTTCGTCAATTATTCCGTATTCCAACTGCGCTTCAGATCGAATAGGGTCAATGGAACTTGTGCCTCACTTACCACCACTAAGTTTCTCCTTCGACTGAGCATCAAGGTGGGATGAGACACTCGATCGGATGATCTTTTTGTGTGTCTCATTCATCTGAATATCATCCAACGTAACTTGTTTCTGTTGATGGTTTTGATCCACCCCTTGAACGTCGAGCCGCATGAACCGCCTCTCACGCAACACATAGGCGAACATTCTCCGTGGCATTAGCATTATCTCATCATTTGTTAACTGGTCGATACTTATGCCTTCGCCTCCGTCTTTAAGAACTGGACGACTCTCGCAAACCAACCGGTATCGCTCAGCTGATACCATATCATCCCACCCCATTAGCTCTCTGACGGGGGTCACAGCCACAGGCGGCCCTGATGCGGAGTCGCTCGAACTATCTTGGGCAGGTGGTCTGGATGCTCTTATCGGTCTGAAGGGCGGGACTAAGCGGGAACGTCTTGCACCTTTACGAGACTTGGCTTTAGAAGCTGTGTAATATCTTTGTCCCCATTCTGGATGGGTTCGCAGCGCTTCTTTGAAGTCGATGATAACTTCGCTCTCGATATACTCGGCGGCTGTAATTTCGCCATACTCATCTTCCAGAGGCTCTCCGGCTATGCCGGTTACAAAATTCCACCCCGAATATAAAAGACTTGTTGACCGCTTTTGGATGCAAAATAGGAATTGAGATCCTATCTTTTCGGCCTCTTTGAGGACCGCTGTAGGATTCACATGAAATGGAATTGGGTAGCATCCCAGGGCTCTGATATCCTTTTGATTGGGAAAGTAATCAATCTTGATCTCTCGTCGAATTGCCTCTACCTTGTCGCCATTGTAATCGAGACAAAATAGATTGCAGATAAATACCCGCTGGCCTTGGTCGTGCTTATGTTGACTGAGAATTCCACCCAGTTTCCATATGCACTTATGAGCTGATTGACGAAGGTCCCCTTTGGGTACATATATTAGATCGTTCTCTTGAAAAATGCAAGGTATATCTTCAAATTCGACAAGTGAAGGGCCGGGTCCCACATTCGGTTTGACAGAGTCCCAGATCGGCAAGATATCTGTCTCCACAAACTGTATATAGCAACGCATATCTTGCAGTGCTCTCTCTGCGGCTTGAGGGGAATTTGTGTTGTACCCTGTGCCTGCTGCGAGATGATCACTATCATGACCAGTTGACCCTGGGGTATGATTCTCCGAAAATGAAGATCCAAGATCCCTTGAAGCGACGGCCCTCTCCATCTCAGCCAGGCGAGTCTTCATTCGCTGGTATGTATCACGAAGAGTTATGAAGGGACGGGGGAATACAATCGGACGCCCTTCGAATTCGTCGTCATCGATCAAGTTCGACAACGCCCGAAGAACGGTCGTCGATCGAACCTTAACTCTTCTCAAACGGAAGCTTTTGCCGAAAGCCTCAATTTCCGACGAGGCGATCGCAATAGGTGCGGCATCCGTTTCAATCGCGAGCATTGAACCTTTTGCTCTAACTTGCTCCCGTAGTCGTCTAATCTCCACCTTTACCTCGCCCATCCAATTCGCCGTATGGGTCATGAATGCTTCGATGACACAATCATCCTTGTCTTCATTCATTAGGTCTAGGTATCCGGTTAAGTTATAGTAACGAACTTCCGGAGTGAGCGGTCTCTCCCTCTTGGAAATTCGGGTTGGCTGACTGCCTATACTCTCAGTTTCCGACTCATTGTCAGTGGAATCGCTAGTTTCAGGTCGCTTTACGACCCTCCTAGGACGAGAATGAGGCTGTTGAACCGGCGAAGAGTGGAGGAGTAATTCTAGTTCTCCCATCTGCCGAAGCCATCTTGACCTTGACATATTGCTTCTACCAAGTCAATTACTTGAGTGGCTCAAAGATATAAGAAATATGATAGATTCCGCGATAGAGAGGGTGTTAGAGTAGAAAACCCATGTTTCTAGAAGGAGAGGGAGTTTAGTTTGACCAAGATTTCTTCAAACAGGTTTGTTGGGGGCAGAATTTCGCAGAACTTGGGGTCCAAATGTAACAATGTGCTGCAGTGTCAGACGCCACATTGTAATATTACGGGCGGTATGACTGCATAACGCGCGCGGAGCAGCTAAAGCGCCCAACAGTCACATCCACCCACCTTCTTTCCTTGGTCAGGTAGATAATTATTCTATTTTAGGGTATACAAGCGTAAGGGGTTTATTTGCAGCCGCAATACGCAGCAGATTACTGTTAGGCTTGCTCCCCCCCACCCCATCTTGGTCCTCTGATGTCTTGGGTGGCATAACGACCCGGAAAAATCGCAAGGAAGTATAGTATCTTGAACCGTTTGAATCTTTACAGGTCTATTACTTGAAAAATTCCGTTGCATGTTGGAAATGACCGATTACAAGTGGAGAAACCGATTCTCCGGATTCTTGGACCGCAGGCGATTGAAGCATGTCGAACAAGCACCAGATCCAGAGCATGTAGAAAGATTTCTCCGAAAGCGGGTGCCTAGCTTCCAGAAATCGCCTCCAGGGCCAATGCTGTACGACAATCGTGAGCGGGCTTTCAAGCCGGAGGAAGACGGTGCCATCGAGTGAGTTAATCGCACATAGAACCATATACACGATGCTAATGACGTCGCAGCGACCTGGAACATCTCATTGCTGCCCATGACGAGGAATCCAAACCTGAGATGCAGGTCTACAGTTGCTCCTGGGAGAAGGTCTTCGACCTCATGTCGGAAGCGAGCGCGACTCATAAGCCTAGCATATACAGCAACCCGGCCCTAAGCATCGGGGGAGACCTAGCATCTCGATATATTGATTTGATACCTGACGAGTACGGGCTTGGTATGCTGAAAGGAGGTCTAGCTCTTATATTTGAGGTATAATTCAGTTTATCCTACATTCCTGCCTTTGTCGAATACGATTCGTGGCTAAGATTTCTGTATCATAGGCCCTTCAAAAAAAGGAGGAGAATGCGCAGAAGATATTAGAAGTGTTCGAAACTGTCCCCGAGACGATACTGACTATCAACACTGCGTATGCTCTACTGGACCCTGAACCGGACGATGAGCATATCAAACGAGACTTTTATGACACTCTCGTCAGAGATGTACCAGTATTGATCGCGATCCTTCGCGGCTCTGAACCATGTAGGTCGCCTTCCTCTACCACCAAGCTCCTTAATCTTCAATTCCTATCAATGTTAATCGATCGAAGGGTATAAGAAAGTAGCCCAGTTCCTAGCCCTGAGGATACCAGAGACTATGAGTATCAGCGGTATCCTAGAACGCTGGAGTAAAAAATTAGGTTCGTTGAAGGGCCATGTCGACCGGATGAACATCAGGATCTTAGGCAGTCTGAATTCTAAGATGAATAGCATCAGCGATGTTGGAACTCAGGTGCAAGCAGCTGAGACGAACATCCGAACTCTACTATTGACAAATTCATCCCTACAGTATGCGCTGATGGGTAAATTTCATGGGCATATCACTAAGCAGAACTCTGAGATTTGGCACCAGCAAAAGCTTGCTGCCTGTGCAATGACAGGGCTTTATGATGAAATCCGAGAATTGACTCGCCAAGTATCTGAGTCCAGACGGATTCAAGAGAAAAAGCCCCAGCGACGCCCTCAGGCAGCCCTTGTCACACCAATACAGCTTTTAGGAATCATCGCCGTCCCGGGTCACACCGCACAGGATGACTTAGAAATAGTCCTTCGCCAAGCACGTTCATTCGACTTGGAGATGCATGCCAGAGTGGGTTGGCTAACGAAGACGGCCGAGTTCCGTGATTGGCTTCGAACAAAGCACTCTTCTCTTCTGCTTGTTGACGGCTGTCTTCCGGGGCACAATGATCTCATAACCCCCATGTCCGGGTTCTGTGCGGCTTTGGTTTCTAGTCTCGTGGAATCCGAACATCACACGGTGTTGTTCTTCTTCACCGGGGAGCACTGTGATATGCAATCACCGGACCGCGATGGAAATGGGCCAAAGGGGTTGATGATGAGCCTTATTTCACAGCTCTTACTCTCCTCCGCTCTAGTGAGACCGGATTTGGGCTTCCTGACAAGTGAATACTTGGAGGACTTAGGACGCTATGAT
The DNA here is from genome assembly GCA_022578505.1 of Nemania abortiva. Taxonomy (NCBI): domain Eukaryota; kingdom Fungi; phylum Ascomycota; class Sordariomycetes; order Xylariales; family Xylariaceae; genus Nemania; species Nemania abortiva. Next base: position 170,015 of record MU392557.1, read on the forward strand.
TTCCGTGCTCTCTGTAGCTTGTTTGAGACACTAGTACAGCAACTACCCCCGATATCGCAGATCTATTGCATTATCGACGGCATATCGTGGTATGAACAGTCACTGTGGTTGGAGGATGTCGAATTTGCGGCTGCAATGTTTGAATATCTTATGAAAGAACAGAGGGAAAGCCGGGGACAACTAGCACCCGTCAAGCTTCTTATGACGAGCCCTGGTAAAAGTATCGAATTAGTGAAGAGATCATGGGATCGGGAAAGTGTCTGGAAACATGTATCCTTGGCATCGGGTCACACTATAACAGGCGTCCCTCATTTTAGAGCATGAAGGAGACTTTAGTGCGAAATACGAGGCGTTTGCACCGTAACTCGGGTACATAGGGTAAGGTGATATTTCGAATAGGCACTTGTTTATGCTGTATCCAAGTCTTCCCTAGTTAAAACAAATTGTAGTTCGCTGCTATCTGTTTCGAATATGAGAAAAAATAAATTAAATAAAGCCTCAACATAAAGTAATCTATTTTGACTCGAACGTGATATTTCGGAGCATATTGTCAAAAAGATTACATTTAGCGCTCTGGCGGCGGTACCTGCCGTTGAGTTGAGCGCATAATACGTCTCAGAGCCTCTCACTGTAATTACCAAGCTCAATAGATGGCAAAGGAAACGACTAACTCGAGGAGAAAGTCCGTGTCAATAGCCTGAAAACGACACGCCATCGATTATAATGTACCTCAGGTTATCATTCTATTCCTGGGATTCCTATTGGAACATGATGCTGAATACTGAACGTTTTGTTTATGCTGACGCCGCTTTTTCTTCCTTGTTCATTTAAGAATAGTTATTTACCATTTGTCTGATCGATGTTAACCGTCCCCTTTCTTTCAAAACACTCGCGGTATACTAAGGCTCGCTTTATCGCACTTTCCTCAGGAATACCGCCTTCTAAATTTAATGCCAAATACTCTGTGATTTCGTACCTCAGTTGAAATAATCCCCGGTCATAGGTGGTTTTCGTTGGTGTGGCGCATGAGCGTGGGGGCTTCTCTACTTTCACTACTTACGCAGACCAATCAACTTGCTTGAGGCTTTAACGAGAGGCGTTGCCTTAACCGTGTAGTTGTTATTCAATGGTACTAGTTTGTTAATGCCGGTCGAAGCTTGGCAGACAATTCGTCAACAACCAATCATGCAACCCGAGGTTTTTTACCCCACCGATATGGATATTGACTATTTCTATTACAGCATCCGCTGCATATTTGAGTGCTTGCTCCAATGTTACACCCATGATCATCATCTAATTAATTGTATATCATTTTCACACGTCGCCGCTAGCTCACAAGATGCCCTCTCAGGCGATGAAGCGCAAGAACTGTAATGAGAATCCATTGGATCCCTATGAGGATAGGATGATGGACCTTTACGTCCGAGACAACCTGCCTCTTGATCGGGTCAGGGAGCTGATCGACGCGGAATCCGGGCAGAAAGTCCCGTGAGTACGACCACCAAACGAGCGTATGCCCTTCTGACAAGCTTTAGGAAATCTCGATACTTAGCTAAAATCAAAGAAAGAGGCTGGAATAAGAACCTGAAAGGCGGCGATGCCAAAAACCTCGCGATTGCCCTCACCCAGAGGTCTAGAAATAAGAGAGAGAGCCGCCTGTATTTCTGGGGCAGACAGCTTCCTCAGGATGAGGTCCATCAGATAGTATCACGAAGCAGACCGACTACTCTCGAACTGCTCGGGTCACCTCAACTACCAAGAGGTTACTCTATCCGCACACCAAGCCCTAAACCTATCCCGAATGCTATCAACAACATTGAGGATCTTCTGACCGATATGCCTTGGCTCGAAATTGAGAAGGCCCTGGATCACATGTCCCTAGACCCCAAGTATCACCATACGCTTGCGATTGTCCCGATTTCCCGTCACGCAGATCCGAAGAATGTTCTAGTTGGTAATATAGCTCAAATCGCGGGCGGAAACCGGAATATCACACCACTGAACTCGGATGTCATTGGCTCTTTGGGGCCCTCGTTTTTCACAAATAATCCTCGTGCCCTTGCTACCCTCGAATCAGCCCTGCCCCCCTCAGTTATCCGCTGCCGAATGGCTAGCGGCCCTCATATAGAGTACGGCGCTATAACGGTCGATTCATTTGAATATCGCGCTTTTCTATTTTCAATGGCAAACAGTTTTGCGGGTCTCAGTGGCTTTCGAGTTGAAGAAATATTCCAAGCATTCGAGGGTATCAACGTTGATGTTCTTTCTCATCTATTCCGGCTTATCAGAGGCCCTACAGCACGAGCAATCGCCCAAAATCTCTTCAAAATTGCCGTTGAAAGTGGAAGTCATGCAATAGTTGACGCTATCCTTTCGACAAAAGGTTTCGGCATTAATGTCAACGAAGAAATGCTGTTCGGTATAAACGAATTTTACACCCCTATCCAGCGAGCTTCATTACTAGGACACAATAAAACCATCGAGACGCTGTTAAGCCACGGGGCTACAACGAACCAGCCGATAGGCGCATTCCCGTCTTTCTATGAGCGGGAAGAACTAAGTTCCGCTCGTGAAATAGATTCCTACAGTGAAATAGAATCCTACAAGGAACTTGACATTGACTTGTTCCGATTGTGGAGCGACAGGGCGGACGTCATTCCCTTCGACCTAATCTTATCCCTCATTAATCGATACAAACATGACCGTGTCTGTTATCTCATAAGAGAGCATGTCCAGAAATGCATATGGCACAAACCTTACCGACGCGGTTCCACTAATATATTTGTGCTACTTTTCCACGATTTGTCCGAAAGAGATGCGTTGGACATCATAGCGGGCTTGGCGAAAATAGAGAGACCTAACATGCTCAACCCAGCTGCTGCTGTAGGTTACAAGATGTTGTTCGAGCAATTGCGGTCGACCTACAATCTGTGTCCTGACAATGATACTCTGTGCTGCGCCATCTGGGGCGGCAATAGATACTTGATCCGCACTCTGCTTTTGGGCGAAGCGTCGGTTCAATTAGATTTGGACAGCCCATCCCGCTTTAGCTCTGGCTTCCGATTTTATGGGCCTTGTACGCCCTTGTCACTTGCTATCACAATGAGGGACAAGGAGACTGTTGATCTTTTGAGGCATGGGGGTGTCTTTAACCGGTTGGGCTCATCGAAACGGTTCAAACTAGCCTGGGAAGCTGCAGTAGTATATGATAACTTCGAAGTTTTGGACGAACTTCTTCGGGGGCGCTCTTCTGTCCCCGTCTGTCTGGGCCAAGCTTTAGAGCTCGCCTGTGAGGCGAAAAACCATCAATTTGCCCAAAGACTTCTTAACCTTGGAGCACATGCTACTTTATCTCTTAAGGCGGCCATCAAAAGTAGAGATATTGGTCTCATCGAGTTGTTATTGGACTCGGGTGCCGAAGCTACCCTTGACGAGGGGAGCTACCTTACACTTGCTGTTGAAATGGGTAACCACCTGGTGGTAGGTAGATTACTCGCGGAAGGAATTGAGCACTATCAAGATGCGCTACATGCTGCCTTGAAGAAAGGAGACGAGAAACTAGTAGAGATGCTCTTGGACGCCGGGGCCAATATCAACGGTGGAGCGCTTCGGGTCGTCGCCGAAACCGGTAACGTTAGCTTGACCAAATACATACTTGCAAAAGGGGCCGACCCAAACGACCCTCATGCTTTAGAAAAGGCATTCCGGGCCAATAGAGCGGTCTTTGAAATGTTACTGGCTGCCCACAAGCAGAGGTATAATTATAGGAAAAAGGGCTTCTGCTCCGCAGTATTGTACTCGGCGATCGAAGACGGAGACATTGCGCTAATAAAGCACCTTTTGGATCATAACGCCGATCCTCATGGCTTCGTGGAGAAAGACCGCCAATATGTTACGTCTTTCGGGCATGCTATAGTGATGGATAATAGCGAGGGTTTCACTATAGTGAAGCCGTTTCTCCAGGCAGGGTGTCGCCCTCACAATGTGGTCTCCCGTCTAGACTATATAAGGATAAAAGAAGAACACAGCATAGAAAAAGAAGAAGAGGAACCATTGCATACAATTAGCATAGCGCCGAGAACGACCGCGTTCTTGGCCGCAATTGCAACGAAGAATGTTGACCTGGTCCGGGCCCTAGTCCAAGACGATGAAACTATCATACACGCGCCTGCTCGCGGAAGCTTCAAACGCACAGCACTGCAGCGAGCAGCGGAGGTCGGAAGCATTGCTATGGTTAAGATGATCCACAACATGGGCGCCGATATCAACGAACCTCCCAATAGGATAGCTGGTGCGACGGTACTCCAACTCGCGGCTATCGGCGGGTTTCTTGAGATAGTGTGCTATTTGATCCAGAAAGGGGCAAACATTAACGCACCCGGCGCTTTGATCAAGGGTATGACGGCTCTCGTGGGAGCAGCTTCTAAGGGTCGCATGGACGTTTTGTCGGTTCTGCTAAAGGCTGCTGTGAGTCGCGATGAATTCGACAATGCACAGTTAGAGGCGGCTATTGAAATAGCTGGGAGTGAAGGTTACCCCGCGACTCGAGACTATCTCCAGCAATGGTATGATAGATATCGTCACCCAGGGGATGAGTTTATCAATTACTCTCCTTATGGTGAAGACTAGGCTTGCCAACGGGTCGTGGGAAGTACGGTCTCTTCCATCTTGTTTGTTGGCTAATTATGCTTCTAATCTAGCTAGGAGCCCCTCGGATCGCGGAGTGCAATCTAGATATCGACGCCGTTCACGGGAAGTGGAATGGTCTTGTCATTATTCTCCATATCGCCCTGCGCGTGGGCAAGATGACGTGATTTCTCCAAAAAGGCGACGGAGGGGAGATGAGTATGACAGTTATTAAGGGTAAAATCTATTGATACTTAGGTTAGGGAACAAGAATCAAGGTACCAGTTCTATTTGAGATGATTTGATGGCTACCCTAGGCTTTGAGTTATTAGATCGGATAAATTAATTACCTGTGATCTTAATTTGGAACATTTTCTTTTATCATGCTAGCATGTTCTGTGTGCAAGCCCAAAATCGTCATGGGATTCCCAACTACCTGAACTTATTAATATTATGGCCGGTTCGACGGTTACCACTCAATTGAGGAAATGATAGAATAATGAATAAGTAAAGAATTTCCTCAGTCAAAAGAATTCTACAACGTTGGAAATGGTGCATTGCCTTCTTGATCATGGGATTAAGACGAAAGTGGTAGGCCGCACTAGAACACCATCTGCATTCAACGTCTGCCTCCAAGAGGCTCATGAGGTGGAAGTTTTGAAAGAACTCTTGTCTCACGATACTCCAATCTGGACGATACGAGATTGTCTTGGAAGAAACATCCTGCACGTGGCGGTGAGAGTGGAAGCAAGGAGCTCGTGCAACGTATACCAGAAGCCCAGCCATATATATTGCAAAAGAGTGATATAGATGGGTGGACGGCACCGCTTTGGGCAGCTAGATGGGCGCGTCTTTTTAACTAAAATGACAACTACTCTTGACTAGGCGAGCGGGTGCGGAAGGAGATAGTAGAACTTTGCTAGAGAACAAACGCCCAGGAATGAATGAGCGGGTGGCTATTGGTGAGAAGAGTTGGACGCTGGGAGATCCAGCTAGATATCAAGAGGAATCGGGAAGCGTCCTTGAAGCGTTTTCCATAAAAGAATACAATGGAGAAAACCAGCGATCACGCCAGTCAAAACAAGCTAAATAAAACGCCTTTAGTTTGTTTTAACTGACTTGAAGGCGTTTTTGAGCTTGTTTGCCTTATTTGACGATATTTTTTGCTTGAATTGAGTTAGTTAACTGATTAAATAAGCTAAGTAAATTTATAAGCTATTTTACCAGCTTTTTTACCAGCTTTTTTATTAGCTTTTTTTGCGATAAAACGTAGCTTATAGTAGCTAGTGAAGGTATTGAACTGTTTTTAGAGTAGTTTTTTCAAGCTGTAGCTGTTTGGTTGGTTGTTTGTTTGGTTGGTTGGTAGGTAGGTAGGTTGGTAGGCAGGTTGGTAGGTAGGATTGCGAGAGGGATTGCGAGAGGGATTGCGAGAGGGATTGCGAGAGGGATTGTAGGAGGCGGTTGGGCTACGCGAGAAAACGCGCTAAAACGTGCCAAAACGTACCCACGGCTACCCCCTGCGGTTGTGTTATACTGAAAGTGGTATTATTGGGAAGATTTAGCTGTGGCGATTACGAATATTTGCTTTTTTTGATGCTGATGCTGAAGCGTACGGAGGTTTTGGTGATTAAAGTGTTGGTGTTGAAGGTGGTTGTTGAAATGAGAGGTAGGTGTGGAATGGTAGGCTTAGGTAGGCTAGGCTAGGTAAGTAGGTAGGGGTAGGTAGGGGTAGGTAGGTGGGTTTTAGCCAGGGCCCTACCTACCTAATAGGACCCCCTTTTGAAGTTCCTGAATACCCCCTTAACTTACTTTATTTTTATTAAAATACCCTGTAAAAAATTAGAAAAAAAAAAGAATAAATTACTTGCAAGTACTTGTAAGTAATCTAATTAAACTAGAATATGTTAACTTAATTGCAAGTAATTTTGGAGGCGTTGCTTTGTTTTGATTGATCAGGTTAGTTGGTAAGTCAGCCAAGTATTGCTTTGACTGGCGTGATCGCTGGAGAAAACCACGTGGACCAGGCATATAGGAATGAATAAAATTGTGATTGCTGCTTTGCAATAAGAACTCACTCTTGGAACGCCATATCGGAATTATACCAACTCGTGAGAGCAGCAAATCAAAGGAGCGCTGCATCGGTACATGGCGGAGATCTGCTATCAGAGTTCCGGGCTTTGCTTCAAGTGCATTCTATATAAAGGGTTATGCTAGAACTCTGTACATGAGTTTGAGGAGATGGGGAAGACTTCAAGGATCGAATCTATTGGGAAAGCACACAACATGCAGAGGCGTTAACTGAATGAATTCTCAAAGTTGGTTATCATTCTGAACCCAGAGAGCTTTCTTATACAATCTTTATCGAACTAATAAAGATCTTTCTCTATTTATTATCTTAGGAGCTTCCATATTCCTACTGAGTCTTACAGAATGTGATTATAAAGACTCCTATAGGTGGCGGCCTTACCTATCTGGAAGGGGTTCCTCGAACCGGTTCTCATCATGCTCTCAAATATTGTCTCTCAAATCCTTCGGACCATCAATATCTCTCAGGGCTTCCCACTATACAATGAAGTCAGCTAAATAACATCGAGGGGTCTTCTGGGAGCACACAAGTTGTCCCACACCGCGGAATATGGCAGAAGCAAAGAGAAACTACGGTAAAACTTACTTCGTGCTCTAGGATCGCCATTTGTACTGTATCCCACCACTTCCTGTTCCTGTAGACGGCTTCCCTACTAATGCCTTCCTGTCTGAAGCCTGCTTTTCTATACACGGCCACAGCCCTCTCATTGTAAAGCGATGCACCAAGTGCTAGACTGTGAAGTCCTCCCCATCTGAAAGACCAGTCCATTGCCCAATTGACTACTTCGAAACCGTAGCCCTTGTTCTGTCCCACATCCACAACGGGAAATTAGCATCTCGAAACCCATCGGTATATGATCAAAAGCAAGAAATAGAATTTTTGAGGATGTATACGCAGTCCGGCGGCAACATTTTGTAACAGTGGACTGGTAACTCATGATAGCATGTTCGTACTGATCTGGTAGGCGGGAGCAATCTGGATACTGAGCGATCCTCGACGCTGGTACGGTTGAAGCTCTCTAACGGTCACGTAGCCGATGGGCTCCGACCCTTTCGAGGAATCACCTAGAAGGCAGACCATGACCGCTAGGAGTGCATTTCTGGTGTTCTCAACCCACTGATCGCTTAAACTTTTGTTCTTAGGGCGATGGATTGACGGGTCCCCGAGGGCGCTTGTGACCGGATCTGACTGCAGCTGGGTGAAGTAGAAGTGTTTATCGGCTTCATTGTTCTCAATTGCTCGGTATATGAGGCGTTCAGAGCGAAAGGCACTCCCAATGGCATTCGTCATAAAATCCATGTCTGGCATCTTTCTACAACGATGTGTTCAATTATGTGCCATTTATAAAAACGTTCTGCACTGGAAGTGATTGCCGGACTAGCTATATATGATATATTTTCGGCCCCGAGGCCGGCCATGCTTACGTCGTGTTCGCATTCGGCATTACCGACTTCGATACATATATACTTGTACCAACTAGAGATCGGTTAGATAGGACACGAACTTCTGCAAGGAAGCCATCTGATTAGATCTGATTGATAAGATCGCGACAGGGATTTTGCCCTGCGCTAAGCTTAGTGACTCACCCAGGTAGTTATCTGATCCGAATATTTGGTCTCATTCCTAAATACCTAGTACTGGTCACAAAGCTAAGTTTAGAAATTGATCGGCACCATGGGTTCTATCCATCACACACGCGACGCGATGTTGGAGTCACCTAACGATGACACCCTGGATCCAGCCCGGTCCCTACTTAGTTTGGTGATCGCCTATTTCCTACCCACGTCCTGCCCACACTCAGTAGGGATCAAAGCAAAAGTAGAATTTACCACAAAGTGCTACATATACCGCGTCGCGTACCCACCAGCACTTCATGGTGTCAGGCAGAAGCCTCGGCCAAACAGGTAACCAGAAGACGCGTAACCACCTACGCTTGCGGAATTGAGTAACTTTGAAGCAGCAGCTAAAGCTCTATCAACTTTCAACTTGAATTGTTTTATAAATTGCTACAAAGTTTCACCTTAATGAATAGGGCATAACTCGTTGCACCTTTGGCCCTGGTTGAAACCCCTATGTAGGGACCTGGCTAGATCTAGCTATAAAAGGCGGCATTTTTAGGTTGTACGCCGCGGAATGCTGCCTGAAGCACTTGGGTCCTTGACTGCTTTCAATTAGTGACGAAGCTTACTACAATGACCCATATAAGTGAAGAGAAAGTATCTCCCCAAGTAGGCTCTTCGGTATGAACCTACATCCACGCCCAGTGCACACACACTATACCTACCTCCGACTAAGTAAGTACCTACATATATAACAGCACTTTTGGCCCCCAACATCTTCTATTCCATTTCCTCTACAACCACTACATCCAGATTCACCACTACTACCATAATCTAAGAATTGCTAAAGCGTTAGACAATGCCCAGCCATACTAATATCGTGAAGTTCCCTGTGTCTCCGAGTGGATCCTCGTCCCGAACCCCTTCGAATAAGCGCAGAGTCACTCCCTCCGCAGAACAATATTCCCCTCAACGCGCTTTGATCGTCACTACTGCTAATGGAGTGCCCTTAGCATCCCGAGGGGAGATTTCTCTAGAGCCCTTCTACCCCCCCAAGCAATTCTTTTCTCATATTCACCCGTCGCCAGGAAGAAAAGAAGATGTGAAGGTAACTTGGCATCAACAACGTGTCCTTCTCCCTTTAAGCCTCCGAGACCGGAGTCAGGACATCTACAAAGGCGCAGTTAGTGACGTGCGTCTTATGCAAAAAGCTATGTCTACGTTAGGCTTTTCTTATATTACTTAAGCAAAAACTTATACGTGTTTACCGATTAGCTGCTGTTACTAATTATACTAAGTCACACGGTTCATTTATATTAAATAAACACAAGAACGAAATGGCAACTTTGGCTCTAGAATATTAACAATTCTGTTAGTCTTAGCACCTGCGTCGCTCAGCAGCGGAAGCGCCCACTACTAGATAATAGCATAAAGTCTACCCAGGAGCTAGCTGAATGTGACACGACCGACTTGAACTCGTTGATTGTGCGAGTATCTTTGATGTTGAAGCTTGGTGAGACCATTGACCAAAAATCTGCATTTTTTGGCTGCCTCCGTCTTTGGTAACAACTGTGTATCATTGTCGATTGGTAATGAAACTCGAGTATACGGAGTCAAGGCATCAATTGAAGCCTGCACTCATAATAGTAGGCCAAAAATGCATAGTAGTCTACATTAGGGTGAGAAGCCATGTGCAGTTTCTTCACATGGTTAGGATTCGTCGGTACAGTTGACGCTCCTAGGCTGCATCTCACAATTAGACTTGGCCTCGATCATTGTACCGGAACCTAGACAGCCGGCGCTAAGCGATGTATTTTCATCGGAGCTGGGGGTATACAAGAATGCTCGAAACCTAAAATCCTCTGCAAGTCACGTTTTTGGAACTTCTAGGTAAGTTAGCTCGGTAGGCTGCATCCAGTGTGCACGCAAAGAGCCGAGTGGGGGAGTCCGGTTGAACTCTCTCGTGGACACGGGGATGGTGGAGGTGTATAACGGCGCACTTTAAAAGGGAGGGCGCCGGGCCACCTGCCGAAGGCTAGGGTTACATCCCGAGCCACCATCTCTCGTGCGTCAACAATCCCGACGCGTTCTGTGATGAGCGGCTTCTATCGCCTAAGGGTATTCGTATAGACCTGGTGCCATTATTGGCTGCTCAAATCATGATGGTTCTCAAAACCATGGCTGAACCGCCACTTGATTCATTCGAGATGCCCAACCCCGTCCGGACGGATCTACACACCGTAGACGACAGCTCCTTTCCCTATATTTTTGAGCAGAATGCCACGATAGAGCTTCAATCGGGGAAAGGGCTCGTGAGGTGTAACATTTATCGGCCGAAGGGATCGGGACCGGATTGCAAGGTACCAGTCATCGCGACGTATGGGCCATACGGCAAAGACACCTTTTATGGAGAGTAAGCTAGTTCTGCTGATTGACAGCCAAACTCAGTCCGGCGCTTAATGATGAGACAGTTTCCATGCGAAGTCCTTCGAAGAGGTCAATCCTGCGCAAAAGTCAGCACACTCAGCATGGGAGACTCCAGACCCTGCGTTTTGGACCCGTCATGGGTACGCCGTCGTGCGCGCCGATGAGATTGGAATCGGCCAGTCTCCCGGTCGGCTCGACACGATGTCCCGCAACACGAGCGAGGCTTTCTTCGACGTGATCGAATGGGCTGCCGCTCAGCCCTGGTCTAACGGTAAGGTCGGCTTACTCGGCGTCAGTTACTATGCGGGGAGTCAGTGGCGTGTGGCTGCGATGAAGCCGAAAGGTCTTGCCGCTATGGTCCCCTGGGAAGGCATGTCGGACTACTACCGCGACCGTTGTCGGCATGGGGGGATTCTGTCGAACAACTTCATCGATTTCTGGTGGAATCGTCAAGTGGTTTCCAACCAATACGGCCGACCGTGCGACGAGGAGATTATCACAAATGAGAAAACCAACGGCGTGGGCCCCATGCGACCGAAGTCTGCCCCTGAATCTCTCGAGGGCACACTCTCGGCGGAGGAACGTGCCTGGAATCGCCAAGACCAGACGGTTGACAACCGGAGGCACCGATTCCGGGATGAGGAGTACTATGCTTCCAAAGAGTATGATATGGGCGATATTGATGTCCCATTGCTCTCTGTGGCTAACTGGGGCGGAATTACGTTGCATCTCCGTGGAAACATCGAGGGGTTCGTCCACGCCGGCTCCGAACAGAAATGGCTGCGCACTATCACGGGGCGTCATGATCTGCCCTTCTATTACCGCGAAGAAGTAGAAATTCAACGCTCGTTCCTCGATGCCTTCCTGAAGAACGAAGATCGCGCGGGATGGAAGAAGGGGCATGTGCCGCGAGTGAGCCTAGTCTTGCGGCAAGGCGACGTCAGCTTCAACAACGCCGCTGTGGAGAGGCCGTACCCGCGCCGCCCCGAAAAAGAGTGGCCAATCGCGCGCACGATTTGGAAGAAGTATTATCTCACACCACGGAAGACTCTAATCTCCGACATAGACGAAGCCTGGATCAGTCCCCAACGGGAAAAGCTGACCTACGAAGCACTGGGATCTCTAGAAAACCCGCAGCTCATCCAATTCTCATCGGTGGCCTTCAGGGACAGAACGGAAATCACCGGCAACATCGTGGTCCATCTCTGCGTCAGCGCAACTCCGGAGCCTGGAGGGCCAACGCCGTCGGATATAGACCTTTTCGTCACGCTGCGCCACATCTCGCCCAAAGGGACTGAGATATTCTATACCGGCACAGCTGGTGACCCAGTGCCGTTGACGAAAGGGTGGCTTCGGGTGAGTCTGCGCAAAGTTGACAAGGAGCATCCCAAGCATAGAGAGTACCTCCCCTGGCGACAGTATGCGAGCACCGACGTGCTCCCCGTGATTGTCGGCGAGATCTACGAAGTAGATGTCGAGGTTTGGCCGACTTCCGTAGTGGTTGAGCCCGGGGGACAACTGGTGCTAGAGGTCGCGAGCGGCGACACGCAGGGCTGTGGGATATTCAGGCACGATGATCCTGTTGATCGGTGAGTCTATATACCTATGCTCGTGATGTCAGTCTCTAATACTAATTGGGGTTCAAGATCGCCCGCCAAGTTCCAAGGTCGTAACCATGTTTGCTTTGGACTAAGCTTGGTGAATTACATAATGCTGCCCGTTATTCCCCTTGAACAGTCCACCGATACCATGAGAGACTTTCAGTCTAGCCACTCAAGGGTCGAACGTGGTCTGCTTCGCTGTCCGCGCAATAACACAAGTCCCCATTCTTTAAGTTTGCAAAGACGGTGAATTATCACGTCACGTCTAGTACACAGGATTACTTTTGTAGCATTAAAGCTCCAGAGCATCTTGTCTAATAAAAGGTGCGTTGAATTAGGTCGTAGCGCATTGTCACATCATATAGTTGGAAGCTAACAGTTGAATAGAATTCGCGCGCTTGCGGATGGCGGGGGGATATTGTTAGATACTTCTGTCGGGAGGTGTCAGATGGAGGATGTCTTGTAGAAAATGCACTTTTGGTTGCAGCCAATGACAACTATTAAGCGGAGCTAGGATCCCGCATTCGATGTCAGCAGTAACTCTTTTCACTCCAAACGCTACCACCTGGATTTAAATATATGCCCCAAAATGTTACACGGAAGGGTTGCAATGCCCTATGAGTGGTTTCTCGCGCCATGATAGCACTACACCGAGGTCGTATAAATCACACATTACCTACAGTCCGGTAATCCCCCACCTCCCGGCCATGATGACTTACATGATCCTTCTCGGTTGGACTAGAGCTACCGCGTTTTTTTATGGCCCCCAAGGACGGCAGAAGAAACTGCATATTTATTTTTCATATTGGTATTTTCTCTCCCTTGCCATCAATTTCCTAATCCTAATCCCATGACTATGCCAAATCTTCATTGAAATCAATGCCGAGCCGATTACTTTATCACAACACCTTCTATCTCATAGCTCTTGTACACGAAGCATGGCATCCGCAATGAGGCAAATCTCGGAACTCCCTCCCGACGTAAACAGGGGTTATATAATCAACATTATATCTTGGCTCGGGGCCAGCATCTCCACCATCTGCGTCGTGTTGCGACTCTACAGCCGCATATTCGTCATTCGACGTCCCGGCTGGGATGATGCTATCGTCGGTTTCGCCGCGCTACTGAACATACCCACTAGAGTCCTAATTTCCATCGCGATAGCCCATGGCCTTGGTCGGCATGTATACTACTTATCCGGCGAGGACCTCCATATCATTCTCTTCTACAACCCCATCTTGGAGACCCTCGGCATCGCCGCTTTTTGCTTGCCGAAGCTTGCGGTCGTTATCCTCATAAGGATGTTGATGGGTACCACTGCGAAACGCGGTATCTGGTTCTTGTACTTCATCATTGCAGTGCTTTTCATGATGGTAGTTCCGGTTATTGTTATCATTTTCCTTGAATGTAATCCGCCAGGTCGGGTGTTACACCCATTCTCATCATCAACACGATGTGTCCCCACCCGCTATTATGATGTTGTCAACACCCTGTGTGGCGGTCAGTAGCAACGATTTCCTATATGAAAACTTCCCTTCTCGGAATATTTTGCTAAATGAATAATCTACAGCATGGTCTGCCTTTACCGATCTAGCTCTAGCTGCTTCCCCCGCCTTTCTTCTTCGGAATCTGCAGATGAAACTTTCGCGTAAGATCACCGTTATATTGATCATGGCTTTCGGCTTTTTGTCAGTTATATCGTCTGCTCATTACGGCGGTGGACCTCTCACTGATACCAGCCTATAGTGCTATGATTGCGGCGATCGCAAAGACTTTGCTGCTTCCGAAACAAAACTCTCCCGACGCAACTTATGAGATATTTTGGCTTTATATTACATTTACGTCTGTGCTCCCGGCTTTCTTTTTTTTTATTCTTCTCAGTTTACGGCCGGGCTAATATTTCTACATCAGTATTGAGACGGACCTTGTTATCATCGCTTCCTGTGCGCCGGCATTTCCCAAGCTGTGGATGCGCATATTTGGGAGAGAGAAAGATGAGTTCAAGCCGAGGCCGTACCATCCTGTCGGGCCTTCTTGGTATGGATACCAGAGGCATGGCGCCCAGCATGAAATGGCCGGTCTCCACCATGTATAGAATGCGAGTCGCATAGTCAATAGAAACGTCGAGCTTAGTCGGGTACCTAAGTCTGGCGGCGCAATATCAGAGTTGGTGATATCGTTCCCCATATATTTGACTATCAGCACAACATCTTAAGCTAGGATTGCTAAATAGGATTAAAGCTTATTTTGTAATTCGGTTAATGCTGCTAGGTACTTCAGGGCGTCGGACAAGGAATAGCATGGGGAATAGTGCGACGATCTAAGCGGGGGCGTTGGCTGTTAGAAGTGACATATTTATTCAGCATCTTAACGCCAATATATAGCATTCTGGTTGAGATACATAAGGAGATCATAAGTCAGGGTGTCCAATCTCTTAAGAACGCCTTGGGTGTTTTCCTGAGATAGCAAGTCCCGATTTTTATAAAGAATCTTGACTACAACGTCCCTCAGTCCCCTGTCAGAGTCAGGAGTTGACGTATATGCCTCTTGTGCTGCTTCTAGAAAATCGTTTGGGGCCCAATGCTTCTGGGTTGCCGTCTCGAACTTTTGTAGTGCGAGGGCCTTGAGACCATTGATGAAATACTTCCCGGCAAGGGCGTAAACCTTCGCATGGACGAGAAGATCCGAATAACAAGGACGCAATGCAATTATATGGTCGTCAACATCATCGGCATCCATCTGGTCGATGGCCTCCTCCTTAACGTCGTCCGTGGAAGGGAGTACAGCATTCTCATCTTTGGCCATGTCCAGCGGAGACGTATTGTAGTCGAGATGGTAGAAGTAATAAACCATCATATCAACAATTTGGGGATCATCATCAGGAAGATCTATCATCCCCGTATGCGCTTCCTAGTTCGGATCTTTAGCCGAAGAAAAATAACATATGTTAGTAGAACTCATACCTTCATACCTGCGCGGCAGGCTGCAGCGAAGAAATCAGACCGTGGGCATACGATAGCCTTATGTACCAGGTGTCGCTTCCCATGGCAAGTAACAATGAGATCCGCATATTCTCCACGGGCATAAAGTCTGTCAACCGTTATATCAGCATTGAGAGAGATTTTAGTTGGGCTAAGGGGCGGATACTCTTTAAAGGCCGTCAACAGCTCCTTAGAAGGTTCATCCATACCGAACACGGCCGGGATATTAGATTCAGATGGTCGTAGCAAAATTGCCGTGGTGTCCGGTTTTCTCTGGGACGTAAAAAGCTCGGGAAAGGCAGTAGCTGCTGACCAACGGCTCTCGAATATGCTATCCTTCAAGAGGGATTGCAATGTTTTCACAACATCTGGGTTCCGGCGGAGGACCCCCGGCCGATATTGTTGAACAACTGCCCGAATGGCTTTCTGTTTCCGCAAGTATGAATTACCAGATGTAGAGAATATACCTTTCCATTCAAGGTACACCGTTTTTCTCCGAGATCTAGTATTCCACATGCCCTTAGGTCGCAGTCTGTAAAATGTACGTAGAAAGTGGAGGGTCTTTAGGGAAAACGGACGGATTGTTAAACCATGCGTGTAGAGGGCTAGTTCTGGAGCTGTATGTACGTCTAATATCTCGCAGACACGTAGTTTTTGGTCATATTCGCGGCTACTGTCACATGGCCAAAAGTGCCAAAACCTCCGTTAACTACAGTAGACCACTTAGGAATGCCCACGCGCCCGCAGATGCCAGCTGTAAGAGACTAGGTACTGGATATAAAGAGTCGTAGAGACTTCCACCCAAATGCAAGGAGACCCAACAATAACATCTATTCACTCAACACGGCCTGCACGAATGAGGAGGTGATTTAAACGGGGATATTGGGGAGGAGCGTGAGCGACTTGTCTTGCCGGGGTTATCTCGAATAGCCGCTTGAACTATAAAAATCGAAATCAAATAAAATCACAACTCATACGTGAGGGCGGGTTAAGAAACCTCTGACTACCAGTAGAAACCACACTTTTCGATAAATTGAGTCGGCAACCCTTATAGAAGTTGGGGTCAATATCAAGGATAAGGGCCAAGACAGCTAGCAACGTATGGTAAGCTAGAAATTATACTGTGACGTTAGTGCAGCAGTTTGGTTCAAAATCACGCATAGCGCCAAGAAGCTCAACAACGTATGAACGGCTAGGACTTGCACTGTGATACTTAGGACCACCTATAAATTTGGTGTAATCAACCGCTATAATAATCTGCTTGGGTGGCTATAGCACCTTGCTCTTACTTAGAAATAGTGGCTAGCTATGCTAGATGTAAAAGTGGTGCGAAGGATCACAGTCAAACGCCTAGCCGTTCATACGTTGCTGAACTTCTTGGCGTTATGCGTAATTTTTCAAGAAATTACTGTACATGTAACCCGGACAGCTGAGGGCGGGGTATGCTTGCCCCACCGCTGAACTAATATAAAAGCAAGCATTTCCCCTGATTTTGACCCGAACTGCTGTGCTGCTAGCTGGTTAGTCTTACTAAGTGTCTCACATATATGTTCTTTTGTCAGATAATGGGTCAAGAATTCGACCTAGGCGTGCGCATCCAAGCGCTTACCCTTCATTCTGAAGGCATGTCAAGGGCCCAGATAGCCCAAAAAACAGGCTATAAACCCGGCGGCATCTCCAACCTGGTAACGAGAGCCAAAAGCCGTGGCTATCGCCCTGGAGGCCCTATTCTCCTCGAATATGTTCAAACCGCTGCAGGGCGGGGTCGGAAGCCAATATTGACTGAGGCTAAAAAGGACGAGATTATAGAGCTCTTGACGGCTAGTAAAGGTAGCGACAAGTTCACTACACAAGCACTGGCAGATGAATTCAACGCGAAAACGGCCGAAGAGAAGCCGGTCTCGCGGTCAACCGTACTGCGTTGCCTTAAAGAGAAAGGCGTCAATTATCCCAAAAAACGCACGACTAAACCAGGTATGATGATAGCACAGTGTATAGCCCGCTTCCATCGCTTCTGCTTGGAAGCGAAGGATTGGGCTTCTGACCAATGGAAGCTAATTGTTTGGAGTGACGAAACCTCCGCCTGCTTCACACAGCCGTCAGAAGGTCTAGGCAAGGGCTTATGAAGCCTCCCACCCTCCACTATCACAGCCATTAATCCCACCTGAGCAAGTGATCAAACCGCAGCCGGATATATAAACCCAAAAGATTTCACATAATGGGCAACGACAACTGCGCACGTGCCAAGCGCCACGAACACCACCGCGTTTCGAACGCACAACCTTCGCACTTCAGCGTCTTACGAATGCGCCCGCTTCCCTGGCGCCCGAATCACTGCTCTCCCTGACATTGTGTCGATAATGGCACGCGGAATTTTTACTTCAATGATTGTTTGTAGGATGGCTTGTACTATTCTCTAGTTTGTATTTTTTTTTCTGGTGCTGGGCTGTCTTTGACTTCGTCTTTCGGTATGGCGTTGAGTTATCCTTGCTAAGCGGATATTAGCGATCATATCGGTCAATGGATTTTTCTAAATTTGATTTAATGGAAAAGCCTAGAAATACTAGACAACGAAGTGGGTGGAGTTTAATAGTGTTAAAAGCAAGGTTTTCAATTATTGCAGAGTGAAGGAATTCCCCATGGACCTTGGGCAGCTGAGAGAATTACGGCGTATACCATTTTATCTCTAGAGGCATGGCTAAGGACATAGGACTGAACTCTTCAGGCTGCGACTCTGCAACCGCTGTTGAGATGTGAGTCTACATTCTATAAACTACGAGAGATTAATATTTTTCTTCCTCCTATGTAATACCCACATGGCTTGTTAAGGTCGAATTAATGATTCACTTCATTGTGTTGTTACGATCAGCCCAGAGCGATTGAAGTCTCTGGACTGAGGGGCCATCCGGACTATTGGGACTGATTTCAACAGCAGAATTCCGGGTCTGATCATATGATTTTAATATTTTGATGAAGTATATGCAAGGCTAGGGTTGCTGCGTGTGATCAAAGCTTATACTGCACCCTTGCGGATATCGCAAAGTTTGGGCCATCCCTTATACCGACGGACTGGTAATGGTCCGTAGCCACCCTGCTACCATGGGTCATATGATATGGAGGTCTCTTGTCCTGAATTCGTAAGGGAGTCAACCAAACTTATGGCTGAACTTGTGATGCCTGCGTCGGTGCGGGCGCCCAAGGGGTAAAGGAGGGTTACCTTGAAACGAACTGGCGGGGTGTTACCAATCTAAGGCAAACTACCTAGGCATGGGATAAGAAGTGAATAAATTGAAAATACGCTGATATCGTAAACCGGTAGGCGCGAGATATGGGATAGAGTATAGATATCGTCGGCCATGTGTGGCGGTCCGGTCCGGCGATGCGGGATAGAGCCACCCAATGATGTAAGTAGGTACCTGGAGAGGTACTGTTAGAGAAGGTAGGTAGGGAACAGCATTTGTTTGCGACTTCCCGGGAACAGTGACGCAAGGTTTCCTAAAATAAGATAAAACCCAAAAGAAAATAAAATCCGGCAGCAGATAAGGCAAGCCTAAGTAAATCAAGCATGCCACGCACAGCCGGCAGCAGCAGTAGAAGTAGCAACAGCAACAAACGGATGTCACCTCGAACAAGTCACACCCAACACACACTCTTTCTAACACTTCAAACGCCAACCACGATGTTTCGATACCCGGTTATCCAGTACAAAGCGAACCACTACGGGAATTACGCGTAGCCAAATCCCACGGCACCGATAACCAGCTTGCCATAGTGCAACATCCCTTCATAACATTCCATTCTGGTGCATGCTACGAACGCAGCCGGTCCATACAACAGCGATAACGTCTATTCCCATTACGAAACCAACGACAACTACACCCTTCGAGAACCGCATAGAGCCAAAGATAAGTCAAATGGAAGACCTTCGCGACGCCGAGAAAACCGTGTCGGAGTTTGCTAGGTTAATCGATAATCTCCGACCGGACGAGAAGACATCCCACGCAGAGGAGCGATATGAGATATTCGACGGCCGTCACGATTCCATCAGCTCACATAAGAGCGCCAAGGGCTCCCTTAGTTCCCGTTGGCGATCGAAGAATTTGAAGAGGGACTGGGACGAGACTGTCGAGGGCATCTGTAAGTAGACACTGAGGGACTTGGGGACCTGATGACCGCATCACACCTATCGTGACAGCTAGGACCTGTTACCGTCACAGTCCTAAGCAGTCATGACTCCTTGAAGTGATTCAATCTCCAACACAGACGCGCGCACACGCACGCGCAAGCGTGCTATTTCTATTCCTATTACCAGCGCTATCCTCATTTACAGCATGCGCATATGCTGACTGAGTGTACCCCTAGTGTGGAACGAGCTCGAACAATCACAAAACCGAGTAGCGTCCAAGTTCAAGATCGACCAGACGGCCCTAAAAGAGTACATTAGCTCTCCCGATATGATGGATCTCGGCTGCGAGTTCGCGAGACACTACTTTGGCGGCGACCCGGGGCGGGAGAAGTCGTACTGGGCGGCCGAGGACCTGTTCTTCGAGCTGCAGGCTATCAAGCAGGGCGACACAGACGCGGGGCGCTGGGCTGAGGCCAAGGTGTACAAGAAAGAGTGGGAGCTCGCCGACCACCTCGTGCGTTTCGTGCTGCTCGCTGAGCAGTGCCGTCTCTGCTCGGGCCAGGGGAAGTGGGTGGAGTGGCAGTGGAACTTCAACATGAACGTCTGCTTCTACCTCAGCGTCTTGAGATGTTACACAGTTCGAGATGCGAAGCAGAGGGAGCTGTCTAGACGCTCACTCGGCCCTTCCAGCCCAAGACTATCTCATGGAAATCGGGACTCGAAGCATTCTCAGATGTCTTCGACGGCGCATTCCGAGAAAAAGGAGGTAGAAGTGGAAGGGCCGTGAAAGAACTAGAGTGACTGATAGATACTCCATTATCATGCTCGCTATTGATTGTGATCTCTCTCGGACTGTACGTCCGCGACACTCCATTTATCCAAGAAAGGTTCGTAGAATAGAAGGGACTTTGCGCATGAGGAAAGACGCGACGCGCGACGAGGGCTAATGAGAAGAGATAGGGTCGCGTAAGCCTAATTATTTAATCATCACGCATCCCTCGTCCAGCAGATGCTGCACTCGTGGCATACCTACTAGTGCTCTCACACGAGCTAAATCAAAGCAAAAAGCAAGCAGGTCAAGACATAGAAGATAGCCGTGTCGAGTAGAGAATTGTGAGGGTTGTGGAGGTATCTGCGCGGTATGCAATCTACAGCATACCTAAGTAGCACCTAGTCTAGCTATCGCGACCAATCAAAAATCAAAACGGAAGCATGGTAATGAACGACGTAACGTATTAGGTATTAACTACGTTTCTCGTCAGCTGATTGAAGAAATAGAGCGCGCATCTGCGCAAAGAGCGAATACTGAAACCAGACGAGGGAAAGGTAAAACCATAGTACTCCGTTTTACTCCGTATGGAATGCGCATTCTTGAGATAGCAAAGCTATCACGATCGGACCTTGTTTGGGGCTGTGGCGCAGACGTTACTTCTTCTGCTGCTGATGTACTTAGGCAAGTTCCCCACAGTAATACTACCTACAGAGCTTAATTAGGTACCTCGCATACCTGTGAGTGCAGCATCTGGTACCTCCCCTCGCTCAGCCACCAATCAGCCTCTAGTCGCGCGACGGTTCATTTAGGGATTCTTGTTGTTACCTTAATTCCCTTCATCCCGCGTTTGTCGCACATCATACAAACCTCATCTTCTCATCTCGTTTCTCATCTCACTTTCGGCAATCCTAACGGAATTCATCTCCCCATAAGGATTTTCTCCCGAGGCGACTGTGGGCAGATATTCGATTTCTTTGACCATTACGCACCTCATTAGATTGGTATCTTCTGACCTGCCATATCACTATGTCCGACGAATCTGACCAATCTGATCGCGAGGATGATCTGTCTTCGGACGTTGATTCCGAAATCGAAGAAGATTCTGACGAGTCTGGAACCGACCAGGGTGATGGTTTCTTCGATATCGAGGCGGAGGAATCAGACGGTGATGAGTATTACGACCCGCATTATATCGACCTCGGGCCCGAAGTCCGTTTCCCACAGTTTTCCGGCTTGCCACCAGAACTCCGTGCCATGGTATGGGCAGCAGTTGACCCGCATTTACAATCTAAAGGAAGGGTCCTAGACTTCCAAGCTATTACAAATATCAGTCCGCAGCATGATTATGAGGGGAATGATATATGGGACAGTGCTACGTTGGCTGGACAGACCGCCCCGGCAAGGACCGTCCTTGCCATCAACAAGGAAACCCGCCACATGGCGCTGACGTACTACCCGGATGTCATCCGATTCCGGGACGGCCGCTACGACGTCCGATTCAATAGTGTCAGAGACATAATTCTTCTTCGGGGCGCCCGGCATCTTGTAAACGCAATCGGCCTGGAAAGCTGGTGCGATAAAATCAAGTACCTCGCTTTGGAACGCGACGACTTTTGGGACCCACGGGAAGGCCCTCTCTTTGGTCCTTTTTATACCCCCCCGCCAAGCTGTAGGAACCTTGAGGCCGTCTTCCTTTGCTACGAGGCAACCGGCGACATGGGACGCCGCAATCTTGGTTGGGCGGTGTCCAAAACCTCTCGACAATTCCATGTCAAGACATCTAAGATACGCCCTGGTCTAGGCGAAAACTGGGAGTCGGTTTATTGCTGGCCCGATATAACTCTGGGTCGTCAGCATTTGGCGGATCTTCTTAGCCGTGACCTCCGTAAGGAGTTCCCGAGCAATCCTACTTGTACAGTTGGCTCCCTCCCTTGTTGGCCCATGGCGGAGTTTATCGGGGGTTTTCGAATGTACCTCGAAGCCAAACGCTACGATGAATATATTAAGCGTGGGCGGACGGGAACTCCACCGCCATCAAAGTATAACTGGATTGACGGCACAGGCCTCGATTCAGATCCCGAACAAGATGACTTTGAAAGTGAAGAAGATGAATATGAAATAGGCGATTTCGTTGTCGATGACGGGGACGGTGTCGACAGCCATGATGAGAGCGAGGATGAGGGTGAGGATGAAGATGAAGATGGCAATGATGAGGCGGCTCAATTTGACCAAGACCCTGACGATTTCAACGGCTTCTCGCCTCTTGAAGGTTCCGATGATGATGAAGTGGCTGGTGCCTTGCCAAACGCCCTCGCCGTCACCTTCGACTATGAATCCCCCGAGGACTACGCCTCAGACACCCCATCTCTTGAGGAGGCGCGAGGCGCCACAAGACAGTCCGGCCGACGCAAGCGTCGCATCGTATCTTCCGACGACGAAGACGGCGACAAAAATGGCGACGCCTCTATCGCTGAAAGCCGCCCACGGCTTAAGAAGCGCGCACGTGTGGTACTGTCAGATAGTGAAGATGAAGAAGCTGGGGGAGAAAGTGCTGAACCCGAGGCGGAGATACCTTCCCGGCTCAAAAAACGCGCACGTGTGGTACTTTCAGACAGTGAAGACGAAGAGGGCGAAGAAGATCAGCCGTCCAAGCGCGGCGTAGCTGAGGGGGTTGAGGACGAAGACGAAGACGAGGACGAAAAAGAAGATGAAGAGGACGAGGAAGAAGAATATGAGGAGGACGAGGAGGATGAAGAAGAAGCACAAGCTTCGAAGCCATTGTCTCTCATGCAACGCCTGCGCCAGTTCCGCTCCGATGTTCGGGTCTCACCGGAAAATGGATCCCCCAACTCAGCTGAAGAAGATGACGGAGAAGAACAATACGAAGACTACGAGGAGCGAGGATTCTCTGATGCTGAATTCCCAGAGTCGGCCGAGGAAGACAACGAAATGGATGGGTGGTGAGATGTTGCCATTTTAACGACGTGCTAATATTCAACTTGGAGGGTTCTACGCACAGACTGCATGTACTAGATGCCGGTTTTATATGAGCAATCATATTCTTCATCGACGGCGGTAGTGCAAGCTATAGTAATATCGATGTTTAATAGATAGCGACTACTTATCGCTTGATTTCCTACTTGACCGTTCTCATTCTGCAAATGCTGTCCACGTAGTAAGGATGAAAGAGTTTCATAAGAGAAGCTTACCAAACTGTATACCGCCTATCCGCGCTGGATCCTAGCGGCATCACTACGCTAGACATGATGGCGCAGTAAAGATGTCTAAGTAGGTTAGGTACCTAGTAATTATAGAATGCAGATCTTCTAACGACTTGCGTAACCTACAGGCGTGCTATATTTAGTGGGCGGCGCAGAAGTGGCAATCGGGTGGAGCACCTAATCGTTAGCGTACTTTTATAGGGATATCATTCCCCAATATCGCCGGCTAGATTTGCCGGTACAGCGCCGGTCTTATGCGGCTCCTACTCCTGCTTAGGCTACCGTGGTACCTACTTACACTGCCATAATTGTCTGACAGTGCCTTAGGTATTTATTCTACGATCTCACAGAAGAATGCCACAAACTAGGTAGATAAATTAACGTGGTGACAGGAGGTAACGTGTGTTTTCAATAGACAACACTCCTTTTCATCTAGCCGCCCAGCTGTGACGTGACACCTCTCGAAAATGGCGGCCGAGGGTGAAGGAGTCTGGAGACAGCACCTCTACCTGCAGACGCGGCTGAAAGAGAAGAACGGCCGCATCCGCCTGCTCACGATCCAGCCGCGGCAGTACACGGCGACGAGGTCGGAGGCGCCGCCGGATGCGATACACTGCTTCCTGCGACTGGCGGAATTGAAGGAGCACCCGCACTTCACGGCCGTCTCGCACCGCTGGCACGCATCAGACGCAGTCGACGAGACCAAGTCGGTCCTCGTGAACGGCGCTGCCGTGCCCGTCTCGACGGGCCTGTTCGAGGTTCTCAGTCAGCTCCAGAATGAGACTGAAACGGTCGTTGTCTGGATCGATGCGCTGTGCATCAACCACGCCGACGAGGACGAGAGGGAGAAGTCCGTGCAGGTCGCGCAGCTGGCGCAGATCTTCGCCACCGCCGAGAAGACGTTCATCTGGCTCGGCACGACGGCGGACCGCAGCGACGAGGCCATGAAAGTCCTGCGCCGGCTGTCCGAAGAGCAGCTTACGCTCAGCGCGTACGTGGCCAACTGGACCCCGCAGTTGGGGCACCAGCTCGCGCAGAAGATCCTCCCGTCGAGATTCGTCCACTCCGGCCCTGCCGCGCAGCAGCCCGTGAGTAAGGAGCCGATAGAGCTGCAGCAGGAGCTGGAGTCCCTCCGCGCGCCGCTCAAGGCGCTCATGGAGCGCGACTACTGGATGGACCTGTGGTCGCTCGTCGAGCTGTGCCTGTCTGGCAAGGGGCTCGTCGTCTGCGGGGGCCATGGCCTCGCCCTCGATCACTTCTCCTCCGCTGCGCGGGCGTTGGATCATATTATCAACCACCTGACGTACTCGAAATGGCTCGCGTCCGCGACGAACCCGGCTACGCCGAGCGCGCTGAGCAGTGAAGAGGTCTCCAACCTCTCGCAGTCGGCGGCGTTGCGCATCCTTGCGCGCCGTGACGACTATAGGAAGGACGCAGACTCATGGCTCAAGTCGCCGGATAACCCGCTCTTCGGGCTGCTGAGCCGCTTCTTCGCCGTGCCTGCGGAGAACAGGCTTCCACTGCGCATCGGCAATGCGCGCGATAGGGTTTATGCGCTGGCATGTCTGGCGACTGACGTCAATGAGCTGGGCGCCACGGTGGATTATAGTAAAGATGTCAATGAAGTGTACGCCGAGACCTCGGCTGCGTTCCTACAGAAACACCCACGCGTCTTGCAGCTTGCGCGGGGCACGCAGTCCGCGGGCGAGAATGAGAATGAGAACGAGAACGAGAACGAGAAGCAGACATCGTGGGCGATTGACTGGGAGAATGTGCGTCTGCCGCCATCATACCTGGGCTTAGGCTCGACAGATCGGCCTTTTAACGCCTGTGGACCAGCTGATATCCGGTTCTACCGCGCCGAGACGGGGGTCCCGGGGCAGATATCACTGAAGGCTGGCGTCGTGGACAAGGTGCAGGAGGTCGGAACAATTTATCGGCCTGACGACGAGCTAGGAAGCTCTGAGCAGCAACGCACCTATCTAGCCGAGATCAGACGGTTCTGGGAGGACTCGACGGCGTCGCTCAGCTCGCCGTATTTCGCGGAGCAGGCCGCGGTCGCGCTGGCCAAGATTCCCGTCGGTGACATCGAGGCCGGGCTTGCTGCGTCGTCTAGTAGCGCTGCGTTCGTCAGGGCGTCGTCGGCTACGGTCGAGGGGTATAAGAGGACTGTGGAGGCTTTGTTCCCAGCTGAGGATGATAGCTCTACGGACGAGGTGGACGAGGGCAAGACCGCTACAGCTGGTAACCCCGCAGACGATGACACGACGGAGAAGCAGAAGGGGGAGGAGAAGAAACAGAAGCAACCGAGCCCAAGTCTGCCGTATCTCACGGCGATGGCCCGGATGGCCGGACGCAGACCGTTCCGCTCGCATAACGGCTACGTCGGCCTCGGACCCGCGGACCTTGCGGTCGGGGACACGATCGCTATACCGTATGGCTCGGCCGTGCCGTTCGCGTTTCGGCGCAGCGGTGGCGGTGGGGAGGGCGACGAAGCGACGACAACGCATCGCTTGGTGGGCGAGGTGTACGTTTTTGGAATCATGGACGGCGAGTTCATGAAGGTGCATAGACAGGAGACGGTGTTGCGCGTTGTATAGAATAAACGAGACTCTTCCAACTTCAAGCTCCAAACTTAGGAAGTTTATGAGTTAAAAGCCCTTAGAACAGTTTAGGCATGATTAGAGCGGAATGCCTCAGCTTCTTGTTTCTTGCGATGCATGATAGGCATTGGGCTTCTCCTAAACATTGGTAATGGCACGGCGGGTGGCAGATGGTTATTGTTTGAGAGCATACACATACATACATACATACAGTAGAATTATACCCTTGATACCAGCTTCTGTCCGACTCCTTTAACTCCCGGAACACTCCCGCACCTGGAAAATAGACCTGATTCGTGCTAATCAGCATTATTGAGATACCGTTCCTGGTACCACTTAGGTAATAAGCGTCAGCGCGGCTATTTCACGCCAACGCGGCCCCGAAGCTGCTTTGAGATTATTCCCAAATTCACCACTCAACACGACAATGGCAGTGCGACGGGACTCACAAATCTAGATTCTAAAACTTGAAGAGGGATATAGAAAGCGGCTGCGCAGTTTCGCCGGTGGCCACGCAGTCTATCCAAAGTACCTAGATAGGTACTAAGTCGCGCAAGCTGTAGGGTTCTAGAGCGGAAAGTGTAATCCAATTACTAAGACAGGTAGACGAATGATGAATCGATGCATTTCGTTTATATCACAGATAGCCAGACGGCGAGATACTACCTAAACAGGAGAGAGAGGAATATGACAGGAGCTAACGGAGCAGTGAAAGCTCCGGTATAGTGCATGATACTCCAACAGCGATCACCAATCAGGAAACAGTCAGCATCAGCGGTTTAGTGGTATAAACCACGAGTGCAACGACATCCTTTCTACTTCCGGACTCGTCGAATTCGAGATACTAAGAGATACCTCACATTACAGCAGATTGCGGCCAAGGTACCACAAAATACTTAAGGTCCAAATATAAAATACAGCATTCGTGCCAACTCTAGCATCCAAGAATCCCTTCCCTGTCCAAAACCTGAACATAGCTCCTATGCGCCGCGCAAATCCAAAACTAGCTCACCAAGGCCTCAGGCGTATTCATCCTCGAACTAAGAATGCCTAAGGAAGCAAATCAGGCTCCTAGAGCCGATACCACGTCAAAACCTGCATCGCATTTCAACTCTGGTATAAATTAACAAACTAACCAAGCAAAAACACTTATTCTTCGATAATCCATTCGCCAGGCTCCCCTACCAGAAAAGTAGTCTTGATTCTCTTTTTCGCTACACCATGTTTCAACAAAAGATCTCGGCTAGCATATATCTCGAGAGCTGTTTAAGCGCTCAAGGGCTTGCGCCAAAAGTTACCCTCCCTTTGAAACCAAATAGAACCTTCAATAAGAAGACTTTATTAGGTAAAAAAGGGCGGTATGGACGGAGCAGGATCAAAAATATCTAGGAAGAGTAAGTGCTACACATTCCTATATTACAAGTTTTGCAGATCAACTCACGCTGTAGTAAGTATCTGGCGCGCTTCCCCTAGAGTCAAATCTCAGAGCCACGGACTTTGATAGAGTTCATGAGAACTATCGGTCATGGCATGAGGCCTCAAGTATCTCAGAGAAAAAAACTTCGAGATAAAATACCAGCTCAATCATTAGTTCTTTAAGACAATATTTTAATTTCCTTCAATGCATACTTGTGGCGCAAGTTGCCCCCATTGAGCAACCCGGCTGATAGCCTGCCGCGACAGCAGCCGTTTTCAAGGAGCTCGAATTGGACAATAGGAAAAGCGACGCATCCAAGCGCCATCGCAGCTCACATATTATATACCAACATGTGAAGCTAGTAGCATATGAACATCGGACAGGTTTCAGAACAGGGTAGCCGAATGAGTCTATACTCTTATCACTGACCTAATCACCAAGAACAGCTTTATTGTGTAGGCAATCTTCATTATCCAAGTGATTCATTACAAAAACCTATTCTATATCTACAAATCCCGCCAAGGTACCTTACACTTTAAGCAGTCGGCTGCCCAAGATTGACCTGATTTCCACTCTTATCGATCGTCCTCGCCGTATTGCCATACATACCAAACGTGCCTCCCGGCCTCGGCAATCTCGGATTATTACACCACCCACCAGGTGCAAACGCCGCAGTCGCCCAAGCCTGGTTGTTGGTAGTGCCATACTTGGGGTTTGGATTTGACGGAGTAGTCAAGAACAACTTGCCAGCGGCGGTGCAGTAGCTCTGTCCATTCCTTTCCACCGTGTTCAGCGACGCATCGATGAACGCCTTCCACAGCCAGCGCATCTTGCCCTGGCGGACATTACCATTGCCATCTGTGTAGGTCGGCTCGCCAGCTACTGCTTTATTACGCCGTTCCGTGGCATATTCATCGTCGAAGATACTGCACACGAGATCGATCCAGTTACTCGGACGCTGCATCTTATTCCAAGTGGCTTCCCCCGTGCCTCCCGTGGGTACCCACTGGAGGTAAGTAAAGACGGCCGCGACATATTTGACGTAGACCATGGTGGTATCTCCATCACCCTGATCCACACTCGGATTCTTCTGCTGGAAAAGCGTCGTCTTCTGCCCATTCATCTTGCCATCCGCGAGGATCAGCTCATTGACATTCGTGCCATCGCCGAGTCCGTGCATACAATGCCGCCAGAAGAAGTTGTCCCCCGCCGCCACGTTGCCGAGTCTGGCGTCCGATAAGCTGAAATACGCATTTCCCGCTGGGTCGGAGCCGAGGAGATACTCCTCGACCCACGCTTTGCTCGGCTTCGTGTAGCCAGCAGGCAGCGCTGAGGACGGCGCGGTTCCAATGCCGCCGAGCCACTGCATGAAGGAGAGGATCGTCTGAAACTCGAAGACGTGTTCGGTTACGTAGTCGGCTTGATCAAAATGAGGCTCAGTGCCGTCGTTGAGTATCATGACCGGAACACACGGGGCGGTAGCTGGGACTTGACTGGCGTCGTAGCCCAAGTATTTCTCAATCGCCGAATATTTGGTGTTTTTGACGGCTTCGCCGCAGGTAGGGAACGTGTCTATATTTATCCATTGGTAAGCATTTCAACTTGAAATACTCACGCAGGGTTTGCCACCGCTGAACCTGTGGGGGGAAGGGGGGAAAAAGAGACGGAAAAAACAGGGTGACTTACCGGATCTAAGGTCTATAGTGAGCCCACCGACTGTGGTCCAGCTGTATGTTTTCCGATCCCTCTTCCATAACTCACCTCGGGCGAGCAACTCCGCGTATATAGTGTCGTTTACAAGATCGCGTGTGCTCAGACCAGAAGGGCAAGCCTCCTCGGCGTACGGCAGGTAGGCGCAGGAACCTGCTCGTGGTTGGATAGTCGCCGCATAGGAGTAGTTCGCCTGCCCTTCAAATTGAATGTCTTGTCGTCTCTCCAAAGAGCTGTCACCGCACAGAGGGCAGGGCGGTACATCTCCTGGTTCCGTCCCGTCGTCCGTCGGACATGCGAGTCCAAATGGTAAGTGCAGCAATGGCCCAATGACGGTGGTGTCCCGCTTGCTCAGTCCCAAGCTTCGTTCTCCCAAGGAAGCTATAGAGAGAGTGTTTCCTAGACTTCGAGTTCTCCTCGGCGCGTCGAGAAGATCTCTCTTGGAGGAGATAGGGCACGTCTCCTCGATAGCCGGCACAGGGCCCCATTCGCCGAGGAACCAGGGGCTGTGAGGCAAGACCCAGCTCAACTGTTTTGGCGCGTCCAGTTGAGCGTAGAGACTGGCACCCACGTTGGCTCCGTAACATACGCTGCCTCCTGACTTGCCAGCGTTGGCACGGAGGTAAGCGGTCGCATAACCGTCAACGACTAGGTCGACCTCGCAGTTGGGCACCTTGTTGAAGATGGAGCCCCAGGTGATGCCGAAGCTCACCTGCGGCTTGACGTGCGCTGTGATCTGCCCACTGGCCTCGACCGACCAGTCGAAATCAGTCTTGCCTGCTTGCGTGTCCGGGTCGGTGTCATCGTTGAGGCTCTTCGGGTCGTAGTCACTCCCCTGGTCTGGAAATGTGATGCGCGTATCCCATTTGGCGAGTTTGACCGAAGCTTCTAGGTGACCAGACACGCTGAGTTCTACGTTGACGGAGCCGAAGAGCTTGAAGTTGGGCCCGACGGTGATGATTCCGGGCACGCTGAACAGAGCGTTGAAGTTCTGCAAGCCAAACAGCTCAATGTCGCCTGTGTCGTACGCTGCTCTGACAATTGCATCGATGGTAAAGATAGCATCGATGTCGCCACGGTTGCGCAAATACATGAAAGACTGACTCAGATCTGGCAGAATAGACCCTTCGGTGAGTGTCGCAATGATAGTGAGACCGAATTGCGTGTCAATCTTGGCTGTCAAGTCTGCAATCACGTCCAAGTTTGCCTGGATATCGATTCCGTTCAAGTTGCATTGGAACTGCTCCTGCAAGAGGATGGCCTTGATGGTTTGCGAGACGGAGTGGTCAATTAGCGGCGCTTTATCAGCCACGCTGAAGAGTCCCTTGAGCCAGGCGACGATATCACTGCCAAACCAGCGTTCGTGAAGCTCAGCCCGGGACATGAGACCGCTCTTGTGATCTTGGCGCCATGCATCTTCGAGCCAACGTCTATGATTGCCTCCGAAGTCCTAGAAGGGAGGCACTCGTTAGCACAAGGTAGACTCGGTATGTACAAGAGGACATCAAGGCGGACAAGTTCCACCATACTCACCTCCAGGGAACGTTTGGCCTTTCTCTTTTCACCTGCCTTGTTCACAATCTCGTTCCAGTAGCCTTCTTCATTGCTGTAGTCAATGCGGATCTGCGTGTCACCGAGATCTCGCGGCACCCTCGTGAAGTCATAGTCAAAGGTAAGATCGAACACGAACGGATTGGCGATCTTGGATCGCTTCGCCACGTGCGCTGGCACGGTCTGGTTCTCCGATGGTTTCATGTCTTTGGCAACAGCGTACCGCCCCGGACCACAGCCCTCGGGCATCTCGAGAATCGTTCCCGGCACGCCTCTTCCGAGGCCGATCTTGTAGCAATTGCTCATCTCTGAGTCATCTGTGCAGACCATCTGCACCGTGTGCTCGCCCTCGGTGACCGCGTCGTTGCACCCAAAGACGTCCCAGTGCGAGCCATCGCGCTTGTCAACTGACACCTGGATCGCCTCGGGAGACGCCAAAACGACAAAGCCGAATGACGCATCATTAGGATCATCTTGAGTTCCCTGAGTGACGCGCCCACCATAGGTGTCGTCGACGTCCAGCTTGAACTTGACACCTACTTCATCGCCCGTGGGCGGATTCTTGAACAAATAGTCCAGCGGAACGGGCAAGAATAGCGAGTTTCCATCGACAGGTTCACAGCAAAAGACGCGCTGGCGTGAGAGTTGCCAGCCGCAGTCATCGCCGCCACCGTCATACGACTCAGCAAGTTGGACCTCGGTGCCGAATTTACAATTGTTGTTGTAGCAGCTGCCTCCTTTACCCTGCCAGTAGCAGCTGTCTTCCTTAAAATTGAGTGGCTTCTCACAGCAAAGCTGCTTCGGGTCAAACCAGCAGTCGTCGTAGAAATAGCCCGCCATCGAGACCTCGTTACTATTGCATGAGCCACCGCAGCCCGTTGTGCGGCAGCCTGTTTCTTTGGAAGGCTTGCAGCAGTACACTTTGTTGCCATCTTTACACTTTTTACCGGAATCGCCCCATTTGTTTTGCATCATGGGCACCTCGTCGGGCTGACAGTGGCCATTGCAATAGGGGTCTCCGCCACGCCACAAGCAGTCCGCCGGGTTGGGTGCCGACGCAACCGGACAGCAGAGGTGGTTGACCGAGTCGGCATCGTAGGAGCCATCGCAGGTCTGGGTTGAGATGGTAAGCTCGCCGGCTTTGCATGTCTCGCCGCAGTTAGACAGTCGGCACACGCCCGGGTTGGCCTCGTCCCAGTACGCCACGTCGACGATCTCGTTGGCAAATGCGTTGAGTGTTTTGGGGTACAGAAGTCCCTGCATGGCATCCAGGTCCGAAGTGTCCTGGTCTATGGCCCAGATCAGCAGACCACCGAGCCCCTGGCCATTGGCGTACTCTATCTTCTGTTGGAATGTGTCTCTATCGTCGTAGCTGACCCACTGGTCCTTGCCCCAAGTCAAGTATTTGACCGCATTGTCTTTATCCCAATACGGATCAATATCGTTTTGCTTGATGATCTGGGTAATCTCGTCATACGACAGAATGCCAGATTGGCCGGAGCACTTTCCAGCTTCGGCACCACCCTTGAATGGGCAGCCGGGCTTCCAACAGCCTGGATCTGTCAGCTGAAAGCTGCGCCCATAGAACCCGATACCCAAGTTGATCTTGGAAGGCTCAATATCGTTGCGCCAGAACAGCGACAAGGCTGTGTTGATCTCGGTCAAATTCGTGTGGGCGAGTACAATCTGGCCAACTTGATCCTTGTCGCTATCCCAAGTCCCATGCAGATCATAGGCCATGAGATTGGTCCAGTCAACCCATTTCATGCTCGCGGCCAGATCAAAGTGCTGCAGGTACCAGAACGAGGTGGGGGTGGTGAAAGATACGAGGTAATGCTTGGCCTGCAACAAGTTGACGACCCAGAGCGTGAACAGAAAATCGGTGAAGTTTTTGCCGTCATCTTCATTGCCACCACGGTCTCCAGCTCCGGGATCTGTCAATGAGAAAGTCAGCACGGCCAAGGAAGACTGGACGGTATGAGAAGACAGTGGCATAGTCAGACTTACACTCCCAATCAAAGTCGACACCGTCGAATCCATGCTGTGGCCGTCTTGTTAGTGTTGAGTCTCGGACTGGTCCGACAGAGTGATACCTACCTGGTTCATGAAAGCAAGCAAATTTGTGATGAACTTCAACCGGTTACCCTCGTTGGCCACGATATCGCCGAAAACAGGCTGCGTATCGGTCCCATTGTCGCTAAATGTCCATCCACCGAGAGAGATGAGGATCTTGACGCCTGGGTTGACATACTTGAGCTCCATGATCTGGTCGATCACGTCGTCCGGCACTCCGGGCATCATGACGATATCGAAGTCCCCGGGTGTGATGTAGCCAAAAGAAAGGTGCAGATGTGTGAGACTGCCGACGGGCAGGTTGCGTAGAGACACGCCCGAGCAGTCGGAGTCGTACTTCCAACCCTCATAGTAGCCGATTATGCGGCTCTGTACATCACCATCCGACTTGCCCGATCCGCTGGGCTGCTCGCAGTTGCTCTGGCAGCCATCCTGACAGAACTCGTCTATCACGCCGCAGAAGCCGAACTTGGAGCAACACACATTCAGCGGGCACGTGGCATTGGCCGTTTCGGCGTACTCTCCACACGGCGCGTGGGCATCACAGTTGCTCCAACATTTATCGTTGGGTGACTCGCCATTGGTGCCACAGTAGTCTGGGCCATAACCGCAAACTCCGTTCTTCCCGCAGCATGCTCCTGGAATAAAGAGTTAGGCAGATATTTACAAATCCTCGCTTGATGCAAGTGCCTGAATAGAATATAAACATGTTGAACTTACCATTGCTGCAGGGCTTGTTCTCATCGCAGCTGTACGGATCATCGGGGTTCACAGTCTGGCGCTTCACCCGGTCCTGACTGTCTTCTTTCCTTAATTTGGCAGCGGTGCCGAGATAGATCTCAACTGGTGAGGGTGGATTTCCACACGTGTTGTCAGGCTGAGGCTCATGTGTAGGGTCAGAATGGCGAGAATGTATTTTGGGAAGTGCAGCAGCTTGGAAAAGAATGCCAATGCACAAGTAAATGAGTGTAACGAAGGAGAGTTTCGCCATGATGGCTCTCGTAACGAGAGACAAGCGAGCAAATTGCTCTTTGAGTCTTGAGGCCTCGACGATAAGAAACACTTATACACCTCAATCAAACGAGAGTAAAGAAACGAAGATGCAGTTCTTCTTGTGGCCTCCTTGCCGGGCATATTCAAGTACCGGTATTCCCTGAGGCCCTCCGCGTTCTCGACCTCGCGAGCCCTGTCGTGCGCAATGCGGTGCGACAAAACTCATCTCCGAGAGCCTGGCTGGCTGCATCAATAGATTCAATATTGAAGCTCTGGAAGCAGAGCAATTTCAGCCAAAGCTTGCAATTGGCGGGTTCGGGGCCAACCCCAACCAGATACCACGTCGTGCTGACCACCCACAGAGCGAATTAACCGCCTTATGTCTCAATCCAGACCAGCCGACCTGTTGAAAATGGACGTGCCTGAGAAAGGGGGTATATGTTCCTGAATCCTGCATGAATGGTGCCGTGAGCCCTGAGATAGGCCATTGCTGAGCCGCATCTCAAGGCTAAATACTGAAGTGCATTACATCGCTGGCGGCCACATTCGCACGATAGCATTGCAGCTTGCTTTCCGGAACACCAAATTCCCTCGTGTTCACGGCGAAGCCATGTGGAAAACACTCGTTCTTCTTCTCCATTGCCTCGTCGGCACCCAGGCTGTCGTCTGGGTCACCACCACGGACGACCTTTACTCCAACACCACCAGCAGCTGCATCGCGAGTCTTGGGACTGACTTGGCCTGCGATAGCTCTCTCGCCAAACTCCGCCCGTCTATTTACCCGCCTGAAGAGATCCTGAGCAGTGTATGTACATCTGCATGTGCCGCATCTCTTGGGAGCTATGAGGCCGCTGTGTCATCGGCCTGCGGCGATCAGACTTATGACAGCGTTTCGTCGACTGGACAAGTCCCCATACTGACTATTCCTCAACTGCTGCGCTACACGTACAACTTCAGTTGCTTGACTGATTCGTCCAGTGGGCAGTACTGCAAAGTACTGTCGGCGGAGGCCGCTGGCATCAATGCGGATCAGAGCAACCTCGGTGATCCTGATGTCAGCGGAGGAGGGACCGCGGATGGCTGCACAGACTGCGACTTGAAGATCCTTCAATTCCAAGCCAGCTCTCCATTTTATTCGAATGCTGAAGTCTCGGCCCAGTACAGCTCGGCTACGTCGAGCTGTCAGAAGACTGGATATCCCCTGACGACCGTGACGCCCGTCTTCACGGCCCCAACGCCATCTCCCACCAACAGTACGTGCACAGGACGCACGTACGAGGTCCAGTCAGGAGACACCTGCAAGTCCATCTCCAAGGCTCAGAAAATTGGCACCAACTGGCTGCTCATGGACAATAACCTGCCTGCCTACTGCGCGGACTTTCCGACGAATGGCACCCTCTGCTTGGGACACTCATGTCCGACAATCACGCTCGAAGCCAGCTCCACGTGCAATGGTCTCGCGAAAGCGAACAACATGACATATGCCCAGCTCCTTGCGTGGAATCCGTCCATTAATCTGGCTTGTAGCAACCTAGACAAGCAGGCTGGTTATGAACTGTGTGTTGGAAATCCTGATCCCGGGTACGTGGCGCCGACCAGCACATCGCTTTCCGTATCGCCAACCACGGCCACATCACCAGTCGCTATTCCGACGGACATCGCCAACGGGACAACTACCAACTGCGGAAGTTACTATCAGGCGGTGCCCGGCGACTATTGCAATCTGTTGCTGGTCCGGTATGGCCTTTCGCTTGGTGATTTCCTCGTGCTAAACCCAGAGGTGAACGAGAACTGCACAAACTTGTTCGCCTATGAGTCCTATTGCATTCTTCCCGTGGGGGATATCAGCAATTACCCCGGAGCGCCTGGCAGTAACTCAGCCAGCCTCAGGGGAACGCCCACGGCTTTCGCATCACTGCCCACGGCAACCTATATCCCCCCGTTGTTTGGCGGATACAACAGGACGTATGCCAACCAGACTCGACAGGACTGTCAGTACTATGCGGATGGTGCTGACCTAACAGTCGAGGTCAACGGTACCTTCTATGACAACACCTGCCAGCTTGCTGCTGTCACATACGGTATCTCGCTAGAGAACTTGGCCATGTGGAACCCAAGTCTGGGTGACACATCCGCTGTCGATTGTGCCTTTGACACAAGCCTCTGGTACTGCCTGGGCTTCGGTGGGAACGATGAAGATTCGGATGGAGGAACGACGGAAACGACACCAATTGCCGTAAGTTCCCCCCCCCCCCCCCCCGTTGATCTGCTTGCATGACACTCGCCTGACGATAGATCGTAGGATGGCACAACCTCAGAGTGCGACGAATATATCGAGGCGACATCTTGGGATAATTGTACGACACTCCTGACGGGGACAGATGTTACCCTTGCTGAGTTCTATGCACTGAACCCTGAGGTCGGCGCCGACTGCAGCAAATTTGTTGGAAGTGAGTATTATCCCATCGACTGCTCCCAGTGAAAGAAAGAATAAGAAGAAGAAATAAGCACGACTAACGTAGAACCATGGTGCAGACTATCGCTACTGCCTTGTCGGAACTCCTGCACCTCCCAGTACTACTACCTCGGCCGTACCACCAGGCCCTACACAGTCCGGCCAGCCAGCCGACTGCAACACCTGGTACATCGCCAAGGAGGGTGACTCGTGCACCGTCGTCGAAGACCTTTTCGGCATCTCGAGCGCCCAGTTCCACGCCTGGAACCCGGCTGTCTCTGATGATTGCTCGAGTGGGTTTTGGGCTGATGAAGCCTATTGCGTTGGTACAGGCAGTCCAATTTCGGTGACAACGACCTCGACACCAACCACCACAACAACTACTACTTCTTCCTCATCAGCTCCGACACCCCCGGCGCCTACACAAGACGGACAACCAAGCGACTGCAACAAGTGGTTCGTCGCCAAGGCAGGCACCTCATGCGCCGACGCCGAAGCGGCGGGCGGCATCACGGCCGCTCAATTCTTCGAGTGGAATCCCGCCGTCTCCTCTGATTGTGTGAACGGATTCTGGGCTGGCGAGGCTTACTGTATCGGGAGGGCTTCGGTCTCAGGTGGAACGACGACGACGAAGGCCACAACCACAACGTCGTCGCCGACCTCTCCTACGCCGCCGGCGCCGACACAAGATGGTCAGCCATCGAACTGCAATGCATGGTATGTACCCGTGTCTGGCGATGACTGCGGCGTCGTCGAGACCAAGTATCAGATTACGGATGCGCAGTTCCATGCGTGGAACCCGGCTGTGTCGTCGGATTGTTTGAGCGGCTTCTGGGTGGGAGAGGCGTATTGTGTTGGGCTCGCGTCCTAATATCAGTGATTTCTTGTACGATACAAATTGTTGTTATCCATAAGTATTATCTCATAGCCACGTCCATCGCCCGAATGAGATCCAATTGAGAGGGTGCAGTCTTTGACACCTACTGAGTCTGAGGGGGCAACATCTCGAGACCCTCAACCAGATACTACCGAGGATTTTGTAGCAATATGCCCAATAGTCTCTATGTAAACATCAGGCACAGCATACTAATCAGCTACCCCGGGAACGTCGATTTTTACAAACGTGCCGAGATACCGCGAGCTCAAATCATGTGTTGGGAACATTCTTTGTTTCCTAAGTAACGTGCTGTTGCCTGAGGGGGAAGTAGTGTTAGTATATATATAAGATACGATACCAGTGCACCATGTCAGCGAAGTAGCTACCTCCCTGGACCTGCCTGCATTATTACGGAATAGTTCTCATCACCAGCATCAACAATCAGCAACTTCAGAAACTTCGCTTTTTGCAAACGCGCTAAGAGACGGTGGATTCGAAACGCGTGTTAGTCACACTTTTTTTACTCCATAAACTAAGGCTTTTGAAAGGGAACGGAGATGAGAGCTTACCTTAGGTAGGTACTTAGGTATTATTCAAATTGTCGGAGACGCATGTCGCCCATGATGATATGCATTTCCAATCGAAAGGGTGTGAAATGAAAGTGTTGCAATGATGAGGGTAACCATGGTCCATCAGATTTCAATGTTGTGGAAGTACCCCGCTTCGCTCTCACTTCAGTCTCACCTCACTCTCACTCTCACCTCTGTCTCACCTCTGACTTTAAAACAGCTGCCTACTACAAAAGTCATGGGACGTACCCCTCAGCACCTACGACGGGGCATGCTCCCAGCAGAAGCCAGCGGAATCACTGTGACGCGGCGCGTCTCAGACAGCGACCCATCAGTCTCTTTCATCAGCACATTCCGCAACACCTGGCTCTACCGCCCCTACCACAACAACTTCGACCCGCAAACTGGCATCACACGCGCCCACCCAAGTGGGATTCCGCGCCCGCGCGTTTCCCTCCAGATCTACTACACAGGCGCGCAGGCTTCCGACCCAGACCATCTCGAGCGCGTGGCACGTGCTCTAGAGTCGGTGGTCCTACACGACAGAAACGACACGCGTGACGAATACGAGAGGGAGAGACTCGACGTATACGGGCTGCCAGGAGCCTCCGTCGAACGCTGCATTTCGCACCAGCGCAGCGAGATCGCCGCGCGCGAGGCACAAGCCTCCAAGGAATGGCATATCCAACGGTATGACATCGGCGGATCGAGCTGGCGCAGCGCTCTGGTCATTGTCCGAGATGTGGATCTGCAGAACACGGAGAACCACGTGGTTGGGCTATCGACCGTCTGCTTCGACCGTGTGAGGGAGGATGGGGAGCGTCCTGGTGAGCCGTACTGGGAACGACGGGCGGAGAATCTCAATGATCAGTGGGTGCTGATTCATGAGCTCAAGCATATGCTTAACTGGCAGCATAGTGCTTCGCAGTTTGATGGTGAGGGTGAGCGGTATTATGATCAGGGAGACGGTTAGCGGTAGATAGATACCCGAGTAGACTCATGGCGACTTTGCTCATAGTGACTGAAATGATGGACATGGCTCATGATTGTAATCACGACCCTGAGTATTATACAGTGCCACTAGTATGCCATGTGTTCCGCGAAGTCACATATTTGAGTGGGAGGGCAGTAGTGAAGAATGACAGGAGTCAAGATATTTGCATCTCTCCAAGGCTGGGCAGTAAAGGGGAGAGTTACCTTGGGCTAAGAGGTGGCTCATATATTATGTATATCGTGACTGCGCGTCACGACAGATGCGAAGACGCAGTTTGGTAACGTCTCTTTCCTTCTGTAGGAGGTCTATATGTCTGAGCTAGCTATGTATGTCATTGATAAAGATGCACTCTGGTTTCTTACCAACGCATGCAAAGTCGAGTTCGGCATCGCGCACCGCGCCCTCGACCATCCTATTGTTTTTAGATGCTTGCCGACTCAATCTAGCGGGACGGCGGGATATCGCGAGCCGCACCATTCGCACCACTCCTGTTGCTTCAGCACGTACCAGTAGGCCGATAGGAGAGCCCCTTCAGGGATTGCCCCATTGTCCCGCGGGCCGTGCGCCTGCGATATATACTGTATAGTCGACAAGCGCTAATCTGTCATTTTTAGCATGCCTTTCCCGCAAAGTGACGTCTCCTGTTCAACTCCAAAAATGCCCCCGCTCCATCGGCATCAATTATTATCACTTGAAGGAATACTCGACTTTTCCTCGACTGAGGGACTCAGTACAATCCAACGAGCTGACGCCAAGCGCCGGTTCTTCCGCATCGTCAATCATTTTCTCCCCGACTCCGAAATCGACAGCAGCGCTCGTAGCCAAACCTACAGCCCGCCTCGACTTATCAGCCTCACATACCAATATGCCCTCTCTGACGAAGCCCGCGA
Source organism: Nemania abortiva (assembly GCA_022578505.1). NCBI lineage: Eukaryota > Fungi > Ascomycota > Sordariomycetes > Xylariales > Xylariaceae > Nemania > Nemania abortiva. The sequence goes on from MU392557.1 coordinate 209,546, forward strand.
CTATTTCCTACGGGCTTTTTTTCTCTCTGTCGGTCTCCCCATCGTGAGGGACGGCACCGGCGATGACGGCGACGGCGATCCCGAGGCCTTGCGCTCCTCCGTTTTTGCCTTTGCCGACTACCTCATGGATCAGTTCTTCCTTCCTTGTAAGTCCGTTCACTTGTTGACTCTGTACGTGACCCTTTAGCATCAAGGCTAATAATGCATTCTGTCATGTTTCTAGTAAAAGCCTCGACCAAGAAGACGCCACAGCCCTCGCCCGTTTTTCATTCCGCAATAGAGAAAGTACAAGGCGGACCGCGAACCTTTGCCGGTACACCGGATCGGCTGTCCGCTTTGCGGGGAGCCTGTCTTATTCGCGACCACCACCGCTGTGTCATATCGCATAGCTTCGACAGTTCTGAAGCACAAGCCCGAATGGACAAGGCCGGCGAGACAAACGCTCTGGATGATGATGGCAATCTGCTTTACCGGGATCCAAACCGCCCCGGGCCGTTGGAGGTGGCGCATATCATTCCCCATTCACTGATCAAGGTTGACACAAATCACGAGCTTAGCCCCGCTAAGAAAGCGGCTCTCGCAATTCTGAACATGTTCGATACCGGAGTTGTACACCTAATGGAAACCGGTGACATCGACAGGCCACGGAATGCCCTCACGCTTACCCGACCTTTCCACGTCCACTTTGGCGAGTTCAAAATATTCTTCGAGCCCGTTGCCGACTCGCAGCCGCATACCTATCGCATTGACTCATTCTTGTCCCGCTACATTCTACCAGAGTTTCCCCTCACCCGAACGCTCTACCTAAGCGAAAATAGGACCATAGACCCCCCATCGGCTCGACTGCTTGCCCTCCACCGCGCAATTGCTCACATTATTCACTTTTCCGCGGCTGCCGAGTACATTGATAAGCTGCTCTGCGAAATGGAGGGGCAGGGCGTTTGCGCGGCGGATGGTTCAACCGAGATAGATCGCCTATTGACGCTTGGATTACGCGGATGGTCCTCTAGTACCTAGACTATTTTGATTTTCCAAGGCGGCAAGGGTTCATCGGTTAATACTTGGGAGGGGCATCAAGTACCATATCCCTGTCTTCAGCTGTATGTAGGCTGACTGCGTTTTTCGCCTTCCGGTTATGAATTTTGGCTTGTGGCTGAAAGGTAATAGGTCTTGAGCAATCTTCCGATATTCCGTACCGAGGCCTGCGACGAGAAGACCCTTTTCGCTGTCCTCGTGGTCTCTGAACCTCCCCGTCATCGTCAAGCGCCCGGGTTATCGTGTAGCCGCCAGTTCCGGAACTTCGCCGAGCCCCGCGTGACCAACATGGGCAGCATCACCACTATCGATCGGCGGAAGCGATAAGAAACAATAGTACTGTTCTAAAGGCCTTTCAAAAACACTTTAAACCAATTTTCGATGCCGTCGCCGCCTTTACTACCCACAGACCCCTCCAGAGCCCATGATAAGTCATGTTTTGGTGTTGGTGGTATGCAAACGGATGACACACTTATTCTTGCAACCAACACTTTCTCTCAACTTGAAGAAGACGAGCTTCAGAAGGCAAGCCTTACAGCTTGGCCCCGTACACAACTAGGCATCCAACAAACCCTTGATTTCAACGGCAGCACAATCAAACTCCTACAACACAACTGCCTCATGGTCACACAGAAAACTCAAGGCAAACGACTAGCTATCATCTCTACAATTGCTGAAGTTCGCAAGCAATCATACGTGTATTGACATCATGGCATTACGAGAATCATACGAAACCCAAGAGATCAGCGAGATCCGTATCTCCTTAGGGGGTACGGGCTTGGGGGCTCAATACTCTTTCGTCATGCAGTTCAAGAAGAAGAAAAAAAAGAAACATTCACCATCATGTCAAAGCCCATGCAGAGGGTGGTGTCGGTAAGGACTGTATTCAAGGTCAGGTGATATTGCAACTACCCATAATGTCTTTCCCCTAATACCCTTTCATTCACGCCCCTAGGTCAAAAGAAGCCAAGATAAACTTGCGCGCAAACAGCTAAAATTTGTCGAGCTTATAGCAAGACTAGCACATAAGCCCTCGGCGCTGTATTCGTAACTAGTAGAGAAAACCCCTGCCGAACGCTGCCTTTACAAGGTTATTACGCTGCTTCGAGACCTTTGACCGAGGAGTGCGCTTAATCCGTCAATGTTGCAATAGAACCTTTTGGCAACTGACTGATTTATTAATTAGGGAGATCTCACTAGGCGCTATAAATCTTTCACAAGGATGACTAGATTATGGCATCACCTAATATAAGGTCCGAAGACAATTAAGGAAGCATAAAGCGAGAAGTTGTCTAATGGCGTGTAAGGAATCCAACGCAGCCTCGTCTTATCCCCTATCCCTATCCTGAACCCTTCAACACCTTTAGCGCAGCCTCGAAGTTGGCAATGTTGCAACTTAGCTTCTCTTGATGCTATTGAACATGTGCCTCCTTACCCGCGATCGTATTAAGCTGCTCTTCGGTTAGGCTGAGAACTATCTGCGTATTAAAAAAATATGACAGGAGCTAACGGAGCAGTAAAAGCTCTGGTATAGCGCATTATACTCCAACAGCGATCACCAATTAGGAAACAGTCAGCATCAGTGGTTTAGTGGTAAAATCCATCGTTGCCATCGATGGGCCCCGTGTTCGATTCACGGCTGATGCATAGATTATTCATTTTGTAGAATCCTGTCTTGGCTCTGTCTTCATTTTATTCTTTTGTTTTATCTTGTCTTTATCCCCGACAAATGGCGAAAGCGCACCGGATGAATTTTTCTTCGACCTTAGAAATGATTCGATGTACAGCAGTATATCTGAATGAAATGGGCATTCCAGGACATATACTCGCTAAAATCTACGATCAGATGCGCTTAGTTCCACAGATGACATTATTCAAGAGACACCAAGTTCCTTCATTCGCTTCCCGGCCCAGGCCCCGAGCTCGCCGAAGAACTCCTCCGCATTGCCTCCGCGCCAGTCGCGCAAAGAGAACCATAAATGGCGGACATCTTTCCCCGTTTCAATGGCGACCTTGTAGTCTGGCGCTTCGTCGAAGAGTTTCTAGACGAATAAGTCATGTTAGTTACCTATTAAACTCCGCATCAGAAAGAAGACATACCGTTGTATAATGCTTCGCCCACCCAGCATATGTTTCTAGGTCTGCTAGTGTTGAAGCTTTGGGGACCCGGGTGATACTTGGGCCACCGGCCTCATCCGTGATTAAGTCTACTAGATTCACTGCGACCAAGGGATCAGAGAGAAGTGCTAGGACGATGCATGCAGTCTCCCAGTCGTACAGCGACGTGACAAGAGGTTCGCCGTTAGCGTCTTTGGTGATCGACGTGTTGTGAATACCAAAGTCGCCGTGTTCAAGTACGAGACGGTACAGAGACGTTCTCGGATCTGATGGTTCCTGTGGTGTAATATGAGGGATCGCCCGTAAGAGCGACTCCTTAGCCGCCAAAGCTACAGGCCCAACTGTCTCCTCGTCATCCTCCCAACCGATCATATCGCCAGAATCCCTGATCGTGGCTTTGATCTTTTCCTCTAACATGTGGATGAAAAACTTTCGGGTCGGGGCCACAGGCATCGAGAGCGACTTTGGTTTGAAATCGAAGGTGCGGTCGTGCAGATATTTCGCAGCGAATTCAAGTGGCAGATCATATTTGAACAAGGCCGCACGCATGTAAGCTAGCTGGTTGAGGAGAATAGACTAGCGCCTGTTAACATGCGACGATCAATTCAAAATGAGGTTTATGATTGCGCGCGTTATATACCTTGCTGCCTGCACTGAGATCTGCCCATACTTTATTCGTACCTTCCGCTCTTTCGAAGACCATTAAGCGACGGCCCAAGAGATCGGTAGGTTTGCTGACTTGTCTGCCTGGTTTCTGTACCGGCACACGGTAATAGAGCAAACGGGAGGCTCTAATCTCGGGTTCACAGCGCAGTAGCTCGTACGTAGCGGCCTCGAATTGAACTTCAGGAACTTGTCTTTCGATCGAGAAGCCGTCAAAGTCAGGCATGTTAACATCGTCACGAGCGAGCCGTGCCACCATGTCCGGTCTATCTGAGGCCTTGATATAGAACCCATAGTTGTTTGAGCCTTTGGACACTGAGGGTATATCAGTCACCTGTGTGCTAAGCTGCTCTTCAATTTCTCTGACGAGCAGATTCACATCCCAGACTCCCTTGAAAGGGCTCTTGTTGCTCTGAACCAAATCCCATAGTTGTAGACCGTCGTATGGGTTTCCGTCTGGCCCGGACGGCCACTCGTCTCCCAAGTACATCCGTGCAGTCGTAGAATGCCAGGATGTTTAGGTTTAGTTAAGAAACTGTAGCGAGATATTTAAGAGGCCGGGAAAATTGAGGACTAAATCAGGCAGCGGTATTCATCGGTTGCGCATTTGTTGTATTTAGAAAATGTGTGCTGATGCTGAGGGTGTGACCCATGAGTGTCTGACTTACCGTACGACCTACCAATGAGACCCACAGTCTGAATCATACTGAATCATACTTCATACAAACCTAGATGGATAATTAAACGCATGGAGCCTTGAAGAAAACACAACAATACTAGAGGTACCCATAGATATTTTTACCGAGAGTACTATTAGAAGGGTACCACTGAGATTACGAAGACCTCCTAAACCCACCGAGTACAGGAAGACACTGAAAAACTAAATCATTATCTTTTTATTTTCTTTTGTAAAGTATCACTAACTATAAATGCTCTTAGACGGTGCATCCCTATCATATCTTGCTGAATGCAAGAGTGTCGCCAACACTATAGGAGAAAGTAAGAGAATGCGTAATGGAGTATCCAGTGTGTCATTGTGTGTGCCGGATGAGCACGAGATAAAGCGTCACTAAGGACAAAAAACCTATAGATGAATTGATTGAAAATTAATACGTCGTGTGGCTTGGAGACTCAGGAGTATTCGTTTTCAGAATGGGTGCATCCTATGTGTTCTTTGTTACAGATACCTAAAATAAAGATCGTCTGGCCTCGTTGTTGATCTTTATTGTCCTTCAAATGTCTGTATATTTTCTTAGTTTAACTATTTTCGTCCCTCATTTCATTCCTATTCTTTGCGCTGAGAGCTATGGCTGGCCTTCCCGACATTCCGGGGCCTAAACTATACCCGTTCAACACCAGCGGCAGGCCGTTGGAGATTGATTTCTTGGAGCAGATAGGCAAGGGCGCCCACTCCTTCGTGTGGAAAGTGAAAATCAACGAAAAGATTTATGCTTTGAAAATCGTGAGTGATTTAGTCGAGTCTGCCTTAAGACAATACCAAACTTCAGTCTCTTGATTGTTAAAGTGACATTCAACCCTTAGTTTCTTGCGTATTTCCTCCCCCCTAATACATACGGCGCCGACCTTTCAGAGGAGGACGAATATGTTCATTCCCAACCCTTCCATAATGAATGTCGCGCCTACGGCCGACTAAAGGAGTTCGGCCGCGAGGATCTTGCCGTTGCTTGCCATGGCTACATAATCCTCGACGAGAAACATACTGGTATCCTGAAGAAGGCGTATACCGATACCGAGTGGTATTCTGACTGGGGCGTCGGCCGGACTCTTAAACACGGGCTCTACAAGCCGTTACAAGCTCTCGTCAAGGATTTAATCCATATCCCAACGGACCTCCGTTGGGTAGACGAGTTCAAGCTGATTATGAACCCGCGCATTGCGCGCAAAGCTATCAAGGACTTGAAAACCATTCATCGGCTCGGTGTTTGCGTCGGCGATATTAGCACAAATAATTTTATCTACGGAAAGCACATCGAATTTAGTTACGCATGGACCGCGCCGCACCCGCTCCTCACACGACAGTTTGGCGACGACTTCGGGGGGCTTCGGAGACATTTTAAGGATACCGAAGCGATGGACGAGCTCATAGATGACTGGAACCGGATGCATCCAAACCGCAAGATCTGGGTACGCTGCGAGCCGTCGGAGGAATACCGGGATAAGCTGAGGAAAAGGAGAAGGGCAGAAGACTGGTGGGATTGGGATGTAAATCCAGCAGACTTTGACTATGAAAAGGCGCAGAAGCGGTTCGGCAGACTCAAGGCAGTAGAGGCTCCCCAGAGTGAACTGTCAGAAGAGAAAAATGAAGATAGCAAGGCAAGCACTATATAAAGAGAATCTTTGAGATACTCTTTGTAATGAAACACAGCATATAGACGTGAAAACTTGGAACAAAAGAAAATCTAGAATTTCTAATGCTTTTCATCAATATCAGGGAACCAAGTGCCATCATCAGCCAGGCGAAGGCACCAATGTTTGCCGCGAGGTACCTTTATACGTTGCTTTACACGCCGCGTTCTCTTCCTTAAACGCCCATTAAGTACGCGGTCGTTAGGTACAACCTTCGATATAGTCCAATATTCAGCGCCGCTGTCACTCCCTGACACTTCACTCCTGTTACTTCCTATCTCTCGGCTGCCCTCGCTACTATCGCTGACCCATGGATTTTCGCTTGTGGCTTCATTAATGCTGTGGAAATGTCGGACTTCAAATCTCATTCTGATTTGCATCTTCGCGTGAGCGATGGGGATCGGCGCACGATCGATGTCTGGTTTCCCGGTTGTGACGATCTCGGATATAGGATGAAAGTATAAATACTCACCTTCGATATACTCATAATACCAAACATTTAAATCTTCGAGTTCTTGCTCCTCGACAATATTACGGTACTGCTCGTTTTGTGCCATCATAGCTAAGGCGTAGAGTCCTCTGTTCATCGTCAGCTCGCTCGTTCCGGAATTGGTCATGTCAATCCAGCTATATTCAGCGCCGAGAACAATATCCTTTGTGTACTGCGCTCTCTGGACCAGAAAGAACCTTAGGAAAGTAGCGGTATTTTCGGTGATGACGAACGCGTACCGTGTCTGGCCTAGCCATGCGTATGTGCCAATTTGCTTGAGGGTAGCTATGACATATTTTATCCTCGACTTACTGCGCTCGCTACGAAAGATGTTTTCGTAGTCAGTCCCCCCTACACTTATGAGATTTCCCAAAAGCTGCGGATCAAAGCCTTGGCTACGTTTATCTTCGCCTACAACGTTTGCTATGCCTGTAACATCCGTCTGGGCACTGTTAAATTGACTCATATCGACAACTGCCCAGTCTGGACGTAATGGGGAAACTGCTTCGTGAGAAAGCCGTGCTTCCCTAATAGCATATAGCTTAGGCTCGTATTTAAATTCCAAAGTCTTTTGGGGCAAGCCGAAGCGCTCAAGAAGCTTGGTCGCGGAATAAGCGACGCATGGCCGAAGCACGGCTGAAAACCAGTCTAACAACATCCTATCAATACCCTTTTCCGCGTCGCAATCTGCATAGTTCCTCATCGATAAAAATTTGATATTTTGTTTGTCCTCCCGCGTCTGATTTAACCTTTTAAATAAGAGGTCCTCATACATAGCCTGGATATTGGCTTGGGTAAACCCTTGGATTGGGCGGACGTGATCCAAAGAAATCCGAACATAGTCGTCGTGTTCCGTCTTCGAGGGCTTCTTTCCCGTGAGAGTTACTTTTGGATTTGTAATTCCAAGCAAGTCCGTGATTGTGTTAGAGACCATATTGTATTTTATTATAATGATAAATAATTGAGTTAACGAAAGACGATGAAATGTTAATGTATGGATGTCTCCTCTAGGCAAATAATAGGGCGGCGAAGTTCCCATCTTTCATAGTGCATATTCTTTGATGACAACCCTTCAAGTATCAAACATGACAAAGAGATGCTTATCTAAACAACGCTTCTGAATTTAGGCTTCGCTATGTCTGTACAACTCTGGCTACTTAAGAAAAGGGTGCAAGGGAGGTGGTAACGTAGGGTATGTGTGTAAATATAAAAGATATTACGTTGGACGAAGGTTAGAATTACAAAGATGATAGTACTGGTCTAAGTTGCACGGTCTCCGCGCAGAATCATAGCGAGCAACTTACGCAGAAACCATGAACTTTTCGAGTTCGATCGACTAAAACCGCAAATATCACAGATATTCGAGAGGAGCTAGAGTGATCTGCATTCCGTTCGCTCAATATTTACCTCGGATCTTTCCGAACTATTAGCTATCTACCAGCGGTCCTAGCAACGTTGCCACATCGATAGGCCGCGACGTGTTCCTCACAGGAATCTTATGTTACATACAGTCTACCAACAATTACTAGTAGCACAAATCCTCCTATATTTTCCCTTCCCTTCCCTTTCGCTTTCCTTCCTTTCCCCGAACGCCGCAGCAGAAACGCAGATTATAAGAGCATAGACATAACCGACATAGAGCCCAAAGCAGGTTTCAAAGCGCCTTAACAGCAGCAAAGAACGGGTTCGCAAGCAGCCTCTCATCCGCCATGACGAGCTCGCGCATGCGGGCAATCATCTGCTCCCTGCTCATCTCGCCAGCTTTGACATCATCCTTCCACTTTACAAGGACCTCCTTCAGCCTCGCACTGCCTTCTTCGACATCATGCTTGCTGTACTGCAGTCCTAGCCCGTCCTCGTGTTTCGAGGTGAAATCCTCGAGCTCGTCTGCCTTGCGCTTCGCCATGCGCACGACCTTGTCCGGGAAGCGCACCAGCTCTGCGACGTGGATGCCGAAGGACTGATCGCAGATGCCTGGCTCGACCTTGTACAGGAGCGTGACCTCGCGCTTGGCGTCCGGAGCTGGCGTCCCTGCCTCATTGGATTCGGAGCCGGAGCCGGAAATGTGCGCCGTAACGTGCAGGTTGCGCACTTGGGGATACTGGTCGGCGAGCGCGGTGAGCTCGTGGAAGTGCGTCGCGAAGGTGGCGAAGCAGCCAATCTCCTTGACGATGTGCTCCGAGATGGCCCACGCCAGGCCGAAGCCATCGTATGTCGACGTGCCGCGGCCAAGCTCATCGATAATGATCAGGGACTCGTTGGTCGCCGACTTTAAGATATTGGCTGTCTCGAGCATTTCCGCCATGAAGGTGGAGACGCCCTTTAGTTGCGAATCGCTTGCGCCGACTCGGGCGAGGATCGAATCGAAGATAGTAAGCTCAGCCTCGGAGCAAGGGACGAAGCAGCCTATCTGCGCCATTAGGGCGATGACGCCGATCTGGCGGATGTATGTCGATTTGCCACCCATGTTCGGTCCTGTGATAATCAAAAATGAGGACTCGTCGCGCTTCATTTCGACGTCGTTCGTAATAAATTGAATATCATCCTGCATCTCCATGCAAGGGTGACGAGCTTCCTTTAGAATAGTTGACCCTTGACCTCGGTTATGTATCTTTGGCCGAACATAGGAGGTAGGGGCATGAACTGAGCAGTGAGCGAAAGAGACAACGACATCAAGGTGGGCCAATACGCCAGCGAGCTGCTCTAATACAGGGCAGTACGAGGCGGCCACGCCGACAACCTCGTTAACCAAGCTGCTCTGAGTTCTGTTATAAGTCTGAGATAGCTGGTCAAATTCTCGGCGGTAGGTTTGTAGCGTTTTTGTAGTAAAATAGACACCGTTCTTCTGAGTGGAACACTCTTGGTATCTGGAGTTGTTGCGGATACATCCAGCCTCCGTCCTCGTCAATCGCATGCACCAACCATGGACCTTGTGGTTTTCTAAGAAGATCTTCTTGTTCTCTTCTTGACTTAGATCGTCTGCGGCGTTGCGAAATTCTCTGTCCATGTCAGAACGAAGCTTGTCTAGTTTCTTTCGAACAATCCGCAGACTATCGTCAAATTCTGGCTTGATGATGAACTCGTGGTTGTCAAGCGCCTCGAGATCGACTGTCGTCTCGACCATTTCGGCAAGCTTCCCTAGGCTATCGCTGAGACTCTTCAATTTGTTCGTGTATGCCTCATCCAGCGGGTCTTTGTAGACTTCGTCCATGACCCCATCTAGAGTACCTAGAAATCCGGGCAACCGGATGACAACTTGGTAGGCTCTCACGACATCTTCTAAATTGGCTTTGTTGCGTTGAAACCGCTTCGATAGGCGGTAGAGATCCGGCACCGATTTGAGGTGCTCTTCTTGCATGGTTTGCCGTAGCTCCGTGTCGTTAACAAAGGCTTCTACTAGCTGCTGCCGCTTTTCGATTTCTTCCTTGCTCATAAGTGGCTGCTTGAGCCATTGTGATAGTAACCGACTCCCAAGAGGAGTTTTGCAGTGATTGAGTAAACCGAACAGGCTCATGTTCTTCGACCCATCCCGTGGACCAGGCATCAAGTTCAGGGCCTTCAATGCGGCCGCGTCTAGCTTCATAAACTGAGACAAGTCGTGCTGATACAATTGGTATTGGCCGAAGTTGGAGGGATCCTGTAAGACATTAAGATACTTGATCAAGGCTGCGGCGGAACCCATTGCCAACTTTAGGTCCGTCTGAGGGAGCGTGGTGGCGGACCGTTCGTCCTTCAGCAGCCGTGCTAGATCTTGTTCGATATCCTTGGTGCCAAAGTCACCGGCCGGTCTCTCTGCTGCGGCGATTCCGCAATTATCAATGATGTGGCGAATCTTAGCCAATTCAGGGTCCCTGTCTTTCTCGGCCTTGTCAATCTGGATTAAGCATTCCTTGACGCCGAGCTGGATCAGGAGGGCCTCGAAGTTGGAGTAGAGGTCGTTGTCGAGAAACTCGCTGACACCTAGCTCTCGAACACTAGCATCGGCAAAACAGACGCCCACGCTCCGTGCCTCGTTCGCTTTGGCTGAGATCTTGACAGCCATGATCATGGGTGCTGCGTCGAATTGGCCGCCAAGCTCATCCTCCACGTCTTGCAGGTTGCCGGGCGATGCCTGCTTGACGACTTTCCAATTCATGCGCGAGCCTGTATTTGCGAATATCTCGACCCGCTTGCCGAGTTTAAAGAGGGCTTCTCGAAGGAACTGTCGGAACACGGTGACGGTCATAGTGACTGACGCTAGACCGCTGGCATCGTTTCGGCCAAGTTGTCGTACTACGGAGGTGGTCTTGTAGACCTGATCATGATATCAATTAGCATGGCCATATGTGAGGACCTAGGCAGGGCTCGAGCTGTCTGTTTGTCTTACCGTCCGGGCAATGAAGTTGGCATCTTCGCCATGAGCTGTGTACCAGTCGCCTCGATCGAAGATGCGCACGGTTTCCTCACCATCAGTTGGAAGCGACTTAAAATACCGAATGAAACCGTGCTCGTCGTCGACCTATCCAATTACCGTTAGGGAATTGAGAATTTTAGGGAGTAGAGTGCATACCTTTAGTTCCGGTCGTGATGACATGATGGGTTAAGCACGATAAAAGAATAAGTAGCACAGGAAACAAGAAACACCCCGAATAAACCACAAAAACAGAGTCAGATGCCGCCGAGAATCTCACGACATTCCACAATCTACTGCTTCGTATCTGGAATCACTCGTGAGTATGATTTACAGTACGGTATTGTAGGCCTAGTTGATTTGACGCTGAGAGGCTGATGGGGGAGAATAGTATAGTTTAGTAATTACCTAGATAAGACATGCGATGTCGCGTCTTGAAAATCAATTAAAAGCTGCCTGCGAGACGCGACGGAACACGCTAAGACCCCTGACAATTATAACTAGCGCTACCTACTTAGGTACCGGCCGGTGCTTGCAGGGGTAGTGAAGCTAAGCTACCCAGGGTTACTTTTGTCGCGGGGCTTCGCAGCGACTTCTGTAGGGCAAATAAATCGTCCTACAGCCGGCGGGGCAACGCTTTAAAATTCTCCCATGTATTATTTGTCGCTCCTACGACTAGCCGCCGCCGCCTTCACCAGGTGTAATCGCAACCACCGAAACCGCAACTTCCAATCGCCCGTAACATTTATATACCCCAGGAAATTGAGTTGGACAGCCTTACATAAGATGGAAGCCTCGGAGGCTGTGCTCCCCGAAGCTGCGGCCGCTGATAAACTCGCAATTAGCGATGGGATTAAACTAGACAGCCATACCGATACAAGCAACCTATCTAACGGGAACCGAGGTGTAAAGCGACTGGCCGATGACATTAATGATAATAATGAGAATGACGACGACGACGACAGAACGCGTGACGATGCAGATACCCCACAGCCAGTCGGCGCATCGGACGAAGCGGCCCCTATGAGCAAAAGCCAGTTGAAGAAGCTAAAGAAAAAGCAGAGATGGGAAGAGAATAAAGAAGGGAGGCGATTGAAGCGTAGGGACAAGCGCCATGAACGGCAAGCGCGGAAACGGGTCAAGAGGGAGGAGGAAGAGGCTGTGGCCGTTGCCGAAGGCAGAGAATCTGCCCTAGATAACGATCATCGAGGAAACAAGCCACACCACCGCGTCAGAGTTCCAGTCTCGATAATCATCGATTGCCAGTTCGAGAAGTACATGCGAGAGGGGGAGTTGATATCGCTCTCGAGCCAGGTGACTAGGTGTTATTCCGACAACAAGGGAGCCCGGCATCCTGTGCATATATACATCAGCTCATATAGCGGTTACCTGAAGGAAAGGAATGAGACGGTGTTAGAGAACCAGCATTTGAAATGGAAGGGCGTTCAGTTTTGCGACGGCGACTTCGTCGAGGCCGCCAAGCAAGCCAAAGAGGCCATGGCGGGAGAAAGAGGCGGCGAGATGATTGACCTATTGCAGCAAAGCTCTCCTGAAGAACCGGTCTCGTTAGCGTCCCCCGTCCCGACGACCTCGAAGTATGCTAAGGCCGCGCCAACTCCCGAGCCCGAGGCAGAGGATGTGGACAAGTCCATAGTCTATCTCACTGCCGATTCGCCGTACACGCTTGATCGGTTAGAACCGAATACCAGCTATGTTGTCGGCGGTATAATCGATAAGAACAGGGAGAAGGGTCTCTGTTATCGAATCGCGCGGGAAAGGAACGTGAGGACAGCAAAACTACCTATTGGCGAATACATGGTTCTGCAGCACAGACATGTGTTAGCTACCAACCATGTTGTGGAAATCATGTTAAAGTGGCTGGAGACGGGTGATTGGGGCGCCGCGTTTATGCGAGTTATTCCCACGAGGAAGGGCGGAAAACTGAAGTCGGACGAGGATACCCCGATAGAGACCACGGAGGGAGAGCCAACAAAAGAGTCTGGGAATTCCACGGAGGAAGGGGTTGTGCAACAGGTCGATACAACCCAGCCGGAGGCTCAGGAAGACACTACGATGCAAGATACCGACAATTTAGTAGAGGTAGAAGGAGATAACGCGGAGGAAGGCCTAACAAAGAACTCCCTCGACGAACCCAGATGGTCGGCTCCACCCCTCGAGGTCGAAATAGCAAAGGAACAGGAGGAAGCGCCAACTAACGGCGTAGCCGCAGGCTAAAGAAAGTGATTCCTTCACTGCCTCGCGGTATTTCCAACCATGCTATATCGAAATGCGCGACGTATAGCCCCTATTTGGATTCTCAGCCAGGTTCACTCGACAATACATATTACTTACTCAAGCAGCACTGCGTACTCTTCTGACCTAGCCTAACCACGATGTGTGTCCCATTAAAGAACCAGAAAGCGTAAAATCCGATGATTTAACATCCCGAATCGCTTTGGGTGCGAACCGACAAGGCAAGCCGCTAATCAGCCAGAGTGTATTTGACAGATGTAGCTCTTAGTGGCATGTATTATGCGTGAGCGTACCAAGTACATCATTATGCTAAGTGTCTAATATCTCTCCGGCGGCGGCGACGAATCCCTCCGGCGATGGGCAAATAGACTGGAATATGAGGTAGTGATGGGTAACATGCTATTAACACCAGCTAACGGTAGATACTCCGAAAACCCTTGCGGACGTAACGTATAGGAAGATTGTCTCAGGTACCCGGGTTAAGAGCCGGGTTAAGGGGTTAGCACGGACGGGTTAAAAAAGCAGGGTTGCCTATTCTAGTAATCTACGGACCGGTTATCTCCATCTCGGCCTCCGCCTCCCAATTACTGCGCTGCTATCTAACCCGTACTATACACAATAAAAAGTCTCCGACATGCGCCTCTTTAAGCCCGAGTGTCGGGGTCTTATTTTAAAGCCATAGGGCATTGTCTAGGAAACTCAGAGATGATGGCGGGTGTAAGGGAGGCAAGCAGATTGCATATAATAAGGCGCTGCCTCTTACGTTGGGTGAAGTAATTTGAAAATACCATCGACTTACTTATATCACTATTCACTACTCTATAACCACCATCACTCACGCACCAAGTACATACTTGGCGACCAATCACAGCACATTACAGTATAATAGTATACAAACGACCAATATGTCAACCCAAAAGCAGCAACAGCGCATCTTCGTGACCGGCGCAACGGGCTACATCGGCTCGCGCTTCGTCGAGTTCGCCCTGCGCGAGGGCTACGCCGTGCACGGGCTCTCGCGCTCAGCCTCCAAGGCAGCCCACCTCCGCTCTCTCGGCGTAGTGCCCGTCTCAGGAGACCTGACGTCGCTCGAGGTCCTGCGCGCCGAGGCCAGCCAGGCGGATATCGTGGTGCACCTCGCGGACGCGTGGATCGACGACTTCTCGCAGCCCTACGCCAACGTCATCGCCATCGACGCGGCCGCCGTCGACGCCATGGTCGCTGGGCTAGCGCAGTCGGCGTCCGCCCGCAAACTGTTCTTAGGAACCTCTGGTGTTGGCGTCGTCGCGCGCGATAAGGACGACGGAGAGACGGACGAGACGGCGCCGCCGAACCCGAGCCCTATGAACGGACGCATACACTGCGAGCAGCACATCCTGGGTAAGGGTGGGAAGGATGGTATCAGTGCGTGTGTCATGCGCCTCCCGCCTTTTGTGTATGGCCGCGGGAGCAGCGGCATCCGCCTCTTCATGGACGTATTCGCGAAGCTGGGGTTCGTGGTGCGCGTCGGGACTGGCGAGGTCAAGACGTGCGTTGTTCATGTCGACGACGCGGCGCGCGCGTATGTGCTTGCGCTGGAGCGCGCTTGTGTCGAGCCAGGAAGGACTAAGGATGTCTATAATGTGACGTCTAGCACCGAGGTCACTTTCCGTGAGTTCACGGACGCCATTGCGGCCACGCTGGGGCTCCCGCTGCGCGAGATGGAGACTGCGGAGGCGGCGCGGATTGCGGGGCCATTGATTGCGGGTTTCTTCTCCGATAGAGTTCGTGGGAGCGGTGGGAAGGCGAGGAAGGAGCTGGGGTGGAACCCAATCGAGATTGGAGTTATTGAGGATATCAGGAATGGGTCGTATGTCCAGGTGGCGAAGGAGATTATGGGTGCTGCTACTAGTGGGTAAGCGTAAAAGCATGATGAGGGCATCCGTTAGAGTAGTTGTTGTCGAACGCAGTAGGTCAAAACATTGATTTCCATTCAGCACTCGCAGGCAGGGCATCTTGGGAACGTTCAAAGGCGGGAGATGGCAAGCAAACTAGAGGGGTACCAGCCGAATGTACCTGTGAAGTAGCCAGAAAGGTCTTGAATACCAACAGTGCTCTCTTCCCTCCCCCGTTAGTCCCGAGGGAATTCAGAATCACACGATCAAGCAGTCAATTGTCAAGCCCTGAAGTCGTGCCAGCCAGTCGCTGCTATTCTCACCAGCCCACTCAGCCTCTGGCGTCCCACCTAGCAAAGCCGCGTTACTAACACCGCGCACGGCGGCGGAGCCATCTCTCAGCTTCCAGATCTCAGCCAGTGTCTCCATGGCCGACGTCATCATGCCCCAGGGGCAGACATCCCGCATGGCGCGCAAGCGCTCAATAACCCACAAGCGATCCACGTCAGCAACCGCGTCGACGCCCGTGAGGAACACAGGCCACAACGTGTACTTGAACAGCGGGCTCGTCTTGGGCACGAACTCCAACTGACGGGCGATCGTGGCCGCGAGGTCCTCAGTCGTCGGCAGCGTCGGCAATACCGATAACGCCGCAGCATCCTCGCTATCATTGGGATCGAGATACCTAGCGCGCCGCCGTATCTCCGCCGGCAGCCCCGGCGCGACGAGCAGGATGTACAGACACACGGCGGCGCGGTAGGCCGCCGCGATGTGGCAGCGCAGACGCAGCTCCTGCTCGTTGGTGACGCCCAGCATGCCGACGACGCGCGTCGAGACGCCGACGGCCCAGCCCTCGACGTCGAAGGCCTCGGCCTCCTTCAGCAGGGCGACGTACGCGTCCATCTGGGCCGCCGAGCGCACCCCGCTCGTCTTCCGGTACTGCGTGATGCGCGCCGTGCGCAGGACGATGCCCATCAGGTACGTCGGGCAACTGTGGTAGCTGTTGGCCTCGGTGCGCGCGAGGATGCGCAGGACCTGCGCCACGTCCCACGTCAGGGGCTGCACGGCGTAGTCGAGGCTGTTGGGCGGCGAGGAGACGAGGGCCTCGAGCGCCCCGTTCCAGATGAAGTAGGCTACTGTGTCTGAGCTCACGTAGTCGCACGCTGTGAGTGGCTGGCTTGGGCCTTCAAGGGATTCCGGGGGCGTGCCGCTTAGTGCGGAAAGGGACGCGGGGTCTAGGGCTGATGGAGAAGAGGAGCTAGATTCTAGCTGCAGCTTATCGTCTCCTGAATAGAATAAGGCGGGCGCCGTGGGAGGCGCGTAGACAGATAGCAGCTTTCCCGCGGCTGTTAGGTGGTCTCGCCACCCGTCCTTGCCGGAGTCGATGAGCGTGAAGTTGACGAAGAAGAGGACGGTGGCTAACAGCGCGTCTTGGTCTGTCTGGTTCTCAGCCGAACGTGGATCGGCGCGCCTCTCTTGTATGATTGCTCTGAGCTCCTGGATAGCATTTTGACGCGCTCGGAGGGCGTTTATCAGCGCATTCTGCGTCGCGCGAGAGGATTCAGCTATCGCTGGTGTGCCATTCCTGATTGCGTGGTAGTAGTGCAGCGCCGAGTTCGCGACGATGATGTGCCGCAGGAAGGAATATTTCTGGGACATGGGGATTAGCTCTCGGAACGGGTTCGTCCCCCGCTCGGCTGAGTCGTGGACGACGAGGTCTTGGCAGAATCGAGACGCAACTGCGGATTAGTCGGTATCACTGTTCCGGCAGCAGACAATAGTGAGGCAGATAGGGAACATACAGTAGGAGAGGTAGTATCGTGACGACCCACTGAGATCCTGTAGCAAGGGGTCGGCCAAGAATACATTCAATGGCTGCTGGGCAGCATGCCCTCGTCTAATGAGTGCGGTAGTATTCTCACACGACTTGCTACCATGCGCCCTACCCCGGACCCAGCCTCCTGGTTCCCTAGAAGCCGTCAAGGCGGCACTCTGGCTCTGCCCCTCTTGCCCGACAGGGCTCTCCGATGAATCAACCCATCGGTAGAGCTGGCCGTAGCCAAGACACCTCTGTCCGGTCTTGCTGCACTTGTAACATACCGGGACCGATCGGTCACACCGGAGCCGGCGTCTTCGGCAGTTATGGCAAGGTTTCTGTTCAGTCATAGACTAAGTAACAGTGGATTGCAGCTAGCTTTAGTATAAAACTGGTTTAGTATCGGAAATTAGTCCGGTGTACATACTGTACATACATCAACCGGAAGCATTGGGTTGCGTCCGTACCGTAGATTTGCGGTGTAATTATGCGTAAATGACTATCTCGTGACGTGTATTAAGCCCATAATGCGGCCAATGCTAGGGTCGTAGTCGGTCAGTGAAATTTTGCAATCTGTGACTCAACTCTGGCATGCAAGACGTGAACATAAATATCTTCTTTGGGACACAGATTAGTAAATCTTGCAGGTGACCGTGAGTCGTCAGAATGAGGACATGTTGTTGTAGTGGGCGTCGAGGCGAGGAACGTTCAAGCGAATTTAGTAAATCGGACGTAAGAAACAGATGGGGCTATGCCAGATACGGTAGCCAAGCCGCATGTGATGCATACGCTAAGGTTTCCACGTGCTGTTAGTTCCTGTCAACGGTTCTTCATCCCCGAGGTGTAAGTCGAGTCAGTGGCCAATCATTTCAAGGCGTTATTCTTCATTCCGTATGCAAATGTCGAATTGTACATGAGGCTTTGAATTAGTAAACTCCATAGACTCGCATCAACCGCTGCATCTCCGCTGCTACGCGGGCCGTTAGGGTCGTCAAATATGCTCCATCAAACCCTAATAGTATTTATAGACCGCGAATTTTCATTTCGACGTCTTCAAGATGGAGCGGCAGGACAACGGCATTGCCATACATCTCTTATATCCTCATTATCAACAACTATCAAGTTGTCTTCTGTACAATGACAGAACCCTTAACACTTGAAAATGCATCAGACAAGCATGCCAACCGAACAGACTCTCTGGACCCCCTGGACAAGGCCGGCTTAGAACGTCTCGCCCGTCAACGGCCAGCAAATTTCCACAATGCATTCTCAGAATACGGCTTCGTGCTCTCCATCATCTTGTCCATGATGATGTGCGAGTACTTCATCAGTGGTTTCAACATCGTGTTGCCAGACGTCGCCGAGGCCCTGAACATATCCGACTCAGAACGCACATGGCCGGCTGCCGTGCCCAACCTAACAACCGCCACGTTTCTCCTCCCGTTCGCCCGCTTGTGTGATCTATACGGCGGACGATATATATTCCTAGGCGGACACATTTGGTCGTTCATATGGTCTCTTGCGGCTGGCTTCAGCTCGTCCCCGACTATCCTCATCGTCTGCCGGGCCATGCAGGGGATCGGCTTCAGCGCATTCTTGCCTGCCGGCCTTGCTCTGCTTGGCCATACGTATAGGCCGGGTCCGCGGAAGAATTTCGTGTACAGCATGTACGGCGCATTCGCTTGCATTGGCTTCTACTTCGGCATCCTCGTCGGGGCGTTAGCCGGCCAGTTCCTGACTTGGCGCTGGTACTTCTACATAGGCACCATCCTCATCTTCCTCGTTATTGTTACGGGCCTCCTCACGATTCCGCGGGATCTGGGTGATCACGATGAGAGCGCGGTTATGGATTGGTGGGGATTGGTTACGGTAGTTCCGGGTTTAGTGCTTGTTGTCTACGCCTTCAGCGATGGCGGACATGCACCGGGTGGCTGGCGCACACCGTATATCTATGTGACGTTCATCGTCGGCATTCTCTTCCTCTGCGCATTCGTGTATGTGGAAGGCTGGGTGGCCGCTCAGCCACTTCTCCCTGCCGAGGTGTTCAAGCCGAAGTATATGAGACGACTGTGCGCAGGCCTCTTTTGCTCATACGGAATATTTGGGCTGTATCTCTTTTACTCAAGTTATTAGTAAGTGGCTATCTTCATACCCTTTCGTCTCCCGAGCGCAATTAACCTTGGCCCTAGCGTTGAGACAATCCTGCATACAACACCTCTCCAGACAGCGGCTTGGTTCATCCCATTAGCTGGTGGCGGATTCTTCCTCGCCGTAGCCGGTGGTTTTGTGCTGCACATCTTGTCCGGTCGGATCTTGATGATGGTATCCGCCGCAGGCTACTTGCTTTGCTGCCTTCTTTTCGCTCTTCTTCCCGTGCAATCGAACGATAAGCCGTCGACAAGTTTCCTGTACTGGGCCTACGTGTTTCCGGCCATGTTAGCCGGCACGATCGGCGTAGACATTACCTTCAACGTCACCAACGTCTATATCACCACCGCGATGCCTCGACGACTACAGGCTACTGCCGGTGCGCTTATCAATAGCTTGTTATACCTAGGAATTGCGTTTTGGCTCGGTATTGGAGATCTGGCTATTGCCACCTCTGTTCGAAATGCCGGAGAGGCGTCGCTTGGTCTCCGTGAGCAATATCAGATTGCCTTCTGGACGGGCGTTGGATTATCGGCAGTATCGTTTTTGTTCATTGTGACTGTCAATTTCGGGAGGGCGGAGGCACAGATGACAGCAGACGAGAAATCAGGGCTAGACGGCGATGAAAGTCAAAGATAAAGGGGTGCAAGGGGGTATGCTAATGGGTATTGGTTTACATTAAAGGTATAAAGAGCGCGCATTAATATATGGGATAGATTTTGTGGTTTTAATACGATAATAACTTAGATCGAAATGCGAACTTCGCTGCTGCGCTAAAGCAGAACCGATCATGATTAGAAGTTTCGTATTTCGTATCCGGGGTTGGTGCTAGCGAAGTCTTGCTCCGTGATGTGTCAGACCGAATGCGGGGTGATATAGTGAGGCACAACTGCCAAGCATATCGCCGTCCATATGCACGGTAGGTATAAATGAGAGCGCATCACGAAAAGTCATTATCACAACGGTTTTCAATTCTCCGAAATGACTTTTCAAGTTACTATCTCATGATAAATACCATGGAAACATCACTCATTCTCATGATCCTGCAGACGTGCTGCTTCATCACAGCATGGCTCTTAATCGACCGTCACGTCACACACCACGGACCCATCCCAGCAGCACGGACGCTGAATAGGTGGCATAGCCGCGTATACTCAGTTCTCTCCGCCTTGCTTCTCTATCTTACGCTATCGCCGACCCACGATGAGGCAGCGCGGACCCTATACCACATTTCGAAGTTCTGGGAGTACATCGACGTGTTGACCGTGCGCGCAGGCGGCGGCCTCATCGACTTGCACTTCGGCTTCCACCACCTCACGACGCCATATCTGACATTTTTCCGCGTGCTGCGCAACAGCGAGGGCTGGAGGACGTTCACGGCGCTGAATACCGCCCACCACGCCCTCATGTATGCGTATTTCGGTGGAGCGAGCGCGTTCCGTCCGGTGTTGGATTTCACGGGGTGCGCACAGCTGGTCATAGGTATTATAATGGAGGCAACGATGCTCTGGTCTAGGGATACGGATGAAGTGCGGGTTCTGCCACACGTGTTTGCTGCTGGCCTCTTGGGCTCATACTTGGTTTTGTGGGCTCGGGAGATGACGATGAGACGTATTGAGCGGTCGGAGGTGAAGAACACGTGAGTTTAGGTTATAGTATGCTGGATTTGAATCTTACAGAAATTTTGTAACATAGTAAAGTCACCTTTATCAGTAATAGCTACTGATCTGGCATGGCACAACACCAATTGTATCACACGGAGAGAAACGTGACGAATGTGATAGTATTCTAACTAGGTATATCGCCATTGATCCATCGTATCAACGTTACAACGCATAGTTACTGGTACACGCTCGCAGCCTCAACATACCACTGATAGACGATTATTTCGAACCGCCCTTGCGTCCAGCTTCCTTGGCCCTCTCGCTACCTGGCTCGAACGAGCCCGACGATGCATGACCGCCCTTAGACGCAATCTCACGCTGCACTCGTATTAGCGGCCGTCGACGAGTTACTCAATTTAGGGGTTGGCAGCAACATACTTGCTTATCAGGATCCATGCTGGCAAAGCCGCCCGAGTGACTTGCTTGGCCACCTTTGGATGCGATCTCTTGGACTTCCTCCTTGGGGCTACAGTCGTTAGTTATTGTCCAATCAAGACGAGAGAGAGCCGACGAACCGATTGGCGAAGTTTCCGGGGTTTCCAGCGGCACTAGACATGTTGTTGAGTGTGTGACTTGTGTGGTAGAGTGATATGATTCGAAATTGGTCTTTTTGTTTGCGGTTGGATGAAGAGAGATTAATTCGACATTAAGAGAAGTTATTCGGCGCTTATATACACGTTTGGCAGCTCCTTTGAGCTTTCCTCACGTACGTTGATGCTGAATTAGATAGCATCAGAGCGTTGGTGACATCAACGACTTCCTTGATGTCTTACCGCAAGAGATGCAGTCCTCACCGCAATTGAAACACAGGGTGTCTAAATGACGTTGTGATTAGCTCTACAATTGACTGCTGTGACGCTTACAGTGCGTAAGTTAACCACGGTCTATCTTTGAGGAGAAGACCCCCGGCCACCACGGCAATCATTGACATCGAAAGTGAGGCTAGCAGCTATCCCTGGGGAAATGGGAGTCCTGATGGTCATTCCGGGCGGTGTTCAAAGCCGCATGGGGAAATAGAAGGTGTATTGACACGGCGCGACTAGGATCTCTTGACGTCATGTTTATCACCACCAGATGAAATAACAGCACACAGGCCAGCTCTCGCAATGGGAAAAGAAATATACAATTTCAAGGGCTCATAGCTTGATATGCACGGTCCAGGAGCCCGCTGCGGGTTACCGGGAACCTCCCGCGCCGGAGCTGAATAGCGGCGATCATGGTCGGGATGCTACTCCTAGGACCAGCGCCCCTTACGGTATAGTTAATCGCTTCATTCAAGGCATCATAGACTATCATAATAGATAGATACATAGCGATCAGCATCCGTTCCAGTCTTCATTTTTCAACGCTTGTCTAGAATTCCGATCTCGATCGGATGTGCTAGTCACCACTCCAGCAAGGCGACCGAATCGGAGAAACACATTCGATTTCTCTGGTAATGCACCTTGTTGACGACGCAAGCTTTCAGTATCTACATACATAACCTCAGGGCTTTCAATTTGGATGATTAGATAATTAGGATGATTATCTTGTCTCAATTTCAGGCGACATTATTCACAGGACTGTCTCGTAATAAGGCTAGCGACTTTGTCCTTCTCTCGTAGTGACCTTCTTGCAAGATCTAACTGCCTTGGTGTCCCCAGGCCGCTGAACTGCAACCTCTTTCTATACCGTCCTATTCCTATCGTACTGAACGGTCTTCTCATCTGGCTTGGAGGCGTGAGGCCTTGTCGTATATAATAAACCGCTGGCAATGGGCTGTTCTAGACCGATATTGCTAGCGATCGGCGTGGTAAAAAGTTGCTGTGTGATCTCAAAATGCCGTCTAACTCTTGGTTACTCATAGGATCGCTGATGGCGGCGTTTTTGATGATTTGGAGTGCAGCGACATCGTGAAACTGTCAAATAATCCTGAGATGGGTGTCTCGCCGCCCAGAATAGCATTACCCGCGGGCTTCCGCGGGGCGTCTGGAGGGATTCGCCTATCTTTCCACGTCCTTTCTTGTTCGAAAACAGGAATCTGCTGTTCTCAAGTCAATTTCAGACTTCGGGTTGCGTCCACCACTGTATCGATCATCTAAGTCGGCGTTGATCCAATTGCGATAAGGCGGTAACGCTATAGTAGTAATCAACTCAAGAAGAGAACCATATATCCTATGCGAAATACCATCGAGTTGATGTCTACTACCAAAAGTAAGATTTTAGGAAGATTGCCCCGATAACGCCTAGCGTCAAAATGATGCCGCCCTGTTCCCGAACCAAGGCTGATGCCGAGCTGGAATTGTCGGATGACCCGTCGCTGGAAGAGTCCCCAGAGTCATCGCTAATAGGGGCTGTGCTTGCCTTCACCGCAGGGCTCAAGAAATTAGTGATGAAGTCAGAACTCCTCCAGGAAGACCAATCGTGTGACAGAAGTCCCCTAGACGAATATTAATTAGCACAAGCTTCATGATTTTCCCCCCTCAAGCACATACCATTCTTCATCGTAGTCCTGTGTGCCCTCACGGATGTAATAAGAACCCCCTAGTGACCATATCGTCCAGCCTGCATTCTGTGACGAGAAATAGTCCAGTATGCAAGATGCGTACGCGTCTTCATTGATACTCGTGTTCTGTGGGAACCCGAACTCAGTCACGACAAGTGGGAATTGGTTAGTCGCGTTGTCGGCCAGGGTTTGGAATCCTGCATTGAACCACTTCTGCGTAATGGTAGAGCAACTACTAGTTGGAGGGCTATAGATGTTGTCGTACACATGCAGCTCAAGGACTAACTTGTCGCCATACCCCTGGAAATCATCCCGATTAAATGTTCCCGTTCCGGGGGCGAGTGCCGTGCCTTGAACAACGCTGGTGAGGTTCGCGTCGGAGTCCAAGCCAGACAGGAAGATCAGTACGTCGGAGTTAGCGGAATGGATCGCATCGGCGCCTTGTTGAACGTATTTGTACCAGTTCTCCCAGTTATAGGAGTTAAGCAGCTGTGTATCACTTGTATCATTTAAGGGTACCCGTAGCTCGTTTCGTAATGCCATCGATGTTAGGCTCTCCCATGTCTTGCCCTACTGTGCATTAGCGATGGTCTACCATGAAGAGGCGGATTGCGCTGACGTGCTCGGCCATGAAGGACAATCCTCGCGTCCAGTTGCTGATGCTAAAATACTCGTCGCCCCACCAAGAGTTGCCGTCGAGAGGGCTACAACACCAGCCCGCTTTCGATATATGGTTGTCAAGGTGGACGTAGATCTCCTGCTTGGCACATTCTGCGGCGATGGCATCGTACACCTGCAGCCTAGTCGTTTCGGCCCCGAACGAAGGGTTATTGGCAACAACCTTATTATAGATAGCTGTGCCATCATCCTGCCCTAACGCATTGATAAATGCAGTTTGCATCGTAATATCTTGCTCCCCATTCTCGTAGTATTGATCAATCATCTCGATCGCGTACGTCAGGCGGATTGCGTTCATGCCTAAATCTTTAACCTTCGACACAATTGCCTCAATGGACTGATATTGAAGTCCCTCCGGAATCATCGTCTCCAGCGATGCAGGCCAGTTGGCGCCCACGTACGTAATTTTCGTCCCGTCCGCGTCGGTTATCCATCGTCCCGAGGTGACCAACGGACCATTCGGCCACGACGCTCGAGCTTCTATTTCCGTAGACAACGAAAGACTGAATAACAAACTCACGGCTACTAGCCAGCTAGCCAGCCATCCCGTGCGTCCAGCTTCGGACATCTTGAAGTAATATTATGATTCTTCAAGGGGATTCCAAACCCGACCGAGCGGCTCGGGGTCTCAAGAGATGAAATACCACCGGCGGTGTTTCAGCTCTGCAGATCAGTGGCTTGAACGCGTAATTTTAGTGGCGGCAGGGGTAAAAGGTTGAAGACCCCACCACTTGAATACGAGCTTACTCTCTTCCATAACCCCATATATGAACAGCTCAGTAACGGTGTGATTCGAAAACTGGGAATTACGATATGTTGACTTCGGATATAGTGCTGCGCCCGCGAAGCATACCTTTTAGCTAGAGATATACTTTATTCCAAGGTGCGCCCAGGCCCCTGGTAGAACCAACACAAAACCTACGGACTTAATGGGCCTCGATTTCTCTTCGCCACAACCCCTCATACTTCTTGGCGATTTCTAAGGCCGTGGATAGTAGATTACATTCGAGGGTTCGTGCCATACCCCGAATCAATAAGCCACAACCTCCGAGAGCGCCTAAAAGTATGGAGATACCGCGCTTGGTCGTATTGACGTCCACTTAGACTCGCAAATTGAGTATGACATCACATGTAGTTTTGGTCTCTTGCTAATCTAGAACCCAAAGGGCGCCAGGATGGCTCATTCTCTCTTCCAAAATGCATACATGTTAAGACGCCAAAGCCGTCAAGTTGGATCTCAGTATAGGCATCCTCAGTCTCAAGATGCTTCCGTATCGGTTGTCCCGAAAATCAGATGAGTAGCGGCCAATCACCACAATGGACGTCAGCCTTGCTGGTAAAGATGATGCGTAGGAAATCAAATTTGGATTCCAGGCGGCCATGTTTGCGTAACCCACGTCCTATAACATTCTGGTTTGAGGCACCCGAGATAAAATAACTTATCATATTCTCGCTAGAATATGTGTACAATCCCTTCCTTCGTTTAGGTGGCTCCCTTAAACCCGCCTAAGG
Organism: Nemania abortiva; assembly: GCA_022578505.1. Classification (NCBI taxonomy): domain Eukaryota; kingdom Fungi; phylum Ascomycota; class Sordariomycetes; order Xylariales; family Xylariaceae; genus Nemania; species Nemania abortiva. The sequence goes on from MU392557.1 coordinate 235,039, forward strand.
GAGGCTCGAGGGTCACTACTGGCCGAGCTGTGTAACAGCACAGCCGTAGTAATAAGGATGATGTCCCTCCCCCAGCGATAACATCTTCCTCTTACCCTTTCTACACCTTCGCCAGCTCGGTCACACATCCTCTTTTCAACAAATCTAAGGCTTCTTGATCCATACACGAGACAAATCATTAGGACCGGGGTAGCCAAAGGGTTGACTGACCCGAAAGGTTCGCAATCCTCTTCGTCCGGGATCGATAAAAGAAATCCGAGACGGCGAAGGTTTTCTACAAGACCAAGCACCGTACCAAGCTCGAGAAGCCCATAACGACTTAGTCTCTACGGCAGCCGAGAGAAGGACATCAAACTTGTCCTTTTTTTATACCGAACATAGCCCGTTCTTTTGATGAATACACTGCGTCTGTACCACTAATTTCGTCGAAACTCGCTCGGGATTTAAGTCTATTCCACTCTATACGCAATGGCCGACGACCCAGCTGAAGGCGATGCGTCTTGCGTACGACCCCTCCCCCGGTTGCCCGTCGAGGTCCGCGAGTTGATTTGGGACGCCATGCTTTCTGCGGATGTAGTTGTATGGGGCGTGCATCTTAGGACACTTGGGAACCGGACTTTCTTTTGGCCTTGTATTAGCAAGACGTCCTGGAAGTACGAGCTCCGCGTACAAGCAGCTAAGGTTTTAGCGGAGGTCAACTGGGAAACATACCGTCGCGTTAAGAAGCTCTGGTTTGCACCGAGATTTCCCCCGCCCAAGGGGCCATTAGAGGTTCAGAAATTTCTCCTAGTTGATCCCGACATTGATGTGTTTTATCTTTCCCGACAAAAGATTCACGACGACGGATGGGTCAGCTACTCCCATTCAGAAGCCGACGAACCGAATTTGGTCGAGATCTTCAAGCCCCAGGTTAAAAACTTAATGATAAGTCTCGAAAGACTCGAGTGGTTTATACGTTCCCTTTCTGAGGGCCACTGCCTATTCCCATCCCTAGAAAGGATCTACGTTAAGCCCCTTAGCGACTCTCGCCTTTCCTTAGGCGAGGTTGTCCCATTGCCTTCTCCGTTTCTAAGAGATGAATTCCCGTGGGTGCGAAGTATCATCGAGCCCCTAATTCCATGCAGTTCCGCTACCCCAACTAGGCTCTCAGGGGCCTATTCTGAGCATTTCCCTCCCACATCTAATGACGTCGGCCCACCAGCCCCCATCAGCGAGTGGTGGCCTAAGGAGTATCAGCCAAATTGGTCAATTATTCAAGAGCTCGGATTGATTTGTATCTTTATTTATCAATTGCCTGAGCCATGGTCACCGTGGAAAGAGGCACCGAATGTTAAGGTACGCTCACGGTTCTACGTGCTCACTACTGAACGCGGCTCCGCAACCCAAGTTGCCAACTCTGGAGAGATTAAACCAGAAGGTGCATGAGCGCTATTCTCGCTTTATTCGATCCCACGCGTAGAGGGGATTACCTACTTCCATACGATACGGGACACCCCGCGCCTTAACAGACACCCACCATCTTCTGAAATTTCTCTTCTTTCAACCATATCGGTGAGAGTTTATAGCGCTGTTGTGCTATCGCGCCGTGGACCGCCATTAGCTAAGAATAGCCACCTGATGGACTTCATTTCACACCTCGACTTAGTCTGCGCGAACTGGGAGAAAGAAGGAAGAAAGGGGAAGAAACAATCTTCCTCATTCCCATCTGTCTCAGTTGAGCTCTCTCGCGTCGCGAATTTGATAGCGTAGCTTAACTTTACGCGTCCTTCAATATTAACCAATCTCCCAACTACTTACTAAATCCCATATCTAAGTAAACCCTACACGCCCAGCATTATAAATAAACCCGCCTATATAACCATTCACTGTGTGCCACCACCGTAAACAAGCCACTTCCCCAACCCAGTGCCCGTTATGCCCGTTACGCCACCTCTCCGCACCACCAAACGGCCAGGTACCTTTCTGCCTACTTTGTGTATTACCAGGTTATTCAATGCAACGAGGGTACTTAGCTATCTACCTAGGCACACACTCTTTCTACGTAGGCATGCCAAGAGAGGGCCGGTTCTAGAACCCCATATGCCGTGCTAGCCGAATTTCTTGGCTTCAGGACTCTGGCTGCAATAGGCATTCCTCCCGGCTCACTATCCATCTATGGTACATATGTATCGCGGGCGGCCCGTCCATGTACGTCAGCACGTCTGCGCGTTCGGCACTGCTTAGCGAGATTAATTGGAGGTAGGCAGACATAAAAACTACGTGCGTGCCTACACCAGGTACCGTCTATACCCGGGTCAGATAATGCGCTTGTCACAGGCAAAGTGATGCTCCGAGTTTCGCACCAAAAGCTCCGCACTCAGACTCAAGAATCAGGAATCAAGAGCTAGAAGCGAGAGAAGATGTATTAATATAGATATGTTCAAGTCTGGGTACTCCTGATTGATATATAAGCAGGCCCGCCATCACTGTGGGATAGCGGACTAACCATGATCGCGGTCTCTAGATGCCACCGAAACGCCGGAGGGGAAAAAATCAAAAGTGAGGGACCAGAACGCAACCCCCTAGTGTACTTGGGTTGAGGCTGAGAGGGAGGGAAATAAATGTCAAACAGTCCTCCGTACGAGAGGGTTGATCCCGCCAAAAACAAATGCTGTGCCGATGCCCTAGGTCCCCGCCACGTCCCACGTCTTGGTGTATGTATGTGCAAATGGTGATATGTATGCCAGTCCAGTAGCAATCCAATTCCGGTTTGTATAAATCCTCAAATCAAACCGCCGTTGTCCCCGCCGGTCGGTGGATATAACGCCTGGGCAATAATGCGAGGGTACGTGTCTACTAACAGATACCGAACCCCTCATGCTGCGAAAATCATATAATCCCCTTCAGATCCCATTCGCCTTTCTGCGCCCTCGCGAGAACTTCGCGGCCCTTTTCAGTAAGATCAGGTTTGCCGCCCTTGTCCGTGGCCTGTGTGAAGAAGGCGGGTACGAAAGGCTCATTCGTTCGCTCTCGTTCCCGTGCTTTCTCTCGCTGCTTCTCCTCCAATTCGACTTTAACGTTTGTGGCCTTCGAGTACTGTTTTGACATGATCGCCTGAGTTACGCCATCCCACAGCTTCAGGGACTCGTTCTCGGCCTGTAGCTCCGCCGGCGGTATAGTCTTGGGCGCAACTGCTAACGGGTTGAGATCAATGATGGTGATTTGCTTGTCGACAGGGTGGGAATCCTAGCAGCACTGTCAGTAATGACCCTCAAGTCTACCATAACACACATCAATACTATAGTACGCACCACTGGCTTTGGTCCTAGAGTAAAGACAATCTTATCCTTCCACCCGCCGCCTAATCGAGCGACAACATCCGATTCGGGCACGTCCCTGATACGCACTTTGTCGTCGTTCTCTGGGTCATACTTGAAAATAACACCCTCAACCTTGTTCTGTGCACGACCAAGCCATCCATCCTCCACATAATTCAGAATCGCCTTTAACTTTGTCGTAGCACAAGTGACATAAGCAACGTCACCAACAGTAACACTCAAGGCACCGCGCAAAAGACCGCCGAGGTGTGCGGCAGGATGTTTTAGCTGATATGTCTCGTTGTCCCGCCGCTCGAGGGTGATAAAAATGCCGAGATTGTGTTCTCCTGGGGAGACCTTGATAGCCGTGCCGGTAAACTTGGCACTGATCTGATCATAACCTCTGGCGTGTAGACCCTTTTCCGGGCAGCTTACGTAGAAGGCGCTGACGGGCGGATGATGTGATGTTTGTTCGGTGAGATACGATATTCTGACGGTTGGCCCTGCCGGGTTGGCGGGCGTCTGGACGACGGACACGCTGGAGGCGGTTCGAGGGTCCATCTTACCCGATTTGATCGAGGAGGCAGCACTGCTGTCACCGCTCTTTGCCCCATTCACGCCCAAGTTCTTGGTATTGATAGGTGGTGCATTGTCCTCTGCCTCCCAATTACAACGGAAAAACTCGCCCAGGCAAGAATTGTAAGGCTTGCAAGGCTTGCCCTTGACGTATTTCAAGTCTTTTGTGAACCAGAAGCGGAGGACCTCGAGCATGCGGTCGAGGGGCTCGTCGGATGTGCCGATAGCAGCGAAAGCACTGGGGTTGTCAAGGTAGTTCCAGTATTCTAGATTCGGTGTAGGCTCGAGTAGCTGGGAGGGAAGAGAAAACCGAACAGCGGCGAGATCTGAGACGCCCATGAACCTAAGCAGCAAGACCACAATTAGTTACGTCGTCCAGAGCCTCCAGTGTATGCGTACAACGAGCATCGTGGTGAAACATGGGGGCCAAGACTTCGACCGTCGTGGGTCCGATGGCCGGACAAGCTGCCGGCCGCGTTACACAGCGGCGGTGTGGTCTGCTGTGGTCTGCCCCCAATTCTATGCTCGTCTCGTTGGACACTTACTTCCGTAAGATGGAGAGGAAGGTTTTGAGCTTTGATCCATCGCTCTGAGGAACATCCTCCTCTGTGGCGACAGCTTGGGGCGACTCTGGAGCCATGGCCGTGATGTGGATATAAGTGGCGGATTGCTCTGATAAAGGCTGTGGTGTAAGGGGTGCTGTGCTGTGCTGTATCGTTTAGAGGGGCAAACAGAAAATGAGATGGAATAGGCAGATTGGAGATACTAAAAGCCCAGGCAAGCCGATGCAATAGACCAAAGGCTCACCTACGCCTAAGGAAATAGTGTGATTGTGAAAGACCAGCAGTATGAGGTAGGCTGGAGTGCGAGGGGAGCACAGAGAGCTTGATGGTAGAGATGATGGTTACAAGAGCTAAAGTGTCGAGAGATGGGAGGATGGAGAGCGGGATACAAGTTAACCATTCAGGAGGGCCACGATAAGCTCCGGCAGTCTAGATAAGTACCCTTAGGTAAACTCTACTACGCCGATAAGCCGGAATCCGGGGCCGTGCTGGACTCCCCTGGGGGGTCTATCTGGTTCTGTTTGTTCACCTTGTGATGCCATCGCGTGCACTAAACCCGTAGGTTTCAGCATGCCCAGGTGCTGAAACTGAGTTCTGTGGCGTACTAGCGCCCGCTTGGCGCTATCGGACAGTGTGCCCTCCAGGGCTCTGCTGTACAACACAGAGTTAGATACTGTACGGTGGGGGAAAGTTGCTAAAAGACTTCTAAGTATTTTAGTACCAGTACTGTATGTACTTGCTGTACATGCCGTATAGCTAGCATATACCATCTGGCTTAGCACATGTTGGCTAGGAATATATAAGTTTCGATATTGTACTCGGAATTGTATCTCATGCAGTTGAAATATCTACTTAAGATTTGCCCCCTTTGGTAACCAAAGGACAAGCATTAGAAATATCTATGTTGAATACACTTAAGAACCAATCATTCCGCCACGAGCGCCAACGCGGCAAAATTAGAGTGCATGCCATAACACTCCCTTGCTACTGGCCGCCCTAGCTGTCTTCGGACATTCCCCGACCAGTACGATTTGGGCAATTATACCCACCTAACCCAGTCCAAGAGAATGGGTGCTACTGCGCTCTTATCAGCCCTGTGACCAAGCCGGAGATGAGGGGTTAGCGGAGGAGGGCATGGTGATGCGATCAGGGGTGACGTCAATGGACATTCTGCCTGACAGCTCTATCTGCTGGTGACCCTAGACAGGTTACAACAGGGGAAGAGGCGAAATAAATATGAAAGATTGCAAATTACCTATCGCCCCATTTGGGCAGATGTTGGTTATGGATTTCGTAGTTAGATTGAGATGACCTGTGTCATACTAAACACACCAATAAACGAATAGTCAGTTGGTTGGTATTCTATCATTCTGTAGCCTCTCTCTCGACCTGGTAGCACTGTTTTAGAGCGTGATACCTCAGGTAGTTAATAACGACGACGCCCTAAACGTCTACAAACCTTAAGCATTCTCACAAGTTGTTGAAGTAGCAGTAGAGGGTTCGGACGACAAAAATGATATAGAAGGAGAAAAGGATTTTAGAACCGACGCGGACTTCTTACATTGTAGAAGGTGTCTACTGTTCTTTGATTCCTTAAATGAGATTGAATGCCTAATCAAACCGTGTACATGTGCAGCATGTTCAAAGCAGTAAATCTTCGACATCAACTCAGGGATGAGACCAATAGGTATGCCTTAGGCACCTGAATATTGAGTAAGTCGGTTCAGCCTTCGGATGTGCCGAAACTTGGACGTTGTCAACGGTCGTCTGATTGTTGTCCAGATCCAGTAATTGTGTCGAAAGGGCACGTGCAGATGATTAGCATGGCGATAGCAAGGATGTCATCATAATAGGATGTTGCTTGCGAGTATAGTTCTGAGTTCTAGGGGAATGTGGTACATGATTATATAATGCAGGGCTAGATGACTCAGAGAACATGAATCATTCGCTTTATTACCGCGTCGTGGAAATCGAAAAAGAGTCAACTAGCTATAGCAGCTGAAAGTAGATCGGGTACGACATTCTATAGGATGCTACTCACACTAGCTGAGTCACGGATTGGAGTAGATGAAGATGTGGAAATGGGAAATGAAGGCTGCCATCGTATTTCGTTTACAAGGATACCTTACGTAGATACCTGGGCTAGGTAGATAGATAGCTTGTAAGTCGAAACCTGTAACTCGAAATTATCGATGTTCTCGCTGTGACTCATGTTCCTTTGCGAGCCTGTGAAACGAACCTCGTCGAAGCAGATGACGACGACAAATAGGCAGCTGAATTAACCAACTAGCCAATAACAACCAGGGGTTGGACTTGATCCGTATATATTTAGCAGCTGGCCTTGCATACTTTAGTGCATCTTGCCCCAAAATCCGTGGAGTCCACCCAATATTTGCATTATCTCCCCAGTGCATATCCCATTATTAATTACCTGTACCTTACCTCCGGTGGTATAGAATACGTAAACTGACCAGTTGCCTGAGGCTAGGAGGTAGCAGGTGTCTACTAGTCTAGGTTATGTACCTATGTAAGGCACTGCCACTTATCTACCTCCCTAAGGTGCGCATAGCGTCTTGTCTGCAGCAGATTTACGCCGATGACCGATACCGAATTGGAAATCGGATTTCAGAACAGTCCGACTGTAACCCTCGATACGTACATAGAGACGGGACAGAGAGGCCCCGTGTCAGTGTCGGGTCTCTCGTCAGCCTTAGTCTGCCTACTTACTTAGTTAATTGAGATCCACCACCAACATCTTATCTGTCCCGCCGGACAAGACGAGTCCGCTCGCTCGCTCCAACACTCGACAAGACAAAGACTTCGACAACACCGTACATAGCGCAGCGCAGTCCGTGCGGTGAGGCCAAAGCTCGTCCGCATCCGCCACCGGATCAATAGCAATACGAGCGCATACATCCTACTGACGACCAGGGAACCTTAGCATTAGCACGCATCAAAGCGTCTGTGAGGAGGGAAGGAAGACCGATATCCCCGGATTGGATTTTGGATTTTGGACTTTGGATTTTTCGTCGCAATGTCAGCAGCGACACCACCCGGCGCTTCGGCACCACCACCACCGCAAACAGCAGCACCCCACTCCAAGCCCACGAAGATACTGGCTTGCGTGCACTGTCAGTATCGCAAGATCAAATGCGATCGTCAACAGCCGTGCTCAAACTGCATCAAGGTACCTACTTACTTGTTGATTAATTGATTGCCTTCGCCGTATCTCGTACCTACTCGTAGTACGGCTCGGTCCCGCGAGCTGGGAAGCCAATGAGTATGAGTTGACCGTTTGATTGATGTCGTATCCTGTCTGATGTCACCTCTCATCTCATCTCGTGGCTGGTCACATGCCTGCACGCCTACCATCCGAACTCCCAGACTGACCTACTAACACTCAAACTAGGCAAAGATTGCTTGCAAACCAAGCGTTCCAGCCCCACCACACAAACGCCGTCGTCCAAACCAGGATCTCCTCGAGCGTCTGGCACGCTGCGAGCAGCTTCTCAAGCAGTACGCTGACGGCAATGTGCATCCAACCCCCCCAGGGGAACCGGCAGCGGCGGCAGCACTAGCAGCAGCATCGGCACCAACGCCAGCGCCAGCTCCAGTTCCAGTCCTAACTCCTACCGAGCCCAGTAGAAGCAGTAGCAGTAGCCAGCTCGCTTCATCGTCGGCCTCAAAGGCACCAAATGATGTCAAACCGGCCACCAAACCAGGCAAGGTTTTCGAAGAGAATGGCAATGTTCGTTTCATGGATAATTACATCCGAATCAGCTTCCATGATGAGGTAAAGCCCCTGGTACCCCTCCCGTTTCCTTCCCTCTCCTTATTCAAGGTCACCTTCACTGACTCCCGTTTGTAGCTGACGGCGATGAGAAATATGCTCGACGACGAAGACGAGGAATCCGAGTCGGGCACAACCGCCCTCTCACCCGAGAACTCATCCGACCTTTTTCTCGGCATTGATGACATATCAATTGATCTACGAGAACTACAACCAGAGTATGTATTCGATCTTGAGACCAGTTCAATCTATTAAGATTTTGCGTCCTCGCCACTTATTAACAACCATCTTAATCTAGCCTTGTCAATGTATTCAGGTTATGGCAGCTTTTCATCGAGAGGGTCAATCCCCTAACCAAACTGATTCACGTCCCTAGCTTACAGCCATATGTGATGGACGCCGCTGCCGACATTAGTAAAGTCCCATTGGCATATCAAGCTCTCCTCTTTTCCGTATATACCATGGCTGCCGTGTCTCTCACTGGTCAGGAGGCGATTCAACTACTTGGCATGACCCGGGAGGACGCCTTGAACCGATTTTCTCGAGGTACAAAGCTTGCTTTGACTCGAGTGAACTTCATGCAGAACTACAATATGACGATATTGCAGGCCCTCTTGCTCTATATGGTACTCTCCGTCTTTTTCGGGTTTAGGGTTCTCCGCTAACAAATGATTATATAGCTCTCGTTCAACGGTCGTAGTGACAACCATATGTCTTGGATCATGGGTGGAACTGTCATGCGCATTGCCCAAAAGATGGGCTATCATCGCGACGGCGAACAATTCAACCTCTCGCCTTTCGAGACGGAGATGCGACGAAGGTTGTGGTGGCATGTCCTCACGCAGGATTCTAAGTACGCCATGATGTCTGGTCTGAGCCACACTTGGGTGCCCTCGAATTGGGACACCAAGATGCCCCAAAACCTCAATGACGAGGATCTATCCCCGACCTCATTAAAGCCGCTTGTACCCCGCGAGGGCCCGACAGAAATGGCATTTGTCCTTATTGTTTATAATTATCAGCGATTTACGAACAGAACGCACCGCGACTTCGAAGCTGCCTTTATAGCGCTTCGCGACGGCGGCAAACGCGGTTCTGACCACTATCGTGGACCCATTGAGACGTACCGCGCCCTCGTCGAGGAAGTCGACGTAGAACTAGCCGAGTTCGAGCGGAAATATGTAGATCCATCGGCAGGGGCCGTCCATGAAGCTGCCTCAATGATACGCCCTCTTTTTATCGACAAGATGAGGGACGTGATGGTCCCCATGTGCGAGCAACCTGAATATGGGACCGAGATATTCGACCAGATCGACAGCTTGTTTAAATCGTTCGTAAATAACCACTCGAGAAATTACGAAGTGTTTAAACGCATGGCGAACACGGGGTTCTTGTGGTTTATCAGGACGGGCTTCCATACTGACGCTATGCTTCTCTTTGCAGCCAAGCTTTACAAGAGACCAACGGGCAAACTGACCGAGCGCGCTTGGGCCGCCTTCGGTACGATGCACGAGTTCCATCCAGACTTGTTCGACGTTTCACAGAAGAAATTTGAGCGCCAAGCCCAATTCACGCTCAAAGCATGGGCCGTTCGGGAGCAGGCTCTTTTGCAGTGCGGACAGCAGGTCGAAGTCCCGGAGTTCATCACCCGTCTCCGTCAACTCGTGTCTTCTCGCTCGGTGTCCGCCTACACAGGTTCCTCGAGTTCGCCATCGTCGGCGTCACAGCAGTTGTTTCTACAGCAGACGTCACCTTTTCAGCAAATGTCCCTCGACCTAGGTGACATGAACCAGTATCTCGGAAGCAGCGTAGACGCGTCGCCGAATTTCAGCTTGGACATGTGGGGGAACTTGATGATGGATAATGACGGCGATAATAACCAGCCAGCCTTGCCTTATGGGGGCTTCGACTTTTCGAAATTGGATTTCTCGCCTATGGGCTTCGCGGGATAAATGTGCCTCGCTACTCGATGGCTTGCTTATCAGGATGGCCGGACCCTTCGAGGGGTCCTTGCTTTTGTAGAAACGCTGCGCGACTACGATCGCACCACTCGAGCCTTCTATACAGGAGATGGAGGGGCGGGGGGTAATCACATATTGTAACATGACAATGGAGTTTTGGGGAGGATATCGAAGACATGTACGATGATGGGATGAGTAAGTGAGCGATTACATTTCTCCTCTCTGTTGGAATGTGTATAATTAGAACGAGAACTGGTCGCTATCGCCGACCTTCTCACGACGTATTTAAGCATATGTACAATACCAATTTAACTCAGTTAATTCTATACCCGGCTCAGATGATGTGATGTGTGATCTGTGGAAGATGAGGTTTGATGAGACGGCTACTATGCGCTCTCTGAGCGGAAGACGTTTTGGAAACTCGTTAAGTGAGACTAGGGCTTTCAATCTATTCGAATAAACTGGCGTCTTCTTACATCGCGCGGCTACCAGGGTTCCCATAGCTACCCAACGTAGAAACAAGCCAGTGTTAGGGCACGATATGCCTAGAGCCTCCAGGGTGAACAACTATATTACTAGCGAGAGAGAAATAAAATCCACATGTATAACTCGTTCTCGAAACACGAATTTCAGTTTCCGAGAGCCCTCGTGATCTAATCTTCAAGAACTAAGACAAGACTGCCTGATCTCGCGAAAGAGTTATCCCAAGACTGATTTACTGAATTGTAATGAATTGAGGGGTAATTCCCGATGAATCGCGCTCCTTGGCTCCTAGGGGCAAGATTCGTCGGATAAGAGAAACGGGTGAAACAAGAGACTAAGAGATCCTCCCATCGTATCGCTATGCTTGGGAAATCCTAGTCGCTTAGATAGCATGGTTTCAAAATGGTTCTGACTTATAACTGGGTTTTCGTTTTAGTATCATACACTAGACGTTTCTCGTAACGTAATTTCTTTTTTATAATCATACACGAATAATTCGACTGAGGAATCGCGCAGGCTCCTTGATTACTCGACTCTTCGGGCGTGGCCCGACTAATTCTGTCCGATCAACGACACCTCCGGCCAATCCTGCGCTCCCTCACCATCCAGCAACGCCCCCTCCTCCCCTTTCAAAAACCTGCCGAACAGCGCATTCATGTACGCCGTCTCGATATCAATGATCCTCTCCCCCGCTATCGTTCCCAGTCCTGTGTCCAGAAGCGGCGGCGAGTCGGCCCCAAGGACGTCCCTGATAATCGGGAAGTCGGTGAACGCGCCGTGCTCCGTCTCCGCAACGCCGTACTGCCGCTTGAAGCCGCGCAGGTTCGCCCACGCCGTGGTCCACGTGTCGTCTTCCATGCGCGGGTTCGTGCCGAAGAGCACGAAGGGGGAGTCTGTGCCTGCCTCGATGACGGAGCCGAAAAGGATACCATCGAAGTTCGCGCCGACTGCGAACCGCGTGTCATTTAGTAGTAGCTGCAGTGCCGTGGCGCCGCCGAAGGAGTGCCCGAAGACGCCAACTTTGTCTGTGTGGAGCTTGGTGGTGGTGCCGCTAAGCCCGGCGATTTGCGACACGGTTGACGGCGACGAGAGCGCGTCGAGCACGAAGCTCATGTCTGCCACGCGGACCGAGAGGTACAGATCCGCGGTGCCGTTCACGACGATCGAGTCCTTCGCGTACACGGCACGGCCGTCTGGATACTCGACGATGCCGGCATCGTACGGATGGTCCACGGAGACGATGTTCCAGCCGTGGCTAGCGATCTCTTCCAGCTCGGCTGAGTAGAAGGTGCGCGAGTTGCCGAGGCCCGGGCCGAAGAGCAGCAGGGGCAGCTCCGGGTGCGATAATGGGGCGTCGAGACACGATTGTGTCAAGATGCGCTCTGCGGACGCGTTGGTGTCGTTGTACACCCCGTCGATGTAGGCTGCTGTCAGCGGCGGGAATTGTAGTGCCTGCGTGCAGTCTTCGTGCAGACCGGCCTCGCCGTCTGTGGGATAGAAGAGCGAGATGGCGAGTTTCCTGGGCTGCACGGTTGGTGCAAAGGGATCAGTGCGCGAAAAGTCTACGAGCTCGAGGGCGCTTGTGCCGACTTTGTAGGGTCCTTTGAGCTCGGGTAGAGGGGCCAACGAGGCAGCGCTGGCCCGCAGAGCGAGCGCAAAGAAGCAGAATATGGACTTCTGCATTTTAGCGAGCCTGGTCTTTAGGAGAATTTATGTTGCGAACGGCGACGGGTGAGCCTGTGAAGATTCCGGTAGCTCCGCCAGAAGGATTCTCTATGCTATATATAGTTATATGGAACCAATACCCTGTTAACCGTTATGTTACGCCATAGCGATTGCGGACGCGAAAAGACGTTGAGCAGCCAAATTATCTTTCTTGGCCTGAGGGCTAGCTTAGCAACTACCCCTTTCGGCAATCCTGTTTGTAAAACTATTGCGCCAAAAGACTGAACTTGAATGTCAGATTATTATCTCCCCTTTTTTAACAACCAATATCAATATATAGTGCTAGGTCTCCCCTAGTTGAAAAGAAACTCAGGAATCAATAATATTGAGCCCTTACCCCTAACTAAGACCTACCTTCTACCTCTGTCGGGGCTCATCTTCGCTCTGAGACCCAACATCCTGGCGCCAGCCAACTGCGTGTGAAGCGATCATGCCTTCAGACCTCTTCGAGCGTTTGCCGGCGGAGATCCTGCTGCCCGTCCTAAAGCAGCTACCTGAGATTACATCTCTCTCTCACGTTCTCAAAGCCTCACCCCATGTTTACCGCTTTTTCGAGACATATGGTGTCGAGATATTTGAGAGCATCTTGACTTCTGGCACCATTCATCAGTACACGTCCGCCATCATTCGCATCGTCACCATGCTCCGGTCCTCCACTTTGCCGCCAGATGTCCTAGATCTCGAAAGCTTCGAAGATATGTACGTCTATGAGACCCAGATGTTGCGCTACCCTGACCAGGGTGTCCGCATTCCACTACGATTATCACCGGCAACCCCCGCCGCTACCTTGCGCGGGATCATGGCCAGCCACTGCAAGAACGAGCGCCTGATGGTTTCCTGTCTCAAGTTCTATTTGGATCGTTTTCGGCCGCTGCGACCATTGCATGTTGAAGAGCCCGAGCAGTGTCGGGAAGAATATGAATGGCGCGGTGTGGACAGCCGTATCGCCAGCGAATTCGTCGGGTCGTGGGAGGTGAAGCCCGAAGTCTGTCCGGCGGAGGTGAGCGATATCGGCCCCCCGACATGGATTGAGGAGCAGCGTGTTCTACGCGCCCTCTGGCGCAATCAGCTCTTCCTTCAATTAAAGACTGGCGCTACCGACGGCACGCTTTCCTCTGTCTGGCCCAAACGTAGCATCCAAGCTATCTCGCGATACGAAGATGCGACTTCGTTGTGGTGCTTTGGTGGGCGGATGGCCGACCCCAATTTCGTTCATGGAGACATGTCCTTTTCCTACCACACGAGCCGTTTTGCGGTGGAAAACGAGCTTGTTCGGTCAACGCTAGAGTATGCTGCCGAGAAGAGCCAGGATATCGCCCGTCCCGAGTTTCTGCAAGTGGAACGCGACTGGCCGATTCCCGAGCGTACGCGGCAAGTAGATGACGAGGAAGAAATCGGTTCACATACCTCATATGTTGCCGAATTCTTCCAAGAGTTATCAGGGGAGGAGGGACAGCACGATATGGGTGTGGCTGCATCGCCTTTGCAACACGTCCCGTGGAAGCCCTTCCGGCGCCTGGGATTTGCAATCTGGTGTCATGATAGAATGAGTGGGTATGGGTTTATAGTAGCTTTCGATCCAGTTCGTCACTACCATTTATTCAATGTGTCACATGCATCGAGAACCATGGCCTGGAAAAGTGTCCTCAGCCAGGAGGAAGTTTTGGAGCTGGAAAGAGTGAATAAACAATGGCAAGACGAGTACTTGAAAGACACCCAAGAGAGTCAGGCTATTTAGAGAGCAATTTTGAAAGGCTGAAGTGGAAGGAGGCCCTCCACTTCACTTCTTGTGAGAGATCTTTCCCAGGTCCTACGTGTCTTACGCGAAACCCGGCGTTGTAAACATTCCCCCGGGCCTCGAGGTCTCCAGGAATCATTGTCACAGTATTGTGGCCAACTGTGGTCTGAGTGGGAGCCTACTACGGCTTAGAGCCGTAAAACTTGCAATCCGCTCTACTTCGGTAGCTGAAGCTGAATGTTTACACGAAAGACGCAAGAACTAGCCAATGGAAGTAAACACCTTCTCATATTCCGAACATTGTTCTATGATTCGAGAAATGAACGTCGGTCACCGCGAGTTCATCCAAAAACAATGCTGCCACAACTCGGACTACAACAAAGAGACTTTATAAATGTAGTTCTAGCATAGGCACGAAGGGTTTGATGATCTTCTTGCAACGACGAATGTCCTGCAGTATCCCTAGGATAGCGGCCCCGGCAGACGTTTAGGAATTGATGTCTACAATTGGTTTATCCGTAAGACCCGATAGGCCCAAACAAGAGCAGCTTCTAGGTTAATTTTGGGTACGAGGTTAGCAGGGACGCAAGTGCGGATGCACTGAAAGACTTGTGGCTAGTGAAATAGAAACGTTATTGAGTATTTGGACGCTTCAGGTTTTCAAAGACAATAATGGCAGAGGCAAGAGTGCTTAAAACTCTAATGCAAACTTCAAATAATTAGTAAAATTGAGCCGCTACATTAATAAACTTTCATTTTGATTATACTTCACGTGCTATCTTTATATAAGCATAGTCCTTCCCTTACATAATGACAAGGAATCCATTGTTTTAGTTCAATCAAGTTAGATAAACCTAATGGGTTTCGGTGTATATAGAGCAAATTGCAATATATTGATAATGCGTTCATTTCCGTCAACCATCGTGTCCTCTTTTTCAACTTTGAAGCTATCAAACCTCTCTTGATTATGCGCCAGTTGCCCTTGAAGTTCTTCCAAGTCATCTATACCGAATACGTCGCGTAGTCATAGCAGATCCGAGTCTTGATCCGAAACTAGCACGATCAACGCCCCGGAATTGCCGCTTTCATCGTGTTCTTAACAATAAAAACGCTTGAATGGGGAAATGATCACCCATCAGCTCTTTCAGCTCGCTCACGCGAAGACTTGGCGCATCCTTAGAATTCCTTAGGCTCTGAATAGAATAGTGACTAGCACTTAAGCCGGTCAAGTCGTAATTCCCACAGAACAAAGGTATGTGCAAGGAGTTCAATATGTTTCTAGTAAACACATAAAGCTTTGCGCGTCGTAGAGGAAGTCAACATGGCTAGAGCAGGCGATCATGAGAATTATGAGAACGAAGCTTTGCAATAGGCTCCAGACCCGAACTATAGACCCGGGGTGATTGTACTTCCGACAGCTAAGTCAAACAGTCATGATCTCAAGCTTGCTAGCCTCATATCATCACAAGTTAAAGATCTTAGTTGCTGGACCGAATATAAAACGGTAGTGTCTCATGCCTTTGAATTAGGTATGTTGTTGTGTCAACAGTACTCAGCGCGATCTGGTGCTCTGGTACTCCAATGATATATTATTGCATTGCCGATAATTTGTCTCTACTTTCCATTTCTCAATAACCACAGGCTTCCCAGAGATAAAAAATACCCATGAACTTTCTTGACTCCTGTGATAGGGGCTTACTTATAGAGGGCTTGAAACAGTAGTTATTATTTAGCTAATAATTCTCAAGATCCATGGTTTTAGCTTTGTCACAGTTCCTACTGTCGGTGATGCCAGAGTTGACTTGTTGTTATTGCACAAGGAGAGAAGTTCTAGCTAAGTAAACTAATCTGCTAGGTTGGTTTATGGCTCAGGCCCGTGCAGCCCTCTCTTTGGTTTAGTCCCGTGACACACTTCCTTTCAGTCAGGAATCCCTGCCCTATTTGTAGATCTCCATTCTAGTCTACTCGTTCCAATGGATGACCTTCTATTTGTTGCCTTCCTGAAACGCTCACCGGTCAGGCGAGCGGGTCTTCTACCAATAGGCTTCATACAACTCAATATGTCTTAGATGGAAGGCTGGGGATGGGGCTTCTAGTGATCTTGTATGGCCTCAGCCCCTTCCGACGTCGAAAGTCCTATAGCGTAGCGTATGGAGTGTGACAGCTCCCAAATCGAGTATAAGCCACAGACATGAATTCATTAACGGTAGCCTGGTCGCGTTTCCTGAGCTTGTTAGTTGTTCATATATGAGGTAAGTGACAGGTCGATTCCAGCTACTGATTCGTAATTCCCCGCCGGGCCACATACGTACCGCAAGGTCACACAAGCCGTAGGCTTCCCTCACACACGTCAGATCCAGCTACAGGTTTCTACGGGCTTCCATGAGAATCCCATTTTCCGCTAGTTACAGTAATAGGACCTGTATTGTGCTTCCTTCAAGTGGGCAGCAAAGGGCAGTTTTGAATGCTGGCATTGCCGCCAATTTAGGGAATACCCCTGATTACGACTCTAAAGAAGTGCTTAGTATCCAGACCATGGCTAAGCCGTTTAGGAAAGCCATTGCTAAGGCATTCTTTGGCCTCACTATCTGCGATGCTGAGCCCTCCTCGAGAGTGAGAAGCCAACGTCCCAAGAAGAGTGATAATACCGAGGCACCGATCAAAACAAAGCGGAAATCTCTCCTACTCGATTTGCCAGTTGAAATCCGACTTGAAATATACGACCTGCTTCTCGTGAACCGATTCCATCGGTTGGACAACCTAAACTGGTTAACTGGAAACACTCGCCCGAAGTTGATCCCGCTGGACGTCCGCCTGCATCTACAGAAACGAACCATAGATTCAGTTGTTCTACAGACCTGCAAGCAGATTTATCACGAGGCGGTCCCGATACTCTATTCGCGGAACATATTCCATTTCCACAATCCGAACCTTATGCTGGAGCTCATGGAGGAGATTAGGTATATGAATATAGGGCTGATTCGATCCCTGAATATCTACGTACCCCAAATCGCCGATCAGCATTTGTGGTTGACGCTGTTCTACGCCCTTTCTCAAACTGCTGTGGATCTAAAGAGCGTAGTGGTGAGATGGGGTAAGGGTAGTGGGACCAGTTATCAAAACTTGGGAAAGGACATAGCTTTAGCTCAGGCGCTGGCGAGGCTATCGAGATTGGGCGTGGAAAAGCTGAGAATCGAGGGATACTACGCTAAGCCTTGGCCTGCGTACTTTAGAGACAAGTTCGGGGCGCGAGTGGTTGAAGATGAAGACGGTTGTCCATACCCACCTAGAGATAACAACGACGATCGGAAGCGCAAGTTGAACGAAGATACTTTGGAGGGTTTCAGAAAATATCAGAACGGAACAGATTCGCTGAATCCATGGGAAGGAGTCGGCCACGTAGTATCCCCACGAAGCTATACGGTCTTGGAAGAAAGGCACTGTAGGTGTATATAGTAGGTAGTACGTAGAAAGGTGTTTTAGAGACCCTTGCGCAACAACGTATACTATTACCTACCCATAAGTATAGGGCTTGTGACACACGAATTCGGTATAGAAAGTAATACCAGTATGTTGTCAACGGCTATTTATATTTAGCGAATCCTTGATATGGCTTCGATTATAAAATAGTGAGTAACACGCGCGAGATGTTATGACGCTTGAGCTAGCAGCATGCAACGGTACCGCGCAACTTGTTGATTCACGAGCCCCTCTTCTAATATCTCCCACGCATCAAGAAATGATGCCCTAACTCTTGTATTCCTATCTAGCGTCTGTTTAAAGCATCTGGCTATCTTTGTAAACAATGCATGACATGGGAAAGGGGCCAAGTTGAGGTAACTTAATTCAGTATGTAGTAAGCTATGAATAGGCTACAGACTCTTTGGCTAGGCTTCAAGGAACTGACATGCCATATGAGGACGTTTCGGACTGAGCATCCCTTCAAGCTCTCCTTATAAACTGGGGCTATTTTGGGTCATTCTTCTTTTCATTCTCCTAAACTGCAGCTCGGCGCGAGACTGATATACGCCTTCCTTGGCTGAGCGAGTCCTCTCGACTACTTCAAGGCAGCTCTAGAGACGAACGTTTATGCCGTTGGATAATAGTTATTATATATGTATTAGAGAGTAGAATTATCATCATGGAGAGCTTACATATGCTATTTTCTGCCATAGACACCTTCGACGCGTTGCGCATCGACATAGAAATTTGGAAATTTGGGATATAAAACAACACTGTTAAGAAGCGTCCTTCTACATGCCTGTCGGGCCAAGAGTCGGTGAACTATTTGGCAACTTGTAGTTTGTGGCGGTGTAGCTAGGGGGAGATGGCGATGGGGCTTCCATTGCTCTCTGTAGTCACGATTGTGTATTAGCTAAACTTAGAAGGACAGGAAGTATATGTGAGCGATAGATAGCGGGATGAATATCCCCAGAATCATCTCTGGCCAATATCACTCTCCGCATTTCTAGAAGCCCCGTTCACTTCGCTGGTCGACATAGCATCACGATCGAATTCAAAGATAAGGAGTTATAAATCGACTGCCATCATCTTCGCGTGACTAAACTGATATGCGTGTCGGGAGTCTTATGCTAGAGGTAGGTGATGACTATCGTTGCACGAAAGCTTTCGAAACTACCTTCCTGGGTGCCATCTGAATATATGCAGGAACGGTATTCTGTGCCTATATGTCCTGGGATAGTTTTTCTGGTGGTTACGTTCTCTAGCAATGCGATATTTGGGGCCAGACTCGATTGCCACGGCTGGGTTGGGATGCTACATAGATAGTGTCAAAACCTACGTTACCCATGGATAGCCCTCGCGTAAACACAACCCATAGACCGTTACAGCTTCTGCTTCAGCCTGTGTCCTTGGGTTAGGTTCCTACTTGACTCTCTCAACGGCTTATTTGACGAATCCGTCTACTATCAAGATAAGCTGTTGAGTGTCTCAGACCGCACTCTCGACCCTTGTGTAATTGAACAGCGGGCAATCACTCTCTACCAATACCACCTACGTCGGCATTGATCATTCACGATTAGGACGACGATAGTACCGAGGCTTATGTTCCGATTTCGCGCATACTGTATAAAGCTCGCATTATACACCTCACCTTCAAAAGGGTGTGCTCCTAGCAAGGCACGCGACACCGCGCCGGCAACATCACTGCTACCCTAGCCTAGCCTTGTCTTGACCGAGGCGCTCGAACAGGCAGGCCGGCACTTCGAATAGGGGCTGGCAGCTAGCCCATTGCCTAATGCAACGATAGCAAGGTGCACACGCGTAAGTACGAGGCTTCAACCGGGGCCCTTCGCGCCTTTTGGCCAACATTCCGAATGCGTGTCGTGCAGCTATCGTGTAGCATCCTGGCGAGGCCCCCCCCCGCTAGCTTCCTCGTGTTTCCTCTAGACGAGCCTCTTAGCATCTTAGTACACCACGCGGCTACCGCCTAGAGCCTAGGCGATGGTTATATTTGCCGCGGCGTAATCCACTGGTTCTGGAATAGTTCGCTGGCGCGTCGGAATAATATGCGGCGCTATAGCTGGTATTCCTGGCGGATAGGTGTGACGTAATTGTCTCCATAGTCCTGGGTTTACTAAGTTTAGATTGCTTCTTCACGAGATTCTCGAAGATATACTGTAGTATGTAGATACAGTAGAAACGAGTTATCATATTTAATAACGTCAAAACGAAGTGCGATGAGATACTGTAACGTGTGACACACCAATTAGAACTCCTTGCTTAGACATAAGGTGCTGTAGATTGCAGAACCGTCGGCGTCACTAACACCGCTATCGCCGAAACCTAAAGTCTCATTGTCGCATCCCACAAACCCGACCGACGGGAACCTTTTCGCCATCATACACTAGCCTAACCTAACTTACCTACTTACGTTTATAGTTCTGTGTTTTGCCCAACTATCCGAACGAACACTGCGAACAGCATCCGAAGAATGAGGCGAGCGTATTCTTCTATTTACTACGCTGCATAACCTAACTTAGCCTAGTAAACAAACCGTGATCGCATCCTATGTATGTACAAAGTAAATAAATAATAGTGTCTCCCCTAAAGACTAGGTATACAGCATATAAGCTTGTCCTAAGTTGGGGAAAAAATGGTACACGTGTACTACATGCATACGGGTATGCAAGTAGCGAGTAAGCGGCCCAGGACCCCTGTCTGCCTGTGACGTCACTCGACGACCTCCACGAGGTTGCGTGCTTGGTATTTTGCCCCTTATTTCTAGCATCCCATCCGTCTCTCGGCCCTCCACGTGTATTCTCAGCAGTACACACCCACAGACACACAGACACAGACACACAGATGGAACAAAGCGCAACGGCGGTACAAAAATAGGTAGCGAGTGTAACGGAAGATGTAAGGTGTCAGATCAGGTCGGCACCGGCATGGGCATGGTCACGGCATGGCAAGGGAACCAAAATGTCATTTCCCCATCATCATTCATCGATGGCAGAGGATCGGATTCCGGAAGCGGGCTAGTGGCTATCTATCAATCAACCTACAGTACCTACAGCAAGTTAAGGTCGTGGGAGAAGCACCGCCGTTGCTGCTACCTACCTACATACTTGTACATAGCCTGATACATGCTTAGCTGGATGTTGCGAAACACAACATGGCTGGCGTACATACAGTACATACATTACATGGAAGCATAGATACGACATCATCGCACATACAGTAGCGCTGCTGATCCCTTCCTGTCTGACTTTCCTCAGCCACTCGTACGATTTGCGCTGCACGTCAAGAAGAGCTCGTGGACTGTCATGCCATGGCGCTCTCAGCGGCGGGACACCGGGGGAAAAAGGCATGTTAGTCTATCTATCTATGGGTACGCGGTAGTACGTACGTCAAGAGGCTGTAGATCCTTCTTACGAAGCTATATGGGCCGTAAGCCGGTAGATAAGAGCGCGCCCGAACGGTAGATAGACTCGGGTCGGCCTAGTCTGATCTTACGGGCGGAAATTGAATACCTAATATTGTATGAATGTACAGCATATTGTAGCTGCGTGGTTCCCGGCGAGCCGTCTCGGCCGGATTTACCCAAGTAAACTAAACCCCCATTTACTTTACTTTACTACCTGCCCGCCCGCCCGCCCGATCCCCAGTTAGGAAGTGGGATGGAAAAGAAGGTCGAGACCTTCCCCCCGCCGTGAGGGTCCGTAAACGGCAGCTCAGTCCGCCGATCATTTTTGGGTGGATGGATGAATTTCCGCCCGCTCCCAGTGTGCCAGTCTAGTCCAGTCCAGTCCACACCAGCCGCAGTGTCGCGAGTCTCGTAGCGTACGCATAGCTAGCTACCCGTGCAAAAAAATAGATGCGCAAGGATAAGCCTTGGACGATCTCGCCCAATGGCTGGTCCGGCACCCTGATCGCGTGAGGCTTGCACGCACGCATTGCTCACTAGCATGTTGCTTCGGTCATTTGCATGTATGCGTGAGAGTCTTACTGCACGGGTGAGTGGCGAGGAGACATTGCGAATTTCCGGCGCGATTCCATAAACCCTGTGTAGCTAGCGAGCAGGTGAGGATGGGACGGATGGGTGGTCGGCGTGGAACAGAAGCAGAGCATCTCACTGCGAGGACCACCCCGAAAAGCGACCGTAGGTGAAGACCCAGAGGCAGGGGACTGGCGCTCTACCTGCCAGAGCCCGTGGCGACGAGTCTTGACTGCCTGATGAGGAAAGTATAGGGCGCAATAGAGCGTACTCATTGGCTATGGCCGCAAGTTCGCCTGCGTCGGTAAGTCTCTCGTTTATGTGGCTCAGGGCAAGTGGCAAATAGTCACTGCTTTGGTTTTTTCTCGCTACTGCTAGCTACTGCTAATGCTACTTTGGCTGGACGGAGGAGCGTGTGTACCTGTGTAGGTACTTCTTGAGCCGCACCGGCCTGTACCTCTGCCAAGCGGCGTTCGGAGGTTGTGGCTTGTAGGGAAGTGATCGGCGTCGTCGTCGCACAGATCTCGCCGAGTCGAGTAGCTACCCCGGGGCGTGATGGGAGCGGTGTGGCTCATTTCCCCCATTGCTACCTCTGCCAGCTCGTACTGTATACAAAACCCGTCACACGGGTGACCGGTGGTGTGGTTGAACGCTTGGGCCTAATTGTCTAGGAGATCTGCCCGTCGAAAATCTTCATTGGCTGCGCACGCCGTCGAGTCATCGCGATATCTGCGTGTGGCTCGCGCAGGGCTTAGTTCGTGGCAAGCCACTGTGGCGAACAGGAAACCCAAAGATAGCAGAGCCGTCGAATAGACGTACGTCTAGGCGAGCCTAACTGCGATGTAAGGTGGGACAATCTGCTGCTCTGGGCGCTTCGACGCGCAAACCCTCACCACCCTGTTCGGCTGAGAGCGTCCCTCTTCGCAAACTCTCATTGGAAGAAGCCTAGATAGCGATGAGACGATACAGGCGACATTTGATATGGCGACTGCACGTGCGTTGAAGGAGGCCTCCTTTTCAGACCGCAATGGTTACGATGAATGCTTCGGACAATCCCCCGCGAGCAGGCAGGCCACGTACATGTGTTACGCAAATGGGAGGTTGACTCCTCGACATCCGGCCACGCAGGTCTCCTTCGACGGCCATTCCATTCCATTCGCCCTGTTGCTGTTAGGCTGCAGCATTCACCAGTGTGCGTAGGCTGAGTGGGCGATGCATTATCTGGCAGAATCTGCGGTACTATGGCGTTGGTTGCAGCCGGGACTCCGGAAACACCATGTACCAAACCCGTTACTCGCCACTTATTGTCCGTCCGTAAAACCGTGACGTGGGGTGGTGGTGTCGGGGGATCCACTCGGCGCCTAAGCCTCCCGCAAATGTCAAGCAGTTAGTTGAAGGGTCGGCATCACTTGTGGCGTAGATGATTGATTGATTGATTGATTGTCTAGCCTGCGATCATGCAGGTATACCGGTACTATACTAGTACGGTATTAGGCCATTGTCGTTATCGACATCGAGCTGCAGGGTCCGTCATTTTTTTTTTGCTTCTTTCTTGTTCTTGTTCTTTTTTTGTTTTGTTTTTTTCCTCTTTCCAAATACCTATACGGTTGTGCAAGTATGGTGCCACCAGCTCGCCACAAAAGCTGCACCTCGGTGGGAACAGCGTCACGTACACCATGTATATGATGTTATAGTAGCCTACCAGCCGTCCTTCTGTCCACTCTGCTGCTATCTCGCATGCTAGTTTGCTGAGTTTCAACGTCGGCCGAGTGTCCGCTGCAGTCGATCTCGAGTGAGTGGGACACGAGGTGCAAATCCTATACTAGATGCCCTCCCACTCGTACATGATAGGCGTATAGCGGGCGTCGTATGTAACCCTTCAGAGTTCAGGAGGCACACTGGAGAGGGGAAGAGAGACAGAGAGAACCACTTGGCGACGGCGAGTCATACATCGGTAGAACAGCTCCATCGGTAGTCGGCGTCGGTGTGGCTGCTGGAAATCTTATATCAACGCGGCGTGGGGCTAAAGGGCGTATACGGGTTGGTGGGTGGATGGGATAATTCAAGGTGTTTTGAAAGTTGGAGCTTTGCAGTACCTATAGAGATGCCTGCCCCTGTCCACCGACCGGCTCAAGCAGCAGCAGCAGCTTGCAGCGCCTAGTCTGCGCTGTTGAATCTAGCTTAGCGGTGTGTTTGGGGCAGGGATATCGTTGGAGTCAAGCTGTTACAGTTACATGAGCATGCCGTGGCGGACCTAGGTATCATGCTAATGATATCGTGATCGTACGATAGCATACGATACAGAGACATTGTTGCGGCTTCCCTGCGTCGGAACAAGGCAGAGTACAAATTAGAGTGGTGGTTGGCTGGCAAGCTGCAAGGCAAGGTATGCCATGAGATCCATTAGCGGCATCTTAAAGTGTCAAAGATGCGGATAGGCAAGACAGCGGTATCCCGGTAGTTGCAGTGGTATGCCTCTATAGACCCTGCCTGCTATTACTTGTATGGTGTATAAGACCCATTGGGCTTGCATACCTGCCTAGGGTATGCTGCAGACAGGTATATGAAAATGATGGGGACTTGTGCTGTATGAGAGAGGCAACGAGAAGCCACGCGTTCTCCGCGGCAAATGAAAAGAATCAGATCGAAAAAGCAAAGCGATTAAGTTTCAGGTCAGCTGAGCGACGTAGAAAGCGATCTCATGATAAATCATGGGCCGTGGGGGGTGCAAGAACGCCCAGGCCACCGCCAGAGAACTTGACGGCTTCCGGGGGTCCGAGTGAATGGTCGAGGTTCTGTAACGTGGCTTGACACAACATATCGTGGCTTCAGGTGCCGTTATACAGCCGGTACACTACATAGACAGTTCTTATTCTCTTTGGCTATGGCTCACTCGAAGAATGCACAGGCCGTTGCACTAATCGGGTGATTAGGGGTTCAAGGCAGACCGAGGCGCATCATCTGCTTATTGTTTGCTAAACAGTTAAGTAGGCAGGGCTCCCTTCAATAATCTCAGCCTAGCGAGAACCTAAATTAGTCGCAGTCGCGGTTAGCTAGTTCAGATCATAATTTGATGACTAGATCGGAAATCAGATAGGCGATCGAGGGTAAGGTATTCGACAGCGGAGACGTTTATCGTCCTCATTTTCATGCTCTTGGCGCCCGCTCTGCCGTGGCGCCTAGAGGCTGAGCGGCTGGCGCAACTAGCAAACTGCTTAACAAACAGTTAAGTAGTTGAAGCGTGGTGTCGGAGAGGGAACCAGTCGAGAACACCTAACCTAGATGCCAGTGACAAATCTCTTGAAACATGAAACCGCTCAGGTGACATTTATCTACCCCATCGAGATCGTGGCCGACATAGCCGTAAGTGATATAGATAGATAAGTAAGCTCACTGGTTGCAACGATCGGGACCGCTATTCACTCATATTATGCACTCACGTCGTGGCAATAAGAGGCAATGAACACAGGTAGGTATAAGTAAGTATATAGTATTCCGACGTCTCGTTTCCAAATGGGCATAGTTACCACGTCGTCGAAAGATCGGGAGGCAGAACTTAGGTGCACTATTAGTTGGTTACATATGTATACCCACGAGGGCGAAATTCCAATAGGTTGGGTCGAAATTAAGTACCATTGTAAGATGAGATGGTGATTCCTCACAGGTCGGTTTCGATGTTTCATGTTTGCGGGGGAGCTGCCTGGGCCTCTGGCCTGGAACCTAACTCGCCGGATGAACATCTCCGCTCTGGTCTAGATTCAGCACACCATGGACACCATGGAAAGCATGGAACCCGCTAGCAACGGATGGATGATCTAGCGGTTTATTAGTCAAGCCACCACGCTCTCTCACTGTAAAGCCACCGGCGGAACATGAGATTCGAAGGATGATGGCCAATACAGAAATATTAGATGCGGCTAGGTCAGCATCGTACGTTAAAGGCAAAGGGAGTCTCACCGACCCTTCATTTGGGAATTATCGATACGGTGTGTGAATGCGACCGAAGTAACTAGACGTAGCTGGTTAAGTAGTTGTTACCTCCCTAGGTAACTTGGTTTACTCAGTCTTTGCTTGGTGCTCATGCAGTAAAACTGCGCCGAGTAACTGCCGTGGGTAGGGAGACCCAGAGCCCTATGTACAGTACTATAGTCAGGTCTGTATCGTCTACTATTTGGCGATTTGCGCTAGGGCTGGCCAGGGCAAGCCGGAAGACCCATGCTGACAATTCAAGGCTGCTGCACAGCTACGCTTCAGCAGAGTCTAGACCCGTTGTTCTAGCGTATGGAGGCGCGCTTCCTCCCCTGCGACACGACGTCACGATTGGACAGGAACAGGGGTTGCGAAGAGTTCGCGCTCACTCGCCCCGGTACAGCGGGACAGAGCGCGGGACAAGAGGCGAGCGCGGGAACCGGCGCTTCGTTTGATCGGATTGATGATTGTCCGTCTGTCTATACGGCTAGGGCGTTTCAATAAGGAACACGTTTGAAGGGGCTGATTGTTCGATAGCCTGAGTTGATAATCGCGAGCGATCTTGCTGACAAGATCAAGTGCACAGCCCGCATAACGATATGACCTCCAACTGTATTGTTTGATTCGTCGATTAGGGCCGGTAAGTCATCGTTTAATCAAAACGCGTGTACATAGCTTCCTGTTTAGTGAAATGTAATTAAATCAGCGCTTTAGTGCAACTACAATCCTGAGAATAGAAGTCAATAATTGTTGCGGCGAATGCTACCGCACGGTTGATGGATTGTTGCCACCACTTGATATCACAGCTCTGATATACACTAGTAGCCGCTGCTAAGTGGCTTGATGATGCATTACATTGTCGGATGACGGTTACAGAGAATCATCATCTACCCAATATTAGATACACTTAATTTGAACCGATAGTCCAGAGACCTCTGAAAGTAATATTAAAAGCGGCGCGACGAGTATTTCGCGTAAATAAGACGCTGTGGCCTTATGCGGATGGCCTCCATGGCTAGCGCTGTGAATTAAGTCGAAATAACTAGTCGCCGGCTGTACGTAATGAGGTATTGTGTGGCAGGGCCTATGGTCAAGGGCGCATAATGGAAGTGCAAGTGTAAGGTGCATGCATCTGGTATCCAAGCTATACTTCGTTTGTCCTCTATTCATCATCGCAATGTATCGGACCAGAAAATCATTCAGGAAGAGAAGCAAGCGGCCCCGGAAAGGGCGTGGTATCTTTGAATGCACCCGCCCAAACGCCGAAAACTCAAAGAAAACCAGCCGTAGTCGTGTGTTCATTAGACGATTACATTGAATGAAAGCCGAAAAGTCCTCGCCTTCTATGCTCGTAAGAACACAGTTTCGTCCAAAAAAACATGTCCTTCATATATACGGAGTTAGAATGTAAATCGTAGTTCATAACCAGTCGTTGTGCGGTAGGCGCTGTGCGCTGAATTTCCATCCCCTTCCGGGATGTCAACCGCCATCATTTCCCACTCTGTCTTGGGCTGGGGCACATTGAAATCCACCTCGGCAACTTCGAGAGTCATGTCTTGACCCTCTGATAGTTCGCGGATCACATCATCGTCCATCTCGACCTCTAGACTGCCCCCAAGCACACGGATTGCCCGCGTGATTCTTGTAGGGTCGATGTTCCATTTTGCGGTGACTCGAGATACGAAATTAGATAGAGTGCGCTCACTTAAATACACTGCCCTGTGTATCTTCCGCTCATCCTGATCGGCGGGCTGCTTTCGCGCAATGTAAAAGCATGCGATTGACTTGGGCGGCGCCTCAGTTGGCGGCTTGTAGGAAGGGTCTACACCGAGTGCTTCAATCCAACCACTTAGATTGCCGTCATCATCGGTTCTACGAATCTTGACAGGCTGATCCGAGAGTTGACGAGAATCGGCGCTCGTATGCCTCTCTGCCCATGGAGCCGTACCTGTACCTTGCGACTGTAAAGACAACGAGCTGGGTGAAGGCGAAACCAGCGAGGATTCGGCTACAGAGTTTCTCGCACTCCGAGCTTGCCAAGCCGCTTGCTCCTTTGAATTCACCCTTGATAGATCGGCAGATTCTCCGGGAAGGCTGACAGGGTGCAGATCTGGGTCGTCTAAATCTTCCCCCCGTAAGTAGAGAGTGCTATTAGGCCGAGGGCTGCTGAACATGTCTTGTAACGAATGGAGCTTAAAGTTCAAATCATCTTCAAGAGACGGTCGCGTGTTCCCGCCGCCGTCAGTAGAGCTCACCGATGACATAGACCATGTTCGCTTGTGTTTGGGGGCTTTCCCAGGCCGTTGATGGTCCTGGCCCTTATGATGCGCGCCCCCTCGTTTCCGCTTCCCAAAGTCCTTTCCGCCGCTTTCCGCTTGCGCAATTTGTTGCTTCAACTTTTCGATCGTCTTTTTGACATGAGCTATGTCATTGGCTAGCTTTCTCTCGGCGCCGTGGTCTCGGAACAACTTCACTTTGCAGTAGCATAATTCAGAGACTGGGTCGGGAGGCGGAGACGATTCGGCCGTCGAGAGGACACTCGTTTTCGCACATAGTCGTACAGGGATGCCTTTGACACCTTTCGAGTGGCTGAAGTCCGTAGAGAGAAAGTTAAAGCGGACAGCAATGTTGCACCCGGCATAACCATCAGGCCCAATAACGCCGGGCGTCCACGTCACACAGAATCCATCGAAAGAAGAAGATTCCAGCTCGATCCGAGTCCGTTTATCGTTTCCTTCGACAGGCTGTCCTGCCTCGACGTACTCAACGGCTTGGAGCTTGCCTCCACGCTGATGCGCCTCATTAGTTCCGCGACCTTCTTTCCACAAGCTCCAGCAGACACCAGGCTTTTGTCGTTGTTGGTTGTCTTCGAACGAAATGCGTATGAAACTGCGATATTTTGTACCAGGAGCAACGGGTAACGTCGACTTTCTGTCTATGATAGATAAGGAATAGGCCTGCCCCTTATTGAGATAGGTCACTGGGATCTCATCAGCGTGTCTGATCATAGCCGTGGGCGCATTCAAGGTGCAGTAGAAGCGAAATTTGTCCGCCGAAGGTGGCAGCGGGTGGGCCATAGCGACACCAAACTGCCTGGGTTGGAATCCCATCACGGATGGCGAATGGGATTGGAAAGCTATATCCATAGAACCCATACGCTCTACGTGACCCTCTGAACTCAGTGGAGACCCCTCGTGATCCATTGTCTCGTACCCGGTATCATGGTGAACAAAGGTTGAAGGCGCAAATGCAGGTTGCTGGGGACCTGGCTGTATGAATGGGTCAAAGGGTGGATGGAACTGCTGTGGCGCTATGGCGGGTTGGAAATGAGGCATGTTCATCATTCCGGGGCCAGCATGGATGGTCCCGTCGCTCGTGGGTAGAGACAATGGGGTATTCAGACCCATCCCGAGTCCAAGAGATGGCGTGTGTAAGTCGCCGGCCTGAGGGTGATATAGCGTGTTCGTACCGCCAGGCGTGGGGGTATAGTAGCCTGGTGGCTGATTCGCGAAAGCATTGAAATTGTAAGAGTTGGGATCCAGTAATGAAGGCGTGAATCTCCACTCAGCGCCCGAGGCCCGTGGCGTGGGATCTTGGTCCCTAAAAGCATCCGGGCCGACATTTTGGTGTCTAGAAGTTGCCTCTCTAGTTAGTAGTTGGCTTTCATTTTAAGAGCACAGGGTTTGTTCGATCTCTGGGGTAGCTTGTCGCGAACTGGCGATTCATGCCATATAAGAGACGGTGGAGGACTGTCGGAATTACCCCGCGCGCGCTCTCTGGCGCATGGGTAAAGTGGCTGGGTCCCAGTAACGGTCTTCAGCTGGCTAAGAGTGATCGGCTGTCCCGCACCGCCTTACTCATCCTGCCTAGTGAAGCAAAATAGCCGGGATGAAGCCAAAAACAGTCGTCGGTGAGAAGTGAGAGTAAAGGAAGCTCATAAAATATGTCTAGACAATAAGAAGAATCACACGTACCGTTCTGGTGCTGGCCCTGGCGGACCGAGGATCGGGTTGTCGATTACTAAAGGTGGCTGAGAGGCTGCTGTAGATGCTGCTGGCCCTGCTGTGCTTATCTCGGGGAATTGCTGTCGAAAGTTGGCAAGCAGCTCGTCGCCAGGCTTCTGTGCACTGGTTCTGCGAGCGAAAAGCACGTTAGCGAAGCACGGAAGAAAATACCGCGGGAATAACAAAGTCTCAAGCACGTGCACGGCCGTATGATTATCGACCCAGCACATAAGCGCTCCGCCGGCCGTGCGACTACCGTACTCATGGGATCCCCCGGATGTTGCTCTATGAGATCGGATGGAAGAGCCGTCTTAACGGCGCGCTATGTCGAGCTCACAGGCGCGCGTACGTGCATACTCGGCTGTCTTCATTGCTAGGGATAGATAGAGAAGTCGGATGATAGTTAGATCTGCTCACCTTTGGCGGAACATAGACATGGCGGAACTGGACGGTTGCTGTCACGAAGACAGCAAGACCGTGGAAGGATGCAAAATGAGCCCGGCCGCGAAAAATGGTGGTTTCCAGATAAGGAAAATAAGAGGATGACCTATTTCAGGCACAGCCCCCCAACTCGCGTGCGCGTATCGTATTGTATCGCCCGGTGTGCGTAGAGTAATGCGGTGCGGTGCAGTGCAGTGTACCAAGAGTGGTGTATATTTACGTTGAGCTGTGCAGGTAAGAAGACGGGCTGGTAGGTAGCTGTCTGGAAGTTCCGAGCCTCGTCGTCCTGGGAGCCCTGGCCGGTTGCTGCGTGCGTATGAGTGGCCAAGGGAGATAAGGGTCGGCCGAAGAGATGATGAAACAGCCGGCGGACAGGCTATTATTGCTCCAGTGTGAGATGGGATGATGAGTATGACGGGCGAGTTTGCTGTGGCAGATCTGCGAGCGGAATAATATTATGCACCAGCGGAGGCTCGGTGAGATGAGGGATGGATGAGAGAAGCAATTAATAAGTGGTTGGCTGCTGGCGGCTGTTGTTCTTCAGAGCAGCCAGGGCAGGCAGTAGGTAGTAGTCGAGTCAAGCAAATAGGTAGTAGCAGACCGGGAGTCAATGCGGTGCCAGTCGCGGGTCTCATAGGCTGGGGATGGATTACGGGGGGGAAGAAGGCACTGATGACTGGCTCTCACCCTGCCTGCACCTTCCGTTACAACGGCGCGCAAATGGGACAAGGACGGGATAAGGATGGGATAAGGCGGTAGGCGCACTCCAGTACTGTAGAATAAGACCGACAAGCGAGTGAGTGGTGAGGGGTGGGTTGTGCGGTACCAGAGCGGTGGGATTGGTAAGTAGTCGTTATTGGGAAATGGGACTAATACATATATGTAGAAATCCCACGATGGCGTCCAACAACAACAACGAAGATGACAACGACGACGACAACGACAGTGGCGAAAAACAGTTATATATAAATATATATAAAAGACAGGAGAAACGAGAGTGCCGTCAAGAAAAAGAAATAGCGAGCGTGATGGGATTGAATGAGGCAAATAAGACGGGGGGAGGGAGAAAGGCGACCAACAACTTGATAACCCAGAACGATGGATATGCTAAGAAGCAGTAGCTGCTGTAGGCAGGGCCAGGTGGTTATGTAGGCTGGTAGGTACCTTATGTATGTATATGCGCAGACTAGTGTAGGTAGTGTAGGTATGGGTTATGCTGGTATGGGTATGGGTATGATGGGTACAGGTACGGGTATGGGTACAGGGTATGGATGGGTCATCCATCTGTATGCAGAACGCAGGACGCAGGACGATGGCCCGCCGTGGAGCAGCAGCGTCGTGAGGGAACGAGCGATAGACTGACTGACACAACTGGAGAAGGAAAAATAAAAAGAGAAACCCACCGGCCAGGGCTAAGCCAGTAGTGGTCTCCGTCCGTTGCAATTATTATAGTAAAAAGCTAATAGCCGTCGCTAGCAGGTGGAAAGGGCAAAAATGATGTGGACATGGGAGTGTGGATACAGAGTCATGTATTATATATGTAGATGCAGTATAGGTACCTTTCTCCAGACCCGGCTCTTGGTCGCCATGTTTCCGCGTATGTGGGATGGAGGAGGCGATAGTTATTATGGATGTGGATGTGCGTGTGTTGACGAGTGTCCGTGTACCCTACTGGACTGGACTGGGTCTGCATGATAGATAGTCTTGAAAGCAGCTTCGAGTAATTTGATCCCCATGGACCAGGGGGACAGAGATAGAAAGCAAAATTAAAATACCTACAGAGAAAGCAAGATACCTACCTACGTATTAGTTTAGTGGACGAGGTACAAACCTATCTGTAGGTAGTCGAATCCTACCCTACATAACCTATTCTCAAAAAAATAAAAAATACTAGATACATACAATAATTATCTGTAGGTAGTAGGTAGCCCACTACGCAGCAGTCAGTCGGCTGGTACATATTCTATACCAGGGTCCCAGAAATTGCTGCTACTAGTTCGGTACTATGTTGAAGTCCCCTCATATTCTAGGGAAGTACAGTACCGTACGTGGTGACTTGGCACGCACTGTACTTGGGCTGAGGGCGGCGTGGTGATATCGAGGAAGGGTGTGTTTATGAGGGGAAAAGTCATTTGCCCCCACCTCGCCCACCTTCCAGTCCTCCCACACACCTTAGCTTAGGTCGTCTTTGTGGCTTGGGCACGGGAAAAGTCACAGGTAGTTCTGCCTACCCGAGCCAGCAACTAATACAGCATACTTAATACAGCTAGTTCTCCTTGGTGAAAGTGTCCTTTCTGGCTACCTCAATTTATTTATTTCCCGTCTCTCCCTAGCCTACATAATATTTGCAGCGTTGGTTGTTACTACATATGTATTTATTGCTTCTTTTCTATTTTTATTCTCCTCTTTTATTGGGCGTTCCCCACCCCTTTCGTCTTTCTCTCTTTCTTCCTCATTTTTTTTTTTTTGGTTGGCTAGCTTGGGAGGTATACGCAGGCCTCAAAAGTCCCTGTGGTTTTATGTACATCAGACAGGCATCTTGCCTCTCCCACATCGCTCTATGCGGCATACTAGACTGCATCTGGGGTCTTCCGGGTGTATGTGAGTGCTTGCGTCTGTTGAGCTTGTGCCAAGTGATCTGTTTATTTCTCCGTTGACGCTAGCCCCGGGGCACGAGTGCGTTTGACTTAGTAGGGCTATATGCTGTCGTCCAATTCCCTACCCCCATGGCTATAATAAATATACCCATGCCAAAACTCTATGTATACAACAAGCAGAAGATGTAAGAGGTTAGGTGAATAACGATGCATAGCAGCTCGTTTCATTGGAAGATGTTCTCAATTTTATACGCACGTACAGAAGTAATATAGTCTCCATTATCTTTTTCTGCTAGACCTCGGTAACTCGAGATGGGCTAAGGTTATCAATAGGTAGGTATTCCTCCGTATCCATGTCGATAAGAGTTGCCGCGTCAGCCATACTTTTTGCCTGCACTTCGATGCTCTGCCGTATTCGACCTATTTGTCTACCTATAGCGAGATGCGTCTCATTGCGTGGGAAAATGTATTGGATCGAATCCCTTGAGAGCATTTCAGTAGATACATACAAGTGTGCCTACCCCTGTCGTCTCAAAAGTCTTCATACTAAGCTAAGGCACGTAGGCATCTAGATCGCGTATCGTTAGCATCGGAGCCGTCGAGTTAGCGGGATATGAGGCGGGATTTAACCCATTATATCACTACTTTGATGTCATCGAGACTTATTTTATATATCTTAAGATCTCTCGCATGCATAGAGAGATGCAATACAAGACATTACGTGGTCCCCTTCATCAGCCATATATTCTCATCTACAGCCTGCTTCCTCAAGCTAGGACGTATATGGACGCTCTGGACGAAAATCGAATAGTGCTAAAGCGCCACTGTTTCATCGAGATGTAAACAGCTCGCTGTCCTCGGTCCAGCATCAGGGATTTATCGTCTTAAGAAATCTATAATACAGGTTAAACATGATCACATCAGTGACAGACAGTTGCGGGATCGATGGATCCCTCGGTTTGATCATCGTAGATACCGCGCAATAATAGTGGCTTATATGGCTTATATGAGCCGGGAAGGTAGATGTTCATCCTCCTTCATCTATTAGTCATGCAGGCCCTCTTACTCAACAACATGCATCATGTATGCACCGGTATCTGTACCGCGATGTTAGTAAAGAAAACATCAAGCTGTAGGAAATTTGACCACAGACGAGAAAAGCCTCTCATATCAAACGAATCCTGCATTGTCTGCACGCATATTGCGAGTATCACGGGCTCGACGTGATGCCCCTGTCAGATTCCGTCAAAAGATGCTTTTAAGCTCTCGTGAAGATTGGCCTATTTCGCCGATTCGATGTGTACGGAATTAACTAGCCTGGTCCGATGCATTAGTAGATTACCAGGTAAGTGCCATTGACAGCCGGCACTAAGGCGGCGAAAAGTGTAATTGGATATGAATCACGCTCGTTAACTCGTCGTATATGCCATTTTCGGTCGAATGGGATGGTATAGCCCTCGGTTTGATCCCATGCTAGGTTCGTCCTATCTATCAACAGCGTATAGAAGCTTTTGCTTTTTCCATCATCCTCCGGATGAGAATTTTAGGGGCCTTTAGCGCCAATACATTAGCTTGGCAACTTCAAAATGTGTGCATCGTTTATGTAGGTTGAAACCTATAATGCGATGATTCTTATGCTATGCTGGTAGCGAATTAATGTAGATGAAATCACGTAACACTTGAGCTATGTAAAGGGCTCTAGTTTCGATAAGAGCGGTGCGTGAGCATCTCTTAACTTTTTGGCCTCTATTCCTAACAGCCCCTCTCTATTTCACCGTAAGCGCGATAGTGAAAAGTCACCGCAACGTGGCCAGCAGCGAGCCGAGGAAGAAGGGATGGACCGGCCTGATAGTACTTGTCAGCTAATAGTATTGTTGTAGCGTGTATTTCAGGGGTTGAGACGGGGTCATCGCTGCTAGCTTCAGCGCCCTTGGCTTCTTGAAGTAACGGTTTTCTTCATAGCGCATTTCATATCGGAGGCAAGCGAATCTGCACTAGGTAGGTATTCTGCGCCTAGACGACTACCTACCTAGACGAGCAGGTAGTCGCGATTGTGAGGCTCGACGAACTCAAACAGCCACGGCATATCCCGCCTGCCCAGCCGGACCCGTGATCGACCAATAAGTTGACGATGATGATTATGGACAACAGGAAACTCCATGTATCGAGTAAAAGAGCATAATAGATTTGGGCAAAATACCAGGGAGAGCTGTGAAGATGAGCTGAGAATGAGAGGGAGGCAGGCTATACTATAGTGTGCTATAGTTTCACACGACCGTTCCTGTTGTATTCGATCTGGAGCTCTCTGCACAGCTTGTAAAAAAGGCTTAATCTGACCCTGCAGAGTTCCATCAGGGAAGCGTTTCTATGCACCACATCTTTCTCCAGTCCGTTTCTTTCACCTTATAGTAGCTATCTTAGTTAGGTAAGGTACTCAGTCTAGTATCTAATAATAGGTATGTGATATAGCGTATGCTCCCACGTCTATTCGGGATTTCCCTCCCGATGCTACCTCTCGATGCCCCCCTACATGGATGATTTGATCATCCCTCTCTCAATCATGATGGCCTCTAATAAAGGACACATGCAACCCCCCCGCCGCATCGACCTTCCGAACCAGTACCTGCTGCTGTGTGACCCGCTACTATGTAGGTAGGTATATAGCCCATCTTCTGTTGCATGCATTACATTACCTCTGCTTCAGTTCACTTCGATATGTGCGATATACCTGATTGCACCTCGAATCCTCTGCTGCGTGTCTCGCACCTCTAACCTCCCTACATAGTACATACCTAGCTAGCAAACACCGATGTCTATTCCCCAGTCCGCATTAACATCAATCCTATTTCGGCCGCATTGCCCGTGGGCTAGTCGCGCGATAATTGGCCGGCATCCTTGGCGACGCTTCCGCTGCCACCAACCAGCGCGTTTCGTTTTTTCACCAATCTAAATTCTTCTATAGGTGGTTATAATAGGACGGCGGAATCATGCATACGCAGCGATACACAAAACACCCCAAGCTATCATCCCAGGTTGACGTCATACCTCCCTGTCACGACTTTTGCCGTTCCTGAATGCCGGAGATATTTCCAATCCGGACCATGCTTCTTTTGCTTGCCCTTGTCGCTTGCCTAGTTTGGCTCCCAGGAGCTCTCTGTTTCTTCCAGAAGCTGTCGTTTTGAGTAGACTTGGTTCGACTAAAACGCCATTTCGACCGCAGTATTCCCGGGCTACAAGCTCTTCCCCGGCGGCGACCCGGGGCCTTGGGCCTTACAATCAGAAATATATCGGTTCGTGCGGCAATCGGTGATCGCATCTGTAACACGGCATTTGCTGACGGTGCTTGAATTCACTGCTCACGCCTACATGTTTGGGGTAGTTGGTGACCTTGATAGCCGACGCCCATTCCGGTTATCAGGAGCCAAGTCCAAGACAATGTCCCCGTGGCGGGCTCGAACGCATCTCAACAATCTCCTTTTTCATGATTTCAGTTCATATCGTCTTGATTGAAGTCAACAATGCATGCGGACCACTATGGTCCCTACACGATGTCACCGGAGACGTCTTCCGTGCAGTGTTCCGGAGGGCCGCCCGGGTCATTCGCGAAGCCTGCCCCTTGAACATGACACCGTCCCCATACTCGACGCGACTGACACGGTGCGTTGGGGGCCGCGGGCATGCTTGAATATCTTACGACAAGATGGCTTCTGGTGGCAGGTGTCTACGTGGCAAGCGAGCATGGTGCTTTTGCATTACCTTAGTTTCTGCTCGAGACAGACGAGCCGGCCAATAGCGTCGGCGCTACATGACTTCTCATGGGTGAAACCGCTGCATGATGCGGCCAGGCGCAGCACGACATCCGCGTGCTACAGGTTAGGCTCAATCTGAAACTTGACATTGCCGCCAATGCGCATTAGTGCAGCATACAGAGACGTTCTATAGCCGTCGTGACAGGCCGGCTCCGATCTCATGAATTGCTTCTTCGCGGCGCGGATGAACATGGGCG
Source organism: Nemania abortiva (assembly GCA_022578505.1). NCBI lineage: Eukaryota > Fungi > Ascomycota > Sordariomycetes > Xylariales > Xylariaceae > Nemania > Nemania abortiva. The sequence goes on from MU392557.1 coordinate 271,644, forward strand.
ATTCAGATAGTCGGCGACTATGAGTTTTTCGACCATCTCGGCAAATCGCTCGTTGGCGAGAACAAGTGCCCGCCCGCACGCTGCATCCATCCTTCGCAGTCCGCAGGTCCGCATGCCAAGACCCCCCATCCACTGAGATCTTGATCGCGGTAGTCGTAGTAAACTAACTAATGCCCGCCAAGACTATACCGTCTTTTTCAGCCACAGATTTCGTCAGCTGGATAGTATTCGCTGTAGGTAGGTAGGTAGGCAAGTAGGTACACTGCGGCAGCACTGCGGCAACACAGCGGCAACACGCGTTCTTCATGGTGTGCGAATTAACTACCTACCCATAGGTCTCTCCAACAGCTAGCCGCTCGAACGACGGTATGCCCACGTGGGTGAATCTACGCTTACTGATACAAGATTCACGGCACTTTGGTAATACTACCTATGTACCTCTCGCCTGCATTCCTAGGCTTGTCCAGAAATCATCAGGAAGCATCAGTAATCATTATTAGTGCCAAAATAAACATGGACGATTTCTCTTAGCCATCATCGAAAAGCCCTTTCCCATAGGAATCATTGCGGAGATAATTGCCATTCCGGGTATGTAATGTGTGTAGTGTACAATCCTACCATTCCCATCTGTTGACCCTGGCTATTATACATATGGAAAATTGATATAGATATAAACATGTCAGCCTAGCGTCTAGTGTGGTGACACTATACAGAATATTCATTACCAACGGCGGATTCATTGGACAACGCCTGGCAGATTGCATGTAAGGACGGGGATGCAGGACAGTCATCGTGACCGTTCCAGCCAACTGGTCCGCTAGCTTCAATTTCTGGTTAATTTGCCCACCTCAACGATCGCTACCACGACGTTGCGTGTGCTTGTGCATTGCACTATTGATTGTGAGCGCTTGGTCAGCCGTTGATATCCAAAGACGGCTAACTTACCCGCGACCCAGCAGCTTCTTGCGACATTGCGTTGCAATCTAGCGCCCGCCGGCTGCAATATCACCACCGCCCGCATCCCGCTGGTCTCCCAGGGATCGTGAGTTACCCATTGGCCCGGTAAGCGTTGGCCCTCACCTGCTGTCACTACACCTACATGTACCAAGTAGGTGTTCCGAGCCCGGTAGAGCTCTTAGCCATACTATCCATTCCGCTCTCTATACTCTCCCCTCCCCTATCCTCGCCCCCCCACGTAGCATCTTGGATAATAAGCACGAGTGCATTTGCATACATTGCCGACAATGGCGAACCCCGGCCTGTCAACACCCACCCTTGTCTAGTTTATTCAATGGTCCCTGTGGCGGTGCTCGATAGCCGTTAGTGTAGAAGGGGTCTTCCATGCCTATTCGGCTTCTTTACCAAGACAGGTCCTAAACTTGACGATCTTTCAACCACGCCGTCGGTTTCCCAACCTGTTTTCCTTCCCTCCCCCAAGCCAGTCCTTTGGAGTGGTGCATTCCCCGAGTCACTCAGCCAAACGTAATCGTTCATCACGCAAGTCTCCTTTTTTTATTTTTATTTTTAGGCAATTGATTATACAACTACCTAGACGAATAGTACTCCCTTATAGTGCCGGGTCGTCGGCGGGTTCACATAATGCAATGCTTCCCCCGATCGCGGGACCGCCATGATGTTGTTCTAGAGTGTCAAGCACGATTCAGTGACGGAACTCGAGCTAGGCTCTGCCCCTTCCGGCGCCGTGAAAATAACCGAGCCACCATGCGCCGGCGCTCCGACGGTTTTACTCTTGTGTTTGACGTCGTCGCCGTGAATTGAGAAGGGGCTCGGAGAGACCGGTCGCCTATGCAAAGGAGCTCGTGTTCGGTGCCCCGGCGGCCCCCATCCCGTCATACCGTGACACGGCTTGTGCCGGAGGTGAGTAGGCGTGCCCTGTTTCTATCGCATCATCGTGCAGAGTGAGCGAGCCCTGCAAGGGCTCTGCACTGCCACGATGAGACCCTTTATCTATAGCGCGCGATGGCGATGCAACCCAACTAGATCATTTCGTCCCAAACATGGCAAAAACGGCTGTCGATCACTTCCGTGGGCAAGACATATTCCCCATGACAGAAGCCCATGACGAGAACAATCCCCAGATGTCCCAAGGGTCCTCCACCCCTGCGCAATGTGGAGGGTTAATGGGACCTCCATATTATCTAGGTAGTGGATGGACCCTGGAACACATCCGAGTCTATTCTTGGTCTCTTAGCACCCTCACGGAAGCTTTCCTTGACCCTCGCGCCCGAGCTTGGGACCTGCAGCTTTCGCTTCTCCCCTGAATACACCCACCCAACGACGAGCTAGCACTAGATTGGATGAAGGACCCTGATTTCTGCTGCCCCCAATCATAAGATCGACCTTTCAATATGTCGTTTCTATCAGGGGGCTTCGTATAACCGCATGCAAAGGAACATTGACACCCACTTGCCGCATTGATCGACGTTCGGCACCATCATTCTGACGACACCGCAAGGCTCGCGCGACGCCAAAGCCGCGTTTCCTGATTGTTTTTTGCTCGCGAAATTTTTTTCAGCCGTTTATGATCCTTGACAATATGTGCGGTAGTCGTGTGGCAACGTCCATGTAGCGATACTTGCTTACTGACAACCACGGCCACGATGTACTTCTTTCTTAGCTGCACCCCTCGCGACTCTCACCCACCCCTAACTAGCGATATGGTCAAGCGGCCGGATGATATCGACGGCTTCGGACAAGGCTGTGAGGCTACCTCAGACACGAGAAGATCGTCGCTGAGGCTTCGTAACACAGTATCGCCGTGGTGCTAACGATAGCGATCATTGCAGCGGAATTCTCCGTGGTGTCAGCAGTCTGACATGATGCTGTAGAATTACACCAAGAAGCTTCACAGTCTCGTTAACGTTAGGGGCTATCTGCCGTGGGATTTATTGCCTGCCGAACGTTCTATGTAGGGAGCGGTGAGCAAACTCTCTGACTCTTAGCCAATGTACCCCCACTCGGTAGTTCCATTAGCATCAGCGCGGAACGCATCTAGCAATAGGCAGTGTGGAGGAGATAAGCCTTGAGTCAGGGCCCTACCTATTGTCGCTTGAAGCAAGTTCTATCTGGGAGAACAAGTGTTCCACAGCGGAGGCCCCCTATTCGACGAGGCCTCATTGGAGCTGTAATGTACAGGATAGGGGAAGTCCCCAAGCGACGCAAGGCTCTGGATCGCTTAACCGAAAGATAAACTCTGTTTTCTCTAATTTGTGTTAGCTCGCAATAGAGCTTAGTCTAGGTTCGGCAATTCTTCAGAGGACAAGTCTGTAAGCGTGACGATATTCACCATACACTCAATCTCACAGTCTACCGTAGTCTTCAGCTCTTGTCTTCCTAAGTCCTCAATCATCCTATTTGAAAATATGCACAAGGCCTCTTGTACGCACTTGGTAGATGTTTCCTCTAAAAAATAGGTCCAGATGAATAGAGCTAGACTAGAACAATAACGTTCAAGTGTATCAGTCTTTTCCAACATATCCATTATACATCCCAGGACATATAGCACCATTCGTTTGAACATTATCAACGACATCCGTCGTAATGACTAGGGACGACTGAGTATTACGTATGTCAGCCGTCTACCATATCTTTAGTCTTTGTTGAGGTCTCCGGCTTATGATATACTATCTTGAAAACCATTAGCACATGGAATACAATAACCGGTATGGTAATCGTATCTTAATTATACGGCTATCCTAACACTTAGTGGCTTTAGTATTATGTATCCAGGTTTGTGAGTTGTCTTTTGGAGGTAGAGGTAAACAGTAGAGTTTAATTATGACTTGGCGATTGTAAGATAGCAAAGCCGAGGGCAAGTCAGACTACCTCGAGTCTTTTACCACGTCAAAGCATAGGCTATCTACTATTTTAATGTTTTGGACCCCAACCGATGACCTAGAGAGGCCCTGAAGATCGTCGCTGATTTTTGGATAACCTTTAAATTCAATGGCAATTCTACTAGTAACGTACCAATATTAACGACATATGTATTTCAATTTGGTTCATACTAACAACAAACTCCAACGAAGTGCCCACATGAGTAGCATCCCGGTATTTTCGGTAGACACACAGCGTCCGCGTCGCGACTTCGTCGCACACATGCAAGTGACTGGCTTGAAAGCTACGACCTCCAAACCTCACCTCCCACTCTCTTCTTAGAGTAGCCGGGCAATGGGTTGCCCTATGATCACTGGATCTTCCAACCACTACTGCTAGAATACTCTGTACTTCGGCCAATCCCGTATACAAATGTAGGGCACCAATCCACTATATGAGCATCTCTGTTTTCCGCACATCATGTCATCCCTTCCAACATCCAAGCGTAAGCTCTTACCTATAGATAATCACCTCCACCTATGTGGGAGTCGGGACTCCGCTTGTCCTTTCTGTATTCCCGTCCTTCGGAACGTAATTATGTCCGATTCTCAAGGCGTCGCATCCTCGTTTCAACAAATCGTGAGGATCTCCGCCAATCCGTGCTCGTCGTGTAGGCGACGAAGGAATCCCAACCTAAGTCATCTCCCAAATTCTCCAATATCGCCTCAACTTCAGAGACGCACCGCTCTTTCCTTTCGATCAAGCACGTCCCGACCACTGAGAAGAGCTCTTAGCCCCTACGCGGCCGCAATCCAGCTACTTGGAGTGTCCACCGTCTTCTCTATACTCTTAAAGAGGTTCATCACAGAGGTTATTTAAACTCGCATATATCTAAATTGAAAAGAGGCTAGGTTAGAGTGTGATTTAATCAGGGTTGCATATATGGGACTTTCTTGATGCATCTGCTACAGAGCTCCTGTGACCGAGTTTTGGCATTAGAATGTTATAGTTGGATGGTTGTGTCCCATTTATCAGAGTCTCAAGGAACGCTACCTGTAGATGAGAGATAGGGTCTTGACATTTAGGCGAAATCGTAAGTGTAGGGGATTTATACTCTTAGTTAGGGTTCTCAACTGTACGATCGGCTTCGTTACTCATCATAGAACCATCAAGGCAGAGAGCGTTATCATTATCTCGTAGGTAATTCCCTAAATACAGCTTAGAGCTTGAGGATATGGGCGTATGGGGGTTCTCTAACAATCTGTGTGTGTGGTAGGTGTAGCAATAGACTTTCAAATCCCTATCTAAATGTCCTGCTGCATCAAACTTGATTCGCCTCTTGAGCTAGTTCATTCGCGAATTTGTAAACACGTATAAATTCTTCTCTCTGAGACATAGTCAAAGGCAGAATCGTCAAGGACCATGCGCGCTCCAGCGTCTCCAGCTGATCGGAAGCATTCTTCACCAACATGGTGAATGTCTTGGCATCGGGGATCCCGCGGGCAAACATAGCCATGACCAAAATCGCTCGAACGGACAGCAAACTAGGATCTTGTCCTATAAGCTGAGGTAGTACCAACCTAGCATTCCTGTAGAAGCTTAGATGGATGGGCGACAGATCGTCTTCCGAACCCGGCAACATTTTGAACCGCCCGGCTAGGGCGGTAACGCCGTTGACCAACGCCCACCTGGCAATGTCTTGGCCCGGTGATGATGCGTTATCAGCGTATTGGGCTTCGAAAAGTTGCATGAAACTCTCAAAGTTGATGAAATGAGGCTCGGGTATGATGTCTTCGAAAGCAATCTCTATCAATCGCCTCGACATATGTAGAGGCATGAGTGGAGAGAATCCTCCTTTAGAGGTGGCCTCTCTGATCTGGGATTTGAATGTGCTGATATCCTGGGCGAAGGTGTTTGAAAGAAAGAAATGTGGAAATATGAATGGAATCTTCTTCCCATTTAGGAGCATCGGGGACACATCCGTCGATGAGACTTCATTCGGTGAGCGCCGTCCGGCCGCATTCGCGGCAGACAAGTCCGCGTTGTCAGGTGTGTTAATCGTGTCGCATGGTTCAGATGTGCTCTTCTCCTGAATTTCCGCTCCCCTACCCCTGTAATTATATGTGTTAGTTGCATAAGTTTGATGATGATGATGATGCTGGGAATGGAAGCTGTACTTCTTCCCTGGTCCCCTTGTTCTTCGTATAGCTGCATAGTTACATTCTGTATTATGAGCAACACAGTTGGAGCACCTCGGTGTATCACCATCGCATTTTCTTTTGCGAGCTTTACAACGCGCGCACGCCTGTAGCCCATTAGGGAACTGCGGTCCTCTACATTTTGTGCCCGTCTGACTTACTATGAATATTCTGGAGGGGGCTTCGATAGTTGGGTCTACCATCTCTATGCGGATGCTAATATTTGAGCTTAGATAAGTGCTATAGAGTGGGTGCCAAATTTATTGCTACTGCTTCTTTGCAACTAGTGGAAGTAAATTATGAGAGTAGAGAGCGGGAGTTTTTTCGCTCATCGTGATAAGCACCTAAAGGATCTGAATTAGTCAGCTACAGAGTGCGAGTGATTAGCCTACGTCTTGGCGGATATGGATTTGCTTCCGCCGCTTACCAAATCTATTTCCACCTCATAAGCCCCTGGACTACTACGCCAAACAACTCCAACAAGGGCTCTCACCTAAGCGGACCATCTGAGCCCGCTCGCGGATTCTTAATTATGAATCAGAATGAGGAGCTTGGCCCACTCGTATGTATGAAATACTCAAATCGGTTATCGGCACGTCCTCCTGGGAACGCCGTAAAAGGATTGGTTGATATAAAATATTCAATTCCTAGCCTAGTCCTAGATCAATTCCTAGCCTAGTCCTAGAAATGCGCCTGTAAACTCCCTTTTATTTAATTGAAGTGCCTTGACTTATATTCTACGCCTGAATTATATTCTATGCATACTGCGAGCTAGAGCTTTCCTATCACTCGCCCTTACGCTAGTGGCACTGAAGATACAATGGCGCTCTACCTTCGAGAAAATGATGCCCTCAATATCAACCCACCCACGGGATCCTCTTATGCCCCCAGTGTCGCAGGGTCTGACTGGCTTTGGGCTGTAACGGGAATCTACCTCGTTGCTTTCGTATGTATCTCTGCTTCCTCACTTAATGTAATTATTTTAGCATTGCGCATTCTAATATGCTCGAACGATTCTAGTTTGGCGTGCTGGTCCGATGCTTTACTTCACGCGAGAGTGACAGGGTATTTCATTACCTCTATACTCTCACCATCCTCGTGGGGACAGTAGCTTATTACGCAGAGGCATCCGATCTAGGATGGAGCGCTGTCGGATCACATCAAATCTTCTTCGTGAGGTATGTGAACTGGGCCGTTGCCTTCCCCTCGGCCGCACTGGGGCTTGGAATGCTATCGGGTGTCTCTTGGACGACTATCATCACCAATATCGTCTGCTCCTGGCTATGGGTTCTCACTTATCTTGCCGCTGCGTATACCACTACAGTTTACAAGTGGGGGTTCTACACCTTTGGCACATTTACGTACCTCATCCTCGCCATGAGCACGCTCAATGAGAGCCGCGAAGCCGCCCAACGTCTTGGGATCGCTCGCGATTACATCATTTTATCTGGTTGGGTGAACTTGATTTGGCTACTATATCCCATCGCCTTTGCCTTAAGCGATGGCGCCCACATCCTTAGCGTGACAAACGGCTCTATCTTCCTTGGAATTCTTGATATTATGATGATGCCTCTTTGGAGTATTAGCTTTATATTGATGGCACGTCGTTGGGATTTCAAGAGCCTTCATCTTGACTTCAGCGAGCACAGGTTCGACCGAGGGGACAACGGGACGCCAAAGAGAGAAGCAGCCCCAATCGCTCATGCGCCCTCGTCTTGTAACTAGATTATCTTTCATTGAGGTATTTTAATATCGGGGTGGCGGACTCCTCTAGCTAAGCAGGAATGAAACCATTCCCTACCAGTATCGTATGCTGTACGAGCGGCTATTCCTTTCTCCTAGCGGTATAATAATCCGACAAGGCAGTCCCAAGAATCTTCTTCAGTCTTGCCATGTGCATAGTCGCCTGTCGCAAGCAAGTTGCTGCGGATTTCCTTGGCCGTGCTCAGGAAATTTTGAGCTTTGTCTAAGTTGTTCTTGTGCTCGTAGATCTGCGCCACCCGCCACATTATTCGAGCAGACTCCCCGGCATTACCGCGGGTTGATTCGTTTTCACGGCAAATATCGTGAGCCTTCTCAAATTCTTGCATAGCGTCATCGTATCTACCGCCCAGAAGAAGCACGCATCCTTGCTGATAATGAGAAGCACCAACACTTGAGTGGGTTGGTTTGCCTCGACGAACAAGTTCTATTGCCTCCTGATTGAGTGCCATTGCTTCCTTTAGCCTCCCCTGGATAGCCATAATCTTTGCTCGTTCGTGCTTTGTCCTGTAGGCCATTTGTCAATCACATCTTTTTAGGGCGCCGGGATGGGATGGGATGGAAGGAAGTGACTTACTCCCCGTCGTAATGACTATTCTCTCCATGAATCTCTGCTTGATAGTGTTCGGCTTTTGTGAAATCGTCCAACGAGCCTTTGAGATCTCTGAGCTGCGCCTTGGCGCGACCCCGGTTTCGAAGGAACCGATCGATATTGAAAACACGGTAGCAGTCGGGCTTCGCATGCGAAAGTGCAATGTCAACTGCTCTATTGAGGTACTTCAAGGCCTCTTTTGGTTGGAAGGCGGAGCAGCAAGAATACCCCATGTCGCTACAAGCGTTAGCAAGGTCGTTTCCCTCCGAGCCATGATATTCATCAAAGAATTTAAACTCGACCTCGGCGCAATCCAAGGCTCTGACACTTCGGCCTGTCCGTTCAAAAAGGCCCATCAATATTCGGTTCATATGAGCGTTTTCAAGAGATTCAGCTTCGATTTTAAGAAGTTGGCATTTTACGAGAGCCTCTGCGCTGACAAACTGCTGTAGCTCGATCATATACCTAATTACACCAATTAATCATCTTTCTAGCTTCCGGGTATAATTCAGTCACTTCATGTCTTACCAGATATCATCACAGATCAGCATCTGAAAACCATGGGTATCAAGGACAAGTTCACTGCCCATTAAAGTATGCATCTCGTTTAAAGCATGTATATGTTGATGATATCGCTCACAGACAGCCCATCGGTTCCATAGATGAGTCTCACCTCGTCGATTTGGGAAGGCTTTACGAAGAAGTGAAAAAGCAATATTGAATGCGTCTTGACGAGACTCGATTGTCATCTGATCGAAACAGGCCTGCTGAAGTAAGCGGTGAATCGATATTAGACCTGTCTCGTCGTTGATTCTGATGAGGGAAAGACTGAGAAGCCCTAGCTTCGCCTTCTCAAACCTAGACAGAGTGTCAACATCCTAATTGCTACAATAGGATAGAAGTCATCCTTCTTACCTCTCGTAGTCAACCAAGAAATGCCACTTTTCTGGGCAATCCTTCTTGTCCCCTTGAAAAAGTGATTGCGGAATCGCCTCAGGGGCTACGAAACACAGAATTTCCATGAGACGCACCGCATCGGGATTCACGTCGGGATTGACTTCAGGATTGATGGTGACGAATATGGTCTCCCCTACGGTATCGAAGTCTTTGGAATATGTAACATCGCGAATAATTCGTCGGTGTCTTTCTTTCAGCGCAATACAATTTTTCTCGTAATAGGGAAGGAACTCTCCAATGTCCCTAAAATGACGAGATGCTTTGATATTCTTGGCCATGATATCGATAGCTAGCGGAAGACCGCCAAGCCGTCCCACAAGAGAATCAGCGGCCCGTCTCTCTCCTGAGTTAAACACTTTTCGGCTCAGCACCTGGAAGATAAAGGAGGTACCCTCTTGCGTTGAAAACGTTGTCACTTCAATCGGGGATGGGGCGATCGATTTAGCGAGTTCCTCGCTTCTGCATGTAATCAATACATCCCCGTAACCGGTTTCTAGATCATTGCCTATCAAAACTTTGTCGTCCTCAACGTTGTCAAAAATGACTAGCCATTTTGTCTCTGTAGTGACTAGGAATTAGTACTGTCGCGAATAGAGCTCAGTGGTTATCTCTTACTTTTTGTCTTCAGCCACTGAATGACTAGATGATAATTTTTATCTGGGTTGTTCGTCTTAGAATAGCCCTCGAGCTTCAATTTCTCGGATGCTTCTCGAAAACTTTTTGCGACTTCGCGTTCTGTCCCACTAGAGATCCACAGAACTACTGAGGTCCCAGAGTTCCATCTTCGGTGCGCGTACTCCAAGGCAACCTGAGATTTGCCAATGCCCCAAGTGCCCCATATAGCTACCGCTCGGACCGCTAAGGGTGGAAATATGTGTTTGAAAGCTTCGTCTACTTTGTGTAATTGATCCTCTCTGCTAAAGAAGCCATAGTTGCGTTGGTAGGGAATCGTGCTATAAGATGTCCGTACACCTGGCGCCGACATGATCAACTTGAGCTGTCGATATCGGGTATTACAGTATCGGCTTGTGGCATTAGCAGCAACTTGGACGCGCTACGCGCTACGACAAGCTTGTGAATTTAATCCAGCCCCTGGGAAAGCGTTCTGAGAATATCTTTGAGCTGATTGTCACTTCACCTAATAAGTTTTTTGGAGGGACCTATGTGTCTGCGCTCTTCGGAAATGACATATGGCTTTGGCAGCACAGAGTCTGAGCTCGATGAGAATGCCGAGTCGAGGTGTGTTAGGATCCAAGGTTCAGCATGTCTTATTTTATGCGAGGGGTTTGAACTAGGCGGTGACGACACCTAAGCAAGGGGGCGATGGTGATACATAAACACGTCCTTTGCCACAACGTCACGCCACATGGCGTTATAACATATGACAGGAAATGGTCTAAGTCGTAGGTGGTTGTATTACGATAAGCCACAGCCCGACTCCCATTGGATCGTGCATTGTGATCGCTGTTAGTAGTATATATCTTTAATTGATAAAGTCTGAAACTCGTCGACAATAATGTGGCGCTTCGAGTGATTTACGAAAATGATATCGATAGTTGCAACATTGACATTAGAATCCCTGCATAACTACCTAGACCTAGGTAGCTATGGAAAAAAGTCATAAAGTTAGGCGTCGAGTTTAATTTCTTTTTTGTAGAATTTAGTTTAATCATAGATATATTAATACAAATTTATCTAGTTCCTAAATATTGGAAAGGCATAGTGTACTTGGCCATCGAATGCCGCGCACCTTGCTACCCGCACGGGGAACATGAAGAAAGCACCTATAGCGTTATCATGCGATCCTAGCCCGAACTCTATCATACTCAGCGTAGTCGTCGTCCGAAGCGCCCTTGACGGTCTCGAGGTATTCGTTAAACTTTACGACTGCTGCCACCGCCTGTAAAGTATTTACAGGTTAGCCATGATATCGGCTGGGGGCTTGCGAGAGATGGGGTAAATAACGGCTATCTTTCCTAGAAAGAAAGAAGGGAAAAGAAAAGGTGATGGTGGTCTGTACTAACTTCTTGCACGTGCTTGTAGACTAGCGCTTGTTTCCGAAACTTTGCTAGATGGCGGGCCATCATTACAGTATTCCTAATCTGGCGACCATTGATCTCATGTTTCGCTAGTTTATGAATGTTGAGTTCAAGATCCTGGATATCAAATCGATCTTTCTTACGATCGAGGAGCTCAAAGAAGTTTCGCCAAATCTGCTCCCTCTGTTCTTCATTGAGGTTAGGATAGCCAAGTGATAGATGGATTCGCGACTTGAAGGCTTCGTCAAAGCGGCCGACTCTGTTTGTAGTTAGAATAAGTATACCGTCGTAATATTCTAGCACACGTAAGAATACTTGATGAGGTTAGCGGATTCGAAAGTCTTGTATCGCGAAGAATGTGACTCACTAGAGATAATAGCGTTTCTTTTGTGGTCGGCCGGACTTCGCTCTTCAAGGAATACATCGGCTTCATCTAGAAGAACCACTGACCATGTTCAGTTATCTTCCGACGTTTTTCAAGGTTCTCAGACGTACCGCAACCCCAAGATCGGCCGATTTCAAGAACATATTTAAGATACTAGATAAACCCTCAGTTGCGGCTCGACTATAACGTTCCTTAGTCTGCGACTTACTAGTTCTACGGATTCCGGTTCCACGCCGATATCACCGCAAGTCACTCTATAGAGAGGCCGTTCCTGCTCCTCCGCAATACCCTCCGCGGTAAGCGTCTTTCCCGTACCTGGGCCGCCGTGTAATAAGAGCAGGACACCCTGTCCCTTTCCACCAACGATATCGGCAGTGCCGCTCATCTGCTGCCCATGAGCGGTTACGACAGCTTGAATAAGCTCCTTGTCGCCAGACGGAAGCACAAGCCGCTTGAAAATATTTTTATTCCACGTTACGTCAGTTGTTCGATCGACGCGGATCAGCTCTTTGATCTCGTTAGCGCGATAACATTTGGATCTAATATCGAGACCTACTCCAAGCTTTTTCGGATAGGTCATAGCCATGGATGTGAGCTGGCAGGCAAGCTAAGAAGGTATCGCTAGGAGGCTGGTCTCGATCCATTACCTCTTGCCCAAGATCATCGATTATGAGATCGAAAATTTCGTTTTTAGGATGCATCCTTCGAAACACCTCGTAATCAATCATGAACCTCCTCTCCGCCTGTATATAATTAGCGAGCCTCACCTTCTCATAAAGCACGTGGCTAAAACGGACCTGAATTTCCTCATGTATTTTTTCATCCATATAGCAGACCAGTGTTTGCTTCCGGTACTTCCAGAATTTTAGTCCACGCGATATAAGCTGGTCCTCAATTATTGCGGCGTCGTGCGAGAAGCGTAGAGGATAGGTGAGGAGTGACGTGATATCTTTCTCTGTGTTATGATCAATACGATCAGGATAGATATAACCCTTGTTTTGATAGAAATGGCTATTGAAACCCCATTCCAAAGTCATCGGATTGTGATCCCAGGGATAGTTCGCGACTTGCTTGGCGGTGATTATCTCCTCGCCATTCCTAGATCTGGTGATAATCATTTCGCCAGGACGGAACAGTTTACCGAAGTGTTTCTTATTGAACTTTCCCCTTGAAAATAAACGATCAGCCTCGTCCCAATCCTCCCTCCAATTCTCTTCGAAATATGAACATAGAAGCTGAATGGCGTCACGATCGCAAGCTTCAAGGCCGCTTGACTCCAAAAGTTGAACCAATGTCTGATTATAGATGTAGGGGAAAATGAATGGTTCGTTGAATGTAATCGGCATTCTTGCGCTATCAAAGCCTTTGAACTGGTCTGGGTGGCGATGCATTGTCGCCTTTATAGCCGACAAGAGAGAAGGTCTTAGTGCAATATTCGTTGAGCCAATTTCGGTTGGCTTAGAATCCGCAATCAGGCGACCATTCTGGATCTCAAGCCCTGCATTGCTGGATTCATCGCAATGATGTACGTGATTGACAATAAAAGCAACATTTGTCTGTTCCTCGAAATGTTTCGCCAAGTTTGGTATCTGAACTTGCCCTCGATAGTGATCTCTTACTGTGTCACCCTTGAATAGTCTAGGCGCGTCTCGAAAATAGCTAACCATCGCAGGTTGTTGAGAGTGGAAACAAACAACTTGATGACAAACCTCATATCTGGGAGCCTCTGTCACATGTGGCGCAATAGCTTGTCCATTGTCATCTGCGGCACCGGCGCCTCCAATATCCCTGGGTTGACTAGGCACCGTCAAAGCACGAGTGTCATCGATTTCTTTCTTTAGCATAGTGTTCTCAACTTTCAGCTTGGCGATCGTAGCCAGGAGGAAGTCTACCACACGGCAGTAGTCTCTATCCTTATAAAACTCCAATCCGGGGATCGACTTCATCGCCTCTCTCAAAACCTCGTATTCAGGCCCTACATATTCCAGCGTATGAGTCGCTCTCTTTGGAACACCCGTAAGGTCCTCAGAGTTCCTGCGGCTTATTACGGACGGCGATGGTGAACGAGTGTATCTAGGTTGGAGGGGGGGGGGCCGGATGTTCTGGTGATCGCTGCGAAGACTCTTCCGAATCAGAATCTGATGATTCTGCCACTGCGTCTGCTAAAATTAGTTTCAAGACTGCCGAGGGGAATTGTGACTTTTGATAGCGCTTCCTTACCTTGAGTCAATGGATCTATCTTGTTATTATCGGTATGATCTTGTGAAATTGTTTCGTTAACCTGATTTGTAGAAGAGGTTTCAAAGCGAGGGCGGGCATTCAGCTTTAGCCTCGGCTCGTCGACGCCGACCAAGGCTCGAATGGGGCGGTCCATTTCGGTCTCCTGCAAATGAAAATTATACCGAAAGTGTTGTGTGTTAAAGGAGTAATTATTATACTTAAATCTCTCCGCTGTAAGGGATACAAGAGCACTAACTGAGTGTCAAATAAAGGCCGGCAAAGATTTTCTTTAGCCCAAACAGGCGTTCGGTGCGGGGAAGATCTCGAGTCGGTTGGGCATCGATATTGGATTATATAAAGTAGTTGTGGCTATGATCGGAGGTATGCTGACCCGTGATAAGGATATTCGCCCCGTGGCTCAGCGACAGTTGCCTTGTAATGCAACCTTCCTGCATAGCATAGCCCCCCTTCCTCCAACTGGATACTTAAGTCTTCGGCCTACATCCAGTCTTATCAGCTTAGTTTGGCGCTGGTACCTCTAAAATATCCGTTTATACCTTCCAACACGTATAATCCTCATCTATGGATGAAAACCGAAGCGTAGTTGCTCCCGTGGGTAACCGAAATGATATATTCGCATTGTCTCTGACGTCGCGGCATGATAGCATAAGAGATCAATATTTACCAAGTGCATTGAACCACAGGTGGGTCGCTCCGAGCCAGCGCTTCAGAGTGAGGGCTAAGAGACGGAAGCAGCCAGTATTTGGACTTAGCACAAGAAATATATAAAAAAGCTCTCGAATTTCACCAGAAGAACTTCCCAGGCAACCATAAGAAGTCCAAGAACTGGCTATCTAGCCAAAACACAATGGAAGATGTTCTTGGGGTACTTCATCAGGCGCAACTGCTCTACGAGACTAGAAAGTCTTCTCGCTCGAAAAGATTAGCTATAGGCTCAGCAATATGGACCAAGATTTGCTCACGGGTGATGCACTACAGCCAAATTATCGACACCCTTGTCTCGTCGCACCCGGAATACGCCGCTATTGTATGGGGTGGATTAAGATTCATCTTCACAGTGACACTAAACCACGAGAATCTGGCTTCTCGGGTCGCAGGGGCGTTCTTGGAAATTCTATCTGCTCTGGATGACGCCGAGTTCATCGCATTCAAGCTCTACCCGGTTGATCATATCCAGAGGACGACCATAGAGCTCTACTCTGGAGTGGTTGAATTCTGTATACGGGCAACTAAGTGGTACCAGAACACGACAAAAAGCGTACGAAGGAAAGTACTTCTATCTATTATCAATCCCTGGCCGCTGGAATTCGAGGATATAAAGCTCAGGATCGACGGAAGTCTTAAAAGGCCCCACAACCAATCTGCCATCGCTCACCGCGCTGAGACGCGTGATATGAACCGAACTTTACAGGACTTGAACTCCAAATTTGCGATTGTGTATGATGATTTTTTTAATCGCACAACGCGAAATATTCAAGCTCGAGGAAATACTACGTATTTCCCATTATGTGCGAGTAACTCTGCTTCCCCCTCGTTCGTGCCCGATCAAGCTACCTCGTATCTCCGCGTTTCTTTCGACTCGGCAAAGGTATTTGATTTGAATGTGATTATGCGGAACCGCCGAAGGTCACGGAGAAACTTTTCATACAGCAGAGTGGCTATGCCATCGACACTCCACGAGTCCATGGCTGGCCCACGTTCGTCACTGGTTCGAATCAAAGCCTCAGTCATTCGAAGCGAGGGCGTGCAAGACTGCGTCTTAGACATAGCCGAGCAACTGAAGCAAATGGGACATCCAGTAATCTGGTTTCTTGGGGGCTCCCTGATGCGCAGTGGAACCCCTGTAACGGCGGAAGATGTGTTCAAGTCAATGATACAACAAATGATCGACTATCAACCAGAGGTATTCGCGCAGTCGCCTATAGACGAACAGACGTTTCAAACGTGCAAAACCCCCAATGACTGGCTTTGGCTGTTTGTGGCATTACTGAGTCATTTTCGATTCATCTTCATCGTGATAGACAGCCATGAGAGATTGTCTGTTATTTCTGATCTCATCGAGCGTCTCTGGGAACTCCTGAGCACCGAAAAGGTCACCACCGTTGTGAAGATGATAGTTCTGGCTTACCAAAGCCTTCGAACTGCGATGGCCCCTCTGGCTTTGAATAATCCACCAGGGTATGTGGATATCGATTTAAGTAAATTTCAACCGAGTTTAGGAAGATCGCAGCTGTCCCAGGGGCAGTGACGGCCACAGTCTCGACGCATCACGAGTTCTGTCTCGTGTTTGATAAGTTCTATCGAAAACCCCACACCCGAGATCTGAAGAGTAAGGATTTCGCTACCTAATTTGCAATCGTTACTATTCATTTCCCAGCTGGTTTTCTTGAAAACCGCCTGCATTTTCAAGTTTCCAAGAGTTGGCGTTTTGGGAGTTGACAGTGTTTTTTTTTTCTAAGAGAGATCAGATTCAAGCAGCAGCACGGGATCCGGAACCCAAGGGTTACTGGGGAAAGGATAGTTAATAGTTTGCATATCGCCTTTTACCATAGATGGTTCTCTCACGTGTGCTACGCCTATAAACTCTTATTTAGGTTAACTCGATGATTGTAGTCGAGTAACCATTTGGCATCTCCGCTGACTGAAACCTCAGTTTCTCAGCGTTACATTAATGGCTCCCAAGGGGCCAAAAGAGCCTCGCTAATTATACGGGTACTATGTTCAGCCCACAAGGGGTGAGCAGCACAGCACAGCAAACCGAGGTATAGCGCTTTACAGCTTCTTATTAAAATAGCGTTACTAGATCGAACGTGTCTATATTCTTCTCTATTATTAGAATAGGTCTCTTCCACTATTACCTCCTAAAGCGTACAAAAGCTAGAGACCAGGACGGGTTGTTGTAGCCCAAGGGTAGGACTAAACCGTTAAGATGAAATTTGGTCTCGAAGCATAAGAGGTCTAAAAGTCTGACGAGTCTTGCTTCTCGGACGTTGCCGCCATCGTTATGTTTTTAGACACTATGGGTATCGCTTGGCATTTTCGTATTATAGTGTGCAAATCAGGTAGTTCTTCCAGCCTGTTTTATGATAGCATGAGTAGTAACGCACAAATAGACTAAAGGAGAAGACACTCATAGGAACACCCTTCCCATTCATGCAGCTCGCTTTGATAGCACTTCCTGTACCTAAAATATTTGAAGCTAAATAAAGAAGACTAAGGTATTTTTGGGTGGCTACAAGTGAAATAAACAAGTCGGTGAGCGACAACTGATTATCGTCTAGGACGCCTGAAGCGACTCTATTCATTGGTAACTTGTTTGTGTTGGCTAGCCCGTTGGTAATGCGATGCGCAAAGTGATAGGGGGCTAGAAAGTGCTCAAGCCAAACAAAACTAGCAGTCTCGCGGTACCAGCCTTGGAAGAAGCTGACTGCCTTGGGCCGGATGGGGGCTCTATAAAGATAAAGACCGTAGTTTCGGTCTGGTGTATCAGCTGGGACTGCCCTGGAGAAACGGCTTCCTCTCTTTTCGCCCCTGCCTCTCTGGGCGGGTGCGGCTGAGGTCATCCTTCTTAGTGGCGCACTGCATTGCCATAACTCTTGGACCCAGAGGGGGTAATACATAAGGGGCAAGAGAGGAGCGCTCATCGCTCTTCCGCTCAGCCTGCCTTGATAGGTGCAGCGTGCGATAAATATAATTTCATGCTTTTCTTACCGGCCATTACTGATCAGCAATAGCTCAAATCGGAAGGAGACTAGGCCTATTAACAGATTCAGCCAATCGAACACCACTGCACACCCTTCCCCGAAACATCCACGACCTCTTCTTCCCCTTTTAGTATCATCAATACGGTAACAGGCTCCACATTGAGCACATAGACCGAGTAGTGCTGGCACAGGACGAGGAGAGTTGCACCCTGCAGCCACAATGATATAAATTGTCGCTTGGCCGGATGGTCTATTGGGATCTATTGCAGGATTTGACTCCATCCCGAGCCAATGGAGCAGGCGGGAGCGCCATCGAACATGATCCGGAAGGCCAGGCGGGTGGTCAGCATCCGCATTAGTCTATAATCGATACTAGATAAGATGTCTCGAGTCCGCTGGTTAGAGACGCAGAATGTTTCTTCTTGAGCATTTAGCTTCCGTGACATCTTTAATTGTCTTTCGAAATGGGGCTAGGACCGCAAAATGCTGCGTACTATACTTGCAAACGCGATGACAGGCAGACATACTCATGCATTCAATGCAACAACTTCTCGTTCTGTAATGATTGCTGGTCGCAATGGGTCTTACACTCGCCGGGTACTGTCGGTCACGATGGTAGACCACATGAGAAAGCGAATGCCCAGATTGTGCAGCGGCTGCGCCAAATCTTAGATCCTAAGAGGAACGAGCACGACCAGGAAAAAGAACTTCAGAATGACGACGACACGACGTGGTTCGGCGTTGAGCGAGGCTCCTCCAACCAGGCCATACTTCAAGACCACGGTCGCTTCATAACTCTTATAGCCGAGAGCCACAAACCAGAACTGGGCAATCGATATCCCCAACTCGTGTCGTTAATCGGCCAAACTGGTAAGTATATCGACACCGTAAGATCGCCCGCTTGCTAATGTATGCAGGTGCTGGGAAGAGCACTCTGATCAAGATGCCAATCATCGCCCGTTACAACCTCGAATAACGACAGAGTTCCCACCACAGAGGATGCGCATCTCTATGCAGATCCCCTATCTTATTACGGTAGAGCCCCGATGCTGTTCGCCGACTACGAAGGCCTCGACGGCGGTGAAGCCATCCCGAGAGGGTTGAGACGTCTGGCGACGGAGGAACAGCCCGATTATGCGGATGGGATGCATTCTTCCGGTGCTTGAAATGCGCGAACCGCGCAGCGTTCGGCAAATACAGTTCGTCGGGGCTCTTCCGCAACTCGTGGATTACAGACAGCCCATGCAAGGAAGAAGTTGCGGAAATGCCGACATGCTTCCCAAAGAGATATCGCGTGGGCGGTAACCCCTGAAACTAAGAAACGGGAATACGCCGTAACCCAGTTGTATCCTCGCCTCCTTTACACCCTTTTTGATGTTGTAGTGTTCGTAATGAGAAATCCGAGGTAACACAAACTCTCCCCAGGCGGAGGCTGTAGTGCTAGCGCTGACCATAACATTCCCGGAGCTTTCGAATCGACAATGCTCAAAAATTTCTTGAGTGGGGATTCAGCTCGACCGACAAATCCCTTAATCAACCCGCTCTCCTACGTGCCATCAATGCGTTCGAAAGCGTAGATGAGAAGGAGTGGGATTTTCGCATAGCTACCGACTTGCTACTTGACGACATTCATGGTGCGATATTTCGCGAGCCGCGCTTTGAAGAGCACGCAAATATATTCCGGCAAACAGGGCGCAAGATTGACTCCATTAAAGATCTTCTAGAATGCGATTATGCATCTATTACTATTGTTCGAATTCCCTTTTAGGGAAGATAAATGCTAATGGACAAACAAGTTGGGAAATTATACGATATCGTGAACAAGTGTCAGGCATCATTGCGGACCAAAAAGCGGGTACGAATGTTTGCGACAGCTGAGAGACTTCAGATCTATCTTTATGCCGCCTGCGATGGTATAGTTGAACTGCAAACTTTGAGGGCAGTCGAGCGACATCTCGGCCCCAATCTACCAATTTAATACTTCTTCGATTTAATCGTTGGCACGAGGTATACTTCTTTAAACCCACTTTTTTTGATTGACTTGATACTATTATTGGTAAAGTACCGGTGGTATTATTGCTTTAGGGCTTGGGGTCAACAATTGGACAGTGAACGAATGTATCACCAACTTTAAAGAACTTTGTCGCCAAGCTTTTATGCCTCGTGAGATGCATGGTATCCCCCGTGAGTTTATTTTGAACACCCCTTCCTATTCTTTCCATAGTCGAGTCGAAAATGGGACAGTCTGTTGGGGCTGCTGTTATGGCTTTACCGATAGAAAGCCATTGACCACCTCCGTACATACGCAGCAGAAAGCAGTATACATGCAAAAGTCCTCGGGGGCCTCGCCGCTTGGAATTATGGCAGCAAGTACGAAGCTAAGCCCTTGGAAGCAACACTGTATAAAGCTTTTAGTTCGCGACCGATTTTCGGCGGAACAAGCGATGACGGCGAGATGCTCACCAAGGTAGCTATTACTACTACTAGCTTAGGAGCTTAGCACGCATGAAAGCTATGGGAGAATTTCTGAAAGGATGCCTTGACCTTTTTTTTTACCATTGAAGAGCAAGGTTATCACGATTGTGGCTTTCGGGTCAACATCACCGAGACTATAATCAGCGATATGTGTTTTAGGGGGATCTTCCCGCTCAATAGGATACGAATACAGATGTCGAAAGAACTAGCGGTCACTACCATCTCGCTGTCGCTGCAGAAAGGACCCTACCCTCATACTGCATTCCAGAGTCTTCGAAAGCGTCCTTTAAGTGTGCGCGACGACCTTCGGGCGTTGTCGCTGGCGACCCTACAGGGCGACTCCCCGGACGTCCCAGCACTGCCGCCTAAATCCCCTTCTCCGTCGGTTGCGACTCTAGCCCCACCACCTACACTGGATGGCCTTACGCTAGGTAACCCGTTCTCACCAGCTGATGTCGATAGTTGGGCGCGGAGCAGGGCTCTGTCCCAGGAGGAGTTCATATGCGAGCTAGAAGCTTGAAGAAGACGGAACCTAGTGGTATAGGGTTCATCTTTAGCTTTGGTGATAATAACCGGGTAACGGCTGCTGACTAGCTATAATTGCTAGTAGCACCCTTATGTATAGTATTCGTTGTGAGCACAGCAATATATTGGAACGGATCACGCTATTCAACACGAGCCGCACACTGGAGACCTGACCTCTGCCATCTAAACCCTTCTACAGATTGAGGTTTAAGAGAAATGAACGTATTTTTGGGAAAGCCTGTAAGGCACGCCTCCTAAAAAAAAGAAATCAAAACTACTTCTGGAATTTAGCTTAATAAATAGGAAAGATAACGAAAATTCGACTAGCTAGCCCCTTGAATCAGCCTAACGCCCTTAGAGACTTAATGCCCAGATGCCCACACTACCACAACATATGCAAATATAGGGGTTGATGTTTTCCCAAGAAAGTAGACGCTGATGCGGTACAATGAGACCGGGTATCTAAAATATTAACTACAATGGGTATGTCTATATACAACGCTCCGACCGTGAGGGCATTTTGTAACCTTAAGGATGCAACATAAAATCAACTCCAACTATGCAACAGCTTCTTCTGCCCTCCGTATGTTAATGACCATAATGACTACTACAACATATTCCCGTTCCCAAATCGGGTGGAAACCGAATTAGACGGTTTCTTTCATTCCTGCCTCTACTGTAGCGTCAGAGGATTCAGCGGCGTTTTTCTGCTGCATCCTCTCCCTTCGCCTCTGGGCTTTGGCGGCTCTGCGCTCGATTCTCTCTTGATCCTCCCGGAGGTTACGAATCGCGGGGCTTTTCGCGCGGATCTTCTCGCCGTACCGCCAGAACACGAACGGAATAGGGATGAGGGCAACTTCTAGTAGTCCAAGGAAGGTACTAGCCCACGGAGGGGTGAGGGTCGCGTACAGCTTGGGACCAGCCAAGGGTAGCAGGCCACCTAATATACTCCGTGTGACAGCATTGCCAGCTAGCGCCGATGCAGCGTAGATCCCGTAAGCCCCGGCAAGATAGTTGGATCCGTAAATGAAGCTGAAACTGTTGCCAAGCCCGAACGGAATTCCGAACGCGATAGGAACGGCCCAGTGTGTTGGTG
The DNA here is from genome assembly GCA_022578505.1 of Nemania abortiva. Lineage (NCBI taxonomy): Eukaryota > Fungi > Ascomycota > Sordariomycetes > Xylariales > Xylariaceae > Nemania > Nemania abortiva. The sequence continues at coordinate 293,454 of MU392557.1, forward strand.
GTAAAGAAGTCCAGGCAAAGACGAGCTCGCCAATTGGCGTCAAGATCGAACCGATCGCGAGAATACGCGCAGTGGCCTCGGGAGGGGTGCGGCCTGTTTTGGGGTCTTTGGGGTGTCGATTGATAATCCGACGCCAAATAGGTTCACCCAAGATTCCTATCGTCGTGCCAATTCCAATCCCCACGAATGATAGGCCCGTGAGGCCAGGGCCCCAGCCACGATGGTCGGTAAAGATGATGGGGTATGCTACGAAGCACAAATAGAGTATTCCGTATACGATCGAAATCCTAATTGTGTGTTAGCTCAGTTTCGCCGGCCTATCTAAACGATGAAGAAACGCGTACCATAAATTGAAAAACCATAAGATGGGCTCCGTGAAGAAGAGAACGAAAGGCCTAGTGAGATTGAGTTTGATGAGGGCCGATGGGGATATGTTCATGTCATAGCGAGTCCACCACCGATCGTCGCCCGTCTCTTTGCGGAGACGGGCTGCCTTGGCCTTTAGAATCGCTGGCGCGTATGTTTCCTTTGTGAACAACATAGAGATCGTAGCAGCGCCGGAAAGAATCAGAATAAGCCAATTGTCCCAACGCCAACCGAGGTACTCATAGACGAAACCCCCGATGACCGGCCCTGTTACCGGACCATTCAGCGGGGCTATAGACCATAATGACAGAACTAGCGCTCGGTTTTCTTCTGTTGAAATGTCGACGACCGTGCCGGCACTGTTCGCGATCAAGGCGGAACCGAATAGAGCGCTTAAATGACCAGTCATTAGTAAATGATCCGCACGATAATAGAGACCCAACGTACCCGATAAACCGAATAACGAGGATTTCGGTGAGTGAAGTGGCGAGACACGCCGGGAGTATCAAAAGAGTAAATATGGTCAGACAGATAATATATACGATTCTCCGCCCGTACAACTCGCTAATCGGCGCCCATATCAGAGAGCCAATACCCAACCCTAGCAGATATGTCGTAACACCTAGCGTCGCGACCGTCTCGCTTTCCACATGGAACTCCTTAATTAAACCCGGAATAGAGGATGTGCTGTGGGATTTGGAGTCAGTTGTTGCTGTTTTGAAAGTTTGGGGGATTTTAAGGTTGAAGTCTGCATGAACAATTATCCCAAACTTCGTGTGATCGGGGAGTATGACTGTGAGGACTACTTACTATGTCGTCGAGTATAGAACGATTATCCACGTGCAGAAGCTGATGACGAAAGTAGTCCATGCGCGGAACCAGAAGGGCCATTCCCTCGGGTTGTCATCGTCCCCAAAATCGACCTCAAACTCCGCTGGTCGTGCTACCGAACTACCTACGCTCGTCGCGGTCTGGATCTGTATCACTTCCTGGAGCGCCGGCGATATAGCATGATCCAGGGGCTCTAGCACGATGCTGTCTTCTGATACGCGGCCAATAGAGCTAGAAGCATTACTATGACTCGCAGTCTCGTCCGCTGTAAGGGACACCTTGCTCGCTGCGTGGTCGTGCTTGTCGATGGCAGTGCTTAGGTCGCTCTCGACCCGGGGTATCTTTTCTGGATCTTCTAACCTGCTCATTGCGACTCGTGATGCCCTTTGGCGAAGCTCTTAACGCAATAGGCAAGCCTAAGTTCCAGATAAGAAACTATAGGCTTTTCGGCCTATTCTTGTGGGGTAACAAAGGACCCGACAGAAAGGAACCGGGCTCGCTGCAAGAAGCACCTGGCGAGGGGAACTATGGAGAACTAGTGTCGTCACGAAGCTTGAGAGAAACATTTATGAGGAGAGAAAAACAACATGCTGAATTGACTATAAGTAAAGGGCGCGCACGCCCTAGTGGATGCTGAGATTCTGATTAGTAAAACTATAATCAACCACCTGCTGGTAAGAACCTGGCTCATACCATTATCCACCCTTTTTACCTGGGTAGATGGGTACAGTCATACCCATCTGGCATGCGACGACCATTTATGGCGCGCTTATCGAGACACCCACGTTCGGAAGGTCACGCTAGGATGGTCGGAGATAAACCCGTTCTCCGGATGTGGAGTATTGGTTCGCGATCGGGTACAAGGGCGGGTTTGGATCCTACCAGCCGTTGGATGGGACATTTATTATCTGGCGGTAGAGTAACTAGCTACACTGTCAGATTCTTCACTAACAGCAAATAGGTTATTCCTATGAACCGGATTTAAGACACCAAGGTGGACTTATTACGGCCCAACCCGTTGAGGTAAGACTATGTCTAGTCCAGCCCGAGTCTAGCGTACATTGGATGAGGCAATGCGCTGAATCGCCAAGATTCCATAGTACTATGTACATATGTATCGATGATCTTAGCTTCGCGCCTCGGCCTTAACTGACACGCCGAGAACGAGGGGCAGATTGAGCAATGACGACAAATAAAGGCGCTGGACTCGGCAATTGTATAAACATATTTTACATTAGATTTACATTTTCAACTCCTAAGCCCCTTGATGATGTGCCAAATCACGTCAAGGTTTCTGTCTTTCTCCCGCTATCGAAAAAATGAAGGTAGATCAATGAGTGGGATTGTCGAAGAAGCATGGCAATAAAAATTTGAGGTGGGGTTTGCACGCGTGGACGGCGCGTGCAATACTCCACACTGGCCCCTTTTTACCTCGGGATGTGGATTGCACACTAACTAATTTGTTCTACATGGTGATTATACGGCTATACCTACCGAGTTATAGTAAGGTTGTGCAAGAGTGAAAACGGCGTTGAAGAGATCTCTGTCTTCCCTAGCTACTGCATAGTCACTCGCCCTTCGTAATGCTCTAGGTATCTCCATTGCCGACTGAGTCATAATAGATGATCCATTCTACAGTAGAGATCATGATGCAAGTGAGTAGCATCGTAAGTGGATACAACATACATGATTGGAAATTAAGGTAGGATTCTATCGACACCAGAATGGCAGTCCGGTTCCAGTGCCTGAGCCGGATTCCGTAATGAAACCCAACATCCATGAAAAGTATATGCATAGGTTTGACCTACCCGCGCTGCGTGTCTCGGGTGCGCTATCTAGGCGGAATGCTGGGTATGAGCACGTGAAATATGTAAGTAACCTAAACTTAGACATATTATGCGCATTGGAGGCACGTATTATGCACGTATAGACGGTGGAAGCGCCATTCCTTCCGCATGGGATTCCAGCCCCTCGGCATCACTTCATGCGGCACACAGTAGTTAGTTCATGATAATAATTCTCCGGTTCTTTTTTTGCCGCCGATAATGCGTTCCGCATTGCTTCGGCCGGGCTTATGCGGCGACCTGTCGCACTAAGTACGACCAAAGATGTGGATTTCCTCGGCATTTGCTCCGCACCTCTCCGTAGAATGCAACGTAACCCCGAGAAAGAGATCTTACTACATGCTCTAGCGGCGCCTTCGCCACCGCCGCTATTAAGGTCTATATATTGTTAAAGACCAATTGAACGCTTCTGCACTTAATAGCCATTGGAGTTCTGTAAGTCATCGGGGGTTTACACGCCTAGAGTCCTATACAACTATCGCTAACTTAACTATATCAATAACATCATTTGCTACCAGCATACAACAGGCAGCATAGTAGATATCATCGAGATAGGGTGTTGAATGTTTGCTGCCTCTTCATATATATAGCTACGACAGCCCAAGCAGGATGTCTGGAATAAGAAAGCCAATTATCAAGATGAATGGCAAACCTTTGTCATTCGAGTGACCAACATAAAGGAGGTCATGTTTCGGGGCTGCCGTGGCAATTGTCCAATATCTTTTTTCCATTGCGTAAGATGAAATTTTCCGCTACGTGGACCAGGAGTAAAGCGACGCGGGATCTTCGGTTTCACGACAATGCCTACAGCTCCTATTTAGAAGTGAGACATACACTAGAGGCGAGGGCAATTCTATGCGAAAGTCCGACCTCTTGGAAATACACCGTACGCGACCAGAAGCTCCAGAATACCTTCAAATAAGCCTGGTAAGCTTTCACTTTAAGCTCTCCCGGGGTTCCCTTTCAGTGCAAATGAAAACCCTGGCAACTTAAGTTGCCGCAATATTCACTCCTGTTGTTCCTAATACCCGACGCCATGCCGAGAATCACTACGGGATATGTTGGTTTCCTACAGCCCACAGAGCGTACATCATATATACTTGATTGCCAGGAGCTTCATACCGGTAAGGAATAGGAAGGCAGATATTGCTGAACAAAAGTCTCTGAAACTACTTTCATGCAATCTCGCTACATACAAGAAATGTCTCTTTGTTACGCCTACGTGTCACATGATAGTTCTACCTTCCGGTATAATCATGCCCTTCAACAATATCAAAAATACTATATTCTTATAAAATACAGAAATATGTGCGACTGCGGCACAGCTTACGATAAAACTTCGTGATTGCTCTATAGCGAATCACCAAAGGTATGTCCGAAGCGGATGCAGTAAGCTTATGGCGCGGGCGATACACGATGACTGCACTAGGACACAGCCCCAAATCCACATGTGTGACGTCCTTACTAATAGAAACTGAAATGTTATAATTCCACAATGACACCGCTCTTCAAGGCACAGCCGCAAGCTGACATGATAAAGTTATCTGTCTGATGCAGATGCGCTTCGTTGGTAGGAGTTAATATCCAATCTCCGGAGGAAGGCTTTTGACTCTCCAGCTCGCACCTGTGATGGGAGCTCTTCTAATGGAGTATATCGGGAGGTGGTTAAGGTACTCACTAGGTATGAGAGATCTGTGATCTATGGCTTCCAATCAGGGTCTTGTAGTAGGGGTTTCCCGAGCACTACAAATACCATAAATTAGGGTATAACAGAACCATACAGTATATATCATTAAATCGAAACCCCACTCATCTACTATTATAGTCTGCAAGCTTTCTTTAGTCAGAGAGTTTCCAAACAGGTGGCGATTATATAAAATAATATTAACCCTGTGATAATTCTGGAAGACGAAACTCCAAAGACAACAGAATAAAGCAATTTGAAATTTCCGGAATATCTTAGTCATGTCTATTATCGGTGTTGAAGCTATGCAATTGGCGGGCACCCCTTAATGGCGCTGAAGCCACCAAGCCACTAAGCATGTCCACCGGTCGAAGGCGCTCCCGGCATCATGCCCGGAAACACGGAATGGGAAGGTGGACAAAGAGCTCGGGGCCAGCCCCGTACAACTTACGTACCAAAGCATTCTACTTATTATGAAGTCATGAGCTGTTAATTGTATTAAACGATTGTAACAGCTTCATCTATTGCTGCGGGAATGGTCTGGATAGGAATGTAGCTTAATCTTGCAGATCGAACAGCCGCCGTATTTCTGGCGCTGCAGCTAGCGCAGAAAGATGACTGTATAATAGAGAATGTAAGAATCAAGGTTTTGAGGTTGCAGGTGTCTGGCTCATTTGTTGAGTTCCTTTACCGTGAATAGATAGTTTGGAACCTGAGACGCGTAGCGTGCATCAGAGACAGTGACATCAGACAGAAGAGCTACAACAATATTTCACGGCACTACTACGAAGTAGAACATTTCCAGTGACGCATCTGACTGCCTACATTTAATGATTTATACATACCTTACATCGCAACTGTAACGTGTGGCAAGTAACATTACTTCAAATTAGTCAAATGGCGGCTCAAGACCTTTTACGGAGAGCTCAAGATCCATACGCGGACCTGAGATATGTCGAGGTTCGTCACGAGCACTCACATGCTACTCGTCGACGTGATGAAGAGCCCGTTATATTTTTTTCTCGGGCTATTTCTAGCTGCTACGAAGCGTCATGCTGATACCTGTATAGTAAAGCTACGGCTAGATGAATTCTTCTGCGTCATCTTTTTCAAGTAATATATTATATTAATAAATAGGCCTTTCTCGCATGGGGTAGCTACCACATCTCGAGAAGCATGATGTTGAACGGGCGGGCATTGTTTCGGGAATGTCGCTGTATATTGACTTGGCCAGCTCCTAGCCTGCTTGTAAAGTCGAGCAAATTCTCATACTTCTTCCATGCCTCAAGAAGATGCAGACTGAAACCCCAGTTCTGCGGCGCCACGCGGGCGAGTCCAGATCGTTAGCCGTCCACTGTTCCGCTTCGACCACGGCGTCCCGGCCCCACCCAAAGGCCCGTTCTGCCGGGGAAATACTTGACGTTACCCGTCGGGTTTCGAGCAAACTATACCTGTGGACAACTTGATTGGTCTCATGTTTCATGTATGTCGTTGATGATATTATAATGACGGAAACACAACATCGGATATAGAAATTACAGCTAACGGGGGATGTTTATCTTAGACTGGGAACTCTCGATGGATTCATCTCATGTTCTCATAAACCTTCAGGCCTTATACACAGTGCCATCACAACCTGTATACCTAATAGCCCCAATATATGTATCCTTTATAATCTCCCTATTGTAGATTTAGGGAGACTTGGCTCCATTCAAGTCCCGGTCACAAATCTCACAGTGAAAGCTTTTCTTAGCGTTAGACACCCGGCGTGATTTCCTCGACAATGGTATCTTCTCTCAATTCCAGGTTCGCCAACATGTACTCATGATCCTCGTCGTCCTCAGACTCGTCGCCATTGGGATTGCCAAACTGAGCCTGCTCGTCCCAAAGCGTCGCGTTGCGCGGCAAGACGACAAAAGCCCGCTGGCCAATCTGAGCGCCCCTAGGCAGGTCCAACTCCAGGCCTGAGCTTGTGCGGTATACAGGAGCACCGGGAAGTCTCTTGCCCAGACCGTTGCGCCTCTTAGTCTTCTTCTTCTGGCCCGCGTCGGGATCATTGTCCGTCCCGTCTTCGGCTGAGTCGCCATCATTAGCGGTACCGCCGGGGCCAATCACCTCGTTGTCGTCGTCTGCGTCGCAGTCTTCTTGGTTGCAGTAGTTGATGTCGCCGGCATTGGAGAATTCCACGTTGAAGTTACACCTGCCGCCGTTATTGCCCGTGCAGTAACTGCCCCGGTAGAAAGCGCTGATAATGCCGCCCTGCTTGCGGTTCTGGTCGGCTGGAACGCAGCGGTTGAGCCGCGTGTTGGAGCCACCGGTGGGCACCGACGACGCGAACGGATACTCGTCGCACTGGAAACCCGAGGCGTAGCCCTTCTTTGTCGAGCAGCGGTTGCCGCCCGACGCGATGCAGCCGGCGGCCTTGCGGCGATTACGCTTTGTAGTCGAATCAGGTTGGTCATATTGCAGGCTTGAACCAATGCCGGCACAGTATGCACCTGGGATCAGAGTGTCAATTAGGGGGCCATGAATGTAAGGAAGGATTGATGAAGCATGAGAGAGAAGACTCTAGGTTCTTCATACCATAACACATGTTGGTGCATATCTCATCCAAGCCATCGTTGCAGACGAAGATCAAAAGGTCATCGGGATCCTGACGAGCTTCGATTTTCGTGTCAACGACTTTAACGGCAGATGAAGCTACGGCTAGGCCGAGCACAGAAGCGAGCAGGCCGAGGTTCTTCATGATGACGGATGAAGCCCAAAGCTAGAGAAATACAATTTTTGAGTTTCTGTATCTGGCTATTGTATATAGGGATTGGATAAAGGCGACTGTGTTGGACTCGACTGGATAGAAGAGTTGAGAGCACAGCTTTATAGAACTCTTTCTGCCGACGCATAGCCTTAACACAGGCTGAAAGTTGCATTCTAAAGTCATTCGGTCTTCGCCGTACTCTTCGCCCCCATACCATCCTTCATCCTCCGACGATCCGTTCTGCGAGGCAACTCGGTCTTTGGTGCCTGGAATATGGGACTGCCTTGTCATGAGAGGTTACCGCGTTAAGATATTTAATGTGAGGTGACAAGCACTGTCGATCGCTGTTGCTCTCGGAGTGAATTGGGGGTTTCGGATTGACTAGAATGGCTAGAGATGTAGTCAGCCGAACACAATATTGAGCCCATGACGATGCTGACGGCTAGCCTAAGCGCCTAAGCTATTAGTAACTATCCTAGGACTTTATTGCTCGAAAGCCTTAACGCAAAGGGGGCGGCCGTCAACAACCGAGAGTTGTAGCTGACAATGTTGTGTAATTATCATATCATAATCTACGATTGCTATAATGCATAGCCTGGCGTGGGCGTAGGTAAGGCGACTCTACAGTAGGAGAGACATTAATGCGAGGGAGCAGTCAGTTCTCGGAGGTCAGAATTTACACATCGGCATTGGTCTAAACTATGTTTAGTAAAGACAGGTGAAACATAGCCGCTGACGTACTCACAGCCTTGAAGGAAGCGGAAAAGTGTGAGATACCTAAGCGCGCTATTTCTTGCTTCTCTGAATGTCATACCATCGAGATCGCCAAGGTTTGTTCATATTAAAGCATCACTAATGATCACCGACGATAAAATGTGAATGCTACCTCGAATAACAAATGTCAGATTTCTTTCCGTTTGGGCGGGCGATCAAAAGAACCTGAGGGATTGTTGCCTGAAGATAGTCCTAGGACATGTCGGAGGACCTGAGTGACGTCAAGGGCGGCCTATCAACTTAAGCTCTATAAATAATGCATAATGGTGACAGGTGGCTTAGGTAATGGCGATCAGCGTTCCCTCACTTAACCAACCCAATATCTAGTCTATCGCCTTCAGTCAATTATCCCGAATAAAACACTCGAGACAGCACCAGCTACTTTATTACAAAGGAGAAGCTTCAATCAATTTTGGATTTCATGCAAGCCGCCTCACCGCTCTCTCGGAACCACCAGTTTCATTCCATCTACCCGGAATCTGGAGCTTTGCACATTACTACTGGGAATTGATGCCCAGCAGAGTCTGGCTCAAGGCTCAAACACTCAAGGTTCCGCTCAATTGATTGCCAACCAAAACCATGTCGGACCACCCAGACCTTTCGCTCCCCGCGAAGGCGCCGTCAATGGCACGCTACCACAATGAGCCCATGACTTTGCGTCCAGCAGCTCTCTACACCCTAGTAGACCTGACCGACGCAGAGCTTACTGACCTCGAGCGCGAGTGCGAGGCAGGATGCATCGACACGGGCAACGAGCGGGGCACATGCGTGCGTCTCGCCCCGCGACCGCGTTTTGTTGGACAGCCGCTGCGCGCCGTGTTTGACTACCATCTCGAGTTGGGGACGCAAAATACCTTCGAGCCTAGGTATTTCATCGCCGCTGTGGAAAAGGCTTGGCAATCCAGAGGCGTTATTCTGGTAACGCTGGACGATGACGAGCTCGATTGCAATGTTGACTCGTTTCGCATCAAGGCCCCTGATTCAGGCTTGAGTGTAGTAAATTTGCAGATTGCAAATTCGTCGTGGGACGAAGAGAAAGAAAGTTATGAGTTCCATCCTAATAATGGAGATGGCGCCGATGACGACCCCAACGACAACGACAATAACAACGATTATGTTGACGACGACGATGATGGAGAGAATGGACCACCGGCACCAACCAAAAATATTCCTCTAGGCTACTACATCCCCATCTACATTCACTCAAGCCTGTCTGAAGACGAAGTCACGGAGAAACTGGAGCCAGCGCGTAAACATAAATCGCCCGAGGATTTTGCCTGTCGTGTGCAAGCTAAACTCACGCCTGCATCCTCCGCATCGGATGCAACAGCAACCGAGGACCTCATCCAGCAAGCTGCTGCCCTGCATCCCTTGCGCTACGCGAAAAACAAATACCTACACAAGACACACATCCTCGTCGTCGACACAGCGGACCCTGTAGAAAACGGCATGTGGATGGTCAAGCTTCCGCCGTGGGATACGGGCGGCTCAGGGGCGGCTAAAAAGTCAGATTTGCGCCGCGCCGGCGAGGAGCTGGCTCGCGGAGCCTATGAGACCATTTGCATCCCGTATTCTTGCCACGACGGCCTGCAGACGCGCTTCCTGACCCTAGCAAACGGCGATGCTGACTGGCCGTCGCAAGATGTGCGTCGCCAACCCGTCTTCATCGTCTTCCAGTACAACACGCACGGCAAAGAGCTCGGCTTTGGCGCGAATTCGATTGACGCCGGCGCTGCGAAACGGATGCCCGACGAGGTGCGGCTTGTATATGCGCCCGGAGTGATCAAGCGCCCCGGACACGGCCTGGAAAGGATTGCGTGGAACTACGACGAGGCCGTGAGGCGATTTCCCTGGTTTTGCAGAGAGCAGCGTTTCGTTGAGGGCTTGGATAAGACGTTCTTCATTTGTGTGGATGGAGATGATGTAGCCAAGACGGGGGTGCTGTTGGTACGGAGAAAATGGGACGGCGGCGTATGGGGCCGCACCCGGGATGAATTGCTCGATTTGCCGGTCGATGGCGTGAAGAATGTACGCGTTCCCATCAAGGAAGCGCTTGCTCTTTTGGAAAGGGGGAGGAAAGGCGAAACAGATGGGATGAGTGACGGCTTGAAGGGTTTCTTCTCGTAAGCGCTTGCTCAACTAGTTACTAGACTATACCGGATCAATTATCGGGTTGTATTCTTAAATACCATACTACGTGCGTCACGACAATTGCGAAATATGACTACGTAAAATTGTGATAAAGACATGATAGAAAATGGTAAGATAAATCTAGACACTCAGCCCACGAACGGTCAAGCTTGACCCGAAACCCATTCGTACAATTTCTTTTCCATTTCCCCCGGCCCCCCGTTGATTTTTAGCTGGCGTTCAGAGACGGGAGGGTTATGAGCCTCGCCTTGTGTGACTAGAAGTTGAACCTTGGTTTCATTGTGCTCCTTTGACGGATGTTTTAGTACAATACAAAGTGTAGGAATCGACAGTTATCGTACCGTTAGCTTCTCCGCAAAGGCTAGGATATCATCCAAGAGAACCTCATCACTACCCGCAAGTATCAGCACACTATCAGCTTGTATATCTTTCCACCATTCAGCTGGTGCACCCAGTGGGCTGTTATAATTATCCATATGTGCATCACCCATGAATGCAGTCGTCCATGAGCGTAGCCCAGGAACACTTAGACAGTCTTTACGAGAATTTGCCTTAAATGAGGGCGCAGCGATGTCTAAGCCGACCCATGGCGAAACTAAGAGAGCGCCCTTAAACCTCATGCCATTATTTGCAAGTGGCGGCACCTTTGGATGGGGGTGTGACAAATGTCCTAGAATGGCAGCGGAGAGACTTCCGCCCGCCGAATCACCACAGATAATGAGCTTAATGACAGATTAGTTACGGAACAACTAACCAGAGGCGAATGTAGCATTCAACACATACCTGAGAGTATGACTTGCCGAGATCTTCTGTAAGATATCTGATGGAAGCATTTGCTTGCCACAGCTGCCTAGGATACTTGGCCTGTGGTGCCACATCTAAATTCGGCTAAGACTTTTATACTAAGCTACGTCCGAGTCTCGTGTTTACTAACCATATTGTAAGATGAATACGGCAACCTTGTTCCCCGTCCTTATCACTAGGTTGTGGAGGAAGTCCATATGCTCCTCGGTTCCCATTAATGCGAACCCGCCACCTTAAAATGTCAAAATATGCCTATCATAACGGGCCCCGCGGAGTGTACTAACCATGAAACCAGACCAGAATGGTATCGGCATCTTGATGACCAATCCAGCAACCCAATGTTCCGTCCCCGATGTCGGCCATTTCGGGCTTGAACCCTTTTCTTTTTGCATAATTTGTATAGTTTTCTGATGTTGTCGGTAGGAGAGCACTACTTAGATCAGTCTCTTGAATCCAGATGATAGCGTTTGAAGAAATCGGAAGGATGCTTCCCACTTACTGGAAATGGCGGATAGACAGTTTCTCGACGGCTGCTCTCATTCCTGCATAAAGAACGTGCCGCTTAAACTCTGCCGTGCCATTCTGGCCCCTAAACGGAGCTGTCACCCCGGCGGTAATAATGGCGAAAACTAGTTGATCACATACGGATCCTCATCAGCTATGCAATTGCTAGGTGTAAAAAGTGCTGGACTAGGCAATGGACTAGCAAAGACTTACCAACGCGTGTGAGGCCCCAGATAACAGCCGGGTACTCCCAGGCCGCAAGAGTAGGCTTCGTAGTCATTTCCACTCCTTTATTTTTGGGCGCTGATGGACCAACTCGATTACTAAGTACACATGCGCCTATGAAAAGGCAGGCTTAATGAGAGTAAATCTTCGGCTCAAGCCTGGTGAAGGAATAAATGTGGAAAACCTAGGGCTTACATAGGAAAAGAGAAAGATTGTGATGCTTGTGAAGTCGAATAATTGCCGGAGGGCTGGTGGCATGGCTTAGCCCGATTGATCTATGCACTGTACCACAGTATTGTATTTCTTGGCCCCTTACCCCACTGAACGTGAGTGAGAAATGAGCGATCGTCAAACTGCCGACATACCAATCTACAAAGCGAAGCCAGCGGACCTAGCGAAGCTACCTGTCACGTATAAGTGGGTCCTGGAGGGACTAAACACTACAGGGAGCGGATGAACTATAGGTCGGTTTTAGAACTGAAAAGATAGATCATATGAAACTGTTTAGGCCTATTAAGTAGATTAACAAGCCAAAAGACAAGTGTCATAGTATCTATCCCCTCACTACTACACTAATTGCTGAAAGTTATGTAATATCTAGGCATCCGGGCTTGTTTCCACAGCCTATGCTAGTGATCGTGACAACTCCCTAGGTGGTTCCATGAATTGCTTAGGCCCTAGACTAGTCCATTTCTCCAAGTAGAGCGATAGCTATCCGTATCTAGTCACTGGAGCCGATATTCGCTTTTACAAAATGCTGTTGGTTCGGGACTACCAAAGCTCAGATTATACTATACTAAATCCAAAGGCCTCTCTGATTATGAGAGCAACCAATAAATAAAATATCACACGCTACTAGGTCTATGTCCTTCAAAGGGATAGATAGGTGTCAAAACCGGGCGTCCTCCCATGTGTCACCTCTCAAGGCTCTGTGTTTGTGTTTCTAAACAGACATACCAACTGAAAGGAGTTTAGGGTAGTTAGGGCTGCCAAGGCCAGTGACGGGATCCCATCCCTTCAAGCAAGTCGTGTTAGCGATGATATCTTTGGTATTCCGAATGAAACTATAGTGTAACTTACGGTAACGGCGGAGAATCCGGGTTTGGAGATGGTGGTACCAGAGCAGCCATTGCTCTTGCCGCTGGTGATATCGTTCAGACCATTAGCGCCGGTAGGGAGACTGTACTGAAGTCCAGCATGTTAGTACCCGAAATGCCACAAAATTCAAATGAAGATGACGTACCAGCCAGGGGTTCAGAAAACCCAGAGCAGGTTTTCCTGCGTCAATACGCTGAGAATTAACGAGCTGTATTATGCTCGCGAAGACAGGAGCGGCGCAAGAAGTTCCGCTTACGCCCATTTCCTGACCCAGAGTGATGATCTCAAAAAAGTCAGCACCGGCGGCAACATCGGGATAGGCACGGCCAGACGAGTTATAGTACTGGGTATTTCCGTCCGGGTTCGAGGCCAACCACGAGGAGACTATTGAGTTTTGCCACGAGGGGCGACCGAAGAAGTTTGAGAATCCACCTCCAGAGGGAGACCAGACGGTCTCTGGCGCCTGGCCGGCCGTACCGCCAACCGTGGTCACCCAGGGGCAGCCTGCAGGGAAGAAAGGCTCATAAGCGTCCTGTCCATCGATGTTGCAACTGTCGCCGACGCCAGAGTCGCCAGACGCGAAGATAATGGAGATACCCGCAGAGCCAAGTTCGGCAAACACGTTGCAAGTAGCTTCGGCAAGGCTCAAGCCAAACAGGGTCTCTTCACCACCGTACGACACCGAGAGCACATTGGGCTGTGAAGCCGCATCGAGACCCAGGAGATAATTAGCGAGGTCCTCAAAGATTGAATACGTGTCACCTCCGGTAGAGTAGTACACGTTGGGGATCTCGCTAGTGATGGCGGCCGCATACTGAGTATCCAAGTTGCCCTCAACGCCGTATGAGAGAGCGTCCGTCGGGCACTCGCCACCATCGACGGAGACACATGTGAAGCCATGGTCCGCGTTTCCCTGGACGGCAAAGTAGTCCATGAAAATAGACAGATCACGGTGGTTCGCAAATTGTTCTTGAAAACCAGCAATTCCCATAATTCCGCTGGTCAGATTCCTGACGTCGCCAAATCCATACAACTGCGCCAGGGTGTCGGGGACTGTCTGGGAGAGGGCCTTGAAGGTCTCGTTTTTGACCGTGGGGATGAGGGGCTTGAGACCAAAGAAGGTTGTAGGCTGGATCACGTCGATATGACCAACAAGAGCCTGCGGGATATGGATAGAGAGGGCCCGAGAGGCTTTTTCGCCTGTGTTTGCATTGGTGTAAGAGTTGTAATTAGCTCGCAAAAGCGCTTCGGCTTGGCTGATTGTAGCGTTTACCTTGACCACATTTCCACGGCTGTTGAAAGTAGCATCGTCGGCCAAGCCGTGGTTGCCGAGCCACTGGAAGAGGAGATCTTTGGACTCAGGCTTGGGAGCAACTATGGCATCGATCTGCTCCAAAGTCAAATGCTTTCCGTATTGGGCATGGCCGGGGGTAGCAATCTGCGTCGTATTAGCATTCTATCTCATAATTTCATACCAACCTCAACATCTACGTGCTATCCATCTAGGGAGTGCTCATGGGAAGGGTGGGATCTTAAGATGGCTCACTCCTTATATAATGAAAAGAACCATGACGTACGTTCAGTGCCAGCTCGTGAAATTGTTCAGTGTTCTGCTTGGCGAGGTTAAATCGAAGCTCCATAGTCTCGTCCTTGGCGGCCGGGCCGTTCATAGCCCAGCCCTTAGGAGCAGACTTGACCGTTTCGAACAGAGACATGGGCACGTCAGATGGTAATGCCAGAGCAGCGCCGGCAAAGGCCAGGAGAGCGGGAATTTGGGCAGAAACAAACATGGCGTTGTTTAATCTGATATTCCTAGTAGACTAAAGAACAGGCCAAGAGCTGGAGGCATCGTGGCTGCCAAAGCCCGATTATATACCCATACCAGCAATATTCTCTCGTACAATGCCAAATTGCGATCTAGTCAACATGGGAACCTTTCTTGGAAATAACATACCACCGAGGCAGTGAGCGTATAGCGTCAATTCAGGTACCCACACGGCTATCCCCAGAATGATCACCCTCAAGACAAGGGCGTGAAGATGGGGATGGGTCAAATGTATCATGTTCGCGCGATTTCTTAAGCACCTTACGGATTAGGAAATCTTCTAATAACGGAAAGAGAGCGGTCAAGAATTGGAGATAGCTTACACTATTTGCTTTTCGTATTTACGATTTCGTTGGGATTGAGTTCTGTCATGGGGGGGGACCAATTCTAAGCAAAAAAAGAAAGGTTTCGTATAATCCATTGCGTCCCCACACCCCGCGAGAGTCATCTACTTCTATTAATAGTAACCGCTGTTATTTATTTCCCTAGTCTAACTCAAGCGAACTCCCTATACGAATGTTGATTGAAAAGACATCTACATAATCGTAATGTATTATTTGAATCGCTCCCTTTCCGTCATAATTCATGGTGGGAGTTACACTAAAAAGTGAACTTTAATCAAATGATCTTGTTCAGAATTCGTGGGGTAGGGGCTACGTGAAGATCTCTGTGCTACGGGATGAATGTGGTATAGCAGACACCAATTCCGTGCCGGAGGCTACTATATCCATTTCTTCAACAATTGTATTCCATCTTGCTGAGCATTGAGATTCTGTCACCGTTCCCCGGTGCATAATGAGGAACCCGAGCAATTCAATACACATATCCCAAAATGCATGTTCAAGGACTACATTATTGGACTCTGATGGAAAATCGATCCAAAGTCGATAAAGGAACGCACCAACATGCAAGACAATATAGCGAGACTAATGTGCTACTATGACCTCCATTCCTACCCAAGCAGCTTACAGTTGATAGAATTCGAAAAAGAAGAAAGGAAAGGGAAACCATCAATCAATCGGCAATACATGTCTTTCGTAATGTGACAACAACTATTCAAATTTTAATAGTGAGTCAGGATATTGAGGGAATTGAACCCCACGTCTAATGGGACTATAAAATCGGAATGGGCTTTGCAGAGAGTGTTTGCTCTTTAGATCGACGAGCCGCCTGAGTTGCCAATCTTCATAGCTGCCCATATGTCAACGAGATGGTTTCAGGGCCATTTGTAACGTTATGTTGCATATCGCTTGGAGGGATTAATTATTGCTCAACCAGGGTTCACCGTGTCAGTAGGACCCGGTATAATTCGATCTAGTACATGAGTGTTGTTGTTAAACGGACGGCAGAGTGCTATTTGAGATAAAGACGATCTGTTAAGATTGAATCACTATCTGTAACCTTTCTACCGTGTGTTGACACAATTGCTATTCTAGTATGCTTGGAATCGCCAATTCACCAGCATGATTTCAACGTTGCCAAGTCTGGATTTCTATAGCAGCCCTGACCGAGTTGTTGATAGATAGTTCCTCCACAAAAGCTTTTCTGTGACTGTTGTCCCTATTGCACCCCAGGAAAGCTTTGTCTGTAAACAACGTCTAGTATGGTGCATGCAGGCACCTAAACGAGTTCTAGCCACTAGAAACTCCTTGAGTATCAGGGTTCTGCACCCATTTTTTTGTCAACTGAACAGAGGCAACCTTCCAACCTTCATCTGTGCGACTGAATGTGAATTCATAAGGCCCACCATAGGTATAAGGGCTGACTAACAACATGAGGAAAAGCGTAGTATGCTAGGGCGCAATATATTTACGCTAGATAGAAAGGATTAAACTAAAACCTAAATAGTAGCATTTTTTTAGTATTAATTAACTAAAAAAAAATAGCTAAAAAAGCAAAAAAAAAATAGCTATTTATAATATAAATAAATATTTGTTATATAATTTATAGTTAAATTTATAATTAAGCTTATAATTAAGTTATATTATAATAATTTTTTTTTATATTTATAAAATTATATTTTTATAATATTAATTTTATTTTATTTTATTTTTTATTTTTTATATTTTTAATTGTTTTAAATAAGTTATAATATTAATATATATAATAATATATATATTTTTTAATTTTAGTTTTAAAAATTATTTTAATTTTTTTATATATATTTTTTATATATAGCTAATTAATATTAATTTATATAATAATAAATTTTTTTTTTTTTTTTTTTTTTTTTTTATTTAGTTATGCTGTTATACTTTTTTTTTATTTTAGTAACTATTTTT
Organism: Nemania abortiva; assembly: GCA_022578505.1. NCBI lineage: Eukaryota > Fungi > Ascomycota > Sordariomycetes > Xylariales > Xylariaceae > Nemania > Nemania abortiva. Next base: position 310,597 of record MU392557.1, read on the forward strand.
ATAATATATAGCACTTATAAAAGGCTTAGGCTAGGTATAGCTGGTTTAAAAAATTTTTAAAAGCTTAAAAATAAAAACTTGCTAGTTTATAGCTAGTTAGCAAATAGCTATAGCTTATATGTTTAATAAGTTAAATTATAACTAAATATAGTTATAAAAGCGCTATTAACTTTTTATAGCAATTTTATTATTAATATTAGCTATTTAATACTTAATAACCTTTTTTTAACTAATTTATATTAAGCTATTATATTATTAAAGCTATATTATTATATGTTATATTATAGCTTTTATTATTTAGCTAGCAAAATATTATTTATTAGTAGCTATAATATAGCTTTATAATATTATATATAAGTTAGTTTACTATTTAATAATAGCTATACTATAGCTATAAAGCGTAAAAAAAACAAGCTATATTTTAAATTTTAAAAAAGCTATTATATTATTAAAAAATATTAAAAAATAACTTTAAAAAAAATTAAACTTTTAATTTTATAAAATAT